>JAJAGP010000796.1:0-291938 GCA_025084515.1 Ancistrus triradiatus | reverse complement strand
GAGTCAGATTTCTGCCACATGTTACAAAATATTGAGGTCACTGCTCTCTTGAGACATCTATCAGCAAGTAAAGTTTTCCTCATTAATCAGTATAGTCTATCAATCTCAAATACAGCTTGTATATGACAGCCCTGATGGAGGACCCCTCTCTCTCATTTCTCAAATGACTCAGATGATTTTCATAAAGCTGATTGACATTTTCATGTCAACAGTCACTTCTTATGGGTCTGTCATCAGAACTTTATACCATTACTAACAAAACTGATCAAATGTCGTGTAATCTGACTATAGTACTCAAATATCTTGAGTCATTTATAGACACCAGAGTTGGAGAAAGCACATGATCGGCTGAAATTTAGAAGTGATAAGTACATTTTTCTTTTTTAAATAAAATTGTTATATAAATATACTTTATTAATGTTTCCTTGCATTTTTAGTCAATGCTGTAACAGTCTGTAGTCTATATACAAAAAGATATGCAGAATATAAAATAAAAATAATACATACAAACACACCAAAGCCAATGATTTCACTAGTGAAGGATTTATGACTGAAGTTTCAGACCACAGTTCATCTTGAATTTCAGGTGATGTTGTCAATGATATTTTTCCAAGAATAATGAAACCCGCCCATATTTTTAGGAGTGACTGCATTTCGATTGCAAGTCACCCATTCCTTTCAACCAAATGAAATAGCTGGCCATGAGTCAAGTCAAGATTTACTACAGCCAGGCAAATATTTTTTCCTGGCCTTTGTAGTCACTGCTATAATATCAGATTTTCCCCATGTCCACAGTGAAATGACGTACATTATATGCCAGATGTTCCTGTGTTCCAACTATTACATTGAACTTTTTGAACTGCAAATTAAAAAATGAACTGAAGTTAGACATGACATATTCAGGAATTGATAGTTTGATGTTTAATCATTAATTTAACTATTTAATCACCATTTAATTATTATTTTAAAGTTGCATGAAGTATATCAGTGTGGTTACAGAATACACTGTACATCTCAAGCTACACTGATTTGTCTAATAATATAATCAGTTCTGTGGAATGTACTTGCGGTGTATTATTAATAACTCAAGTGTGAGGGCACTCACATGCTCTGTCCGAGAAAGGCATGCCTCCATGGCATGGTGTCACCTCATAAATAATATGTCATGTTATAATTGTGTCTTTACTACCCGTAAAACAAACATACTGTAACACACAGAGTACATATGCTCCTTGAAATGATATATTGCCTCATCATAATGGCTGTATTAATGTAAGTAGACTATTTTTTGTGTGGAATTTTTAATACCATCTTAATGATAATCATCTTTAATGTGTCATGTCATTCAAATGATATATTTTGCTATTTTGATAAAGTTTGCTATGTATTGTATTTTAGGTTTTCATGCTTTTTCCTTAATATATCACATATATCATGTGTCAGTTACTTTGAGACACAGGATAATACCATTCCATTGAAGGTCATTTCATAGTTGGGCAAATCACTTGAGAGGAGTTTTTTTCCTAAATCAAATAAAGACTACAGACTGAGTCTCGGCCGACACTCAGACATCCTAGGGTGACTACTGTGGGAATGAGATTATGCAAGACTCCCCATGTTATACTATCTGCATTTTTATACATTTATACAATTACACATGCTTTCTGAAGTGCAGTTTGAATTACTTTATTCAAACAGAATTAAATTTCTGATAATGTCTGTGAAGCCCATTGAATGCCCTTGTGTAATTTATAATATGATATGATTGTGGCAACTGTGATGCATTTATGAGTTATTAGTTCCTTATGAATTGAATAAGAATATGTTATAGACTTATTGAAGTGAGCATATTGTAGTAATTTCTACAGAGTCTCAACAGTTGTTTCTACATGGGTAAGTCTACTGTGCAAGAACTAATCTGTTGATAATATGGGATTCTGTACATGATAATATAAATATGAGCCATTTGTCATGTGCATTATTGGTGCTACAGAAGTCTGATCTCATTGAAATGTTATGCTATGTGCTTTAATGTTGGTAAATATTATACAAATTAAGCAGTAAGAAAAGCTATAACCACTAGACCTTAATCTTTGCAACTTTATATACCTTACATATTGAGCCAAATGTGTAAAGAGCTTCTCTCATGTTAGTAAATGGACCTTAAACATTTTATTTTTCTGACTCTTTATACATGTAAATAAAGATTTAGACTGTAATCAAACTGCAAAACTAAATCTCATTTTGATGGTGGTAATTATGATGACTTAGAGTGCAGTAGGCCTATACATGCCAAACTGTAACTTTCTCCCAACAGCATGACAGTTGCAACTCTTTTCTTGACATAATATACAGCTAATACTGACACAGATAATACAGTAACTTGGAGAAAGCACAGTGCCAGAACAGAAGCAGGGGATCGAGCAACATACAACTGGATGTTCTTCATCTCTCTCACTTTTACCAGCCAAATTCAATTTCTGCTCTCAGCATGCTCTTCTTATGACCCGAGACTCAAGAAAATCCCATCAGCCATCCTTTAACTGACAAATATTCTGTCACTGATGATAGAGTCTTCTCCATGGTGCTTTCCAAGTGATTTTTATACTAATATGATTTAATACTTTTAGTTATCAGCAAAGTAGTATTTCGCGCTAAAGTTTAATTATGTTTGAGTAATTAATACACATCTGCAAACATTTTGAGTGATTATGGAAAGCACACTTACCATCATGGTTTTGCATCAATTACTCATCAAAAGTCCCACTGCCTCTTACACACACACACACACACACACACACACACACACACACACACACACACACACACACACACACACACACACACAGCCATTAAACATAACTCTTGAAGACAGCAAACAATGTTATTGGCAAAGAGACGGCAAGCCCTCAGGCTCTTTACCCTCGGGTTTAGCATCGTTTAAAACACTTCCCCTCTGTATAACTCTAACATTTCATTTAGAGTGAACCAAAATAAAAATACCTCATTTTTGGAAGATGTGATATGGGCTTTGATATGGCACGTAATGTTATTGGTAGGAGTACTGCCTGTTTCATCGGCTCAGCAAAGAGGTGGTTATTTATGCTCTCCTGTGTAATATTTTCAGGCCACCCACCCAGCCAATAGGCTCTATTTCAGCAGGACATACTCTAGCTGGAGTTCTTGGCGCATGTGGCGCTGCATAAATACCGTTGCCACTATGGTTTTCAGAACCTCACATTCAATCCCCCTCCGTTTTCAGTGAAACTTTTGAATGAAGGTTTTAGAGTTGACCTGATTTGTTGTGCAGTGAAGATCGATAATCCACCTACCTTTTCCCTCATTGAGTCTCCACTTTCCTTTTCCTTCACCATCCTCAGATTGGCTTGATTTCACACTCATTAGGATTAGCTTCTGAATTATTCAAGAGACTCTGACTGGTCCCTGCCATTCCAATTACTTTAAAAGCTAACATGCTTTAATAGTTTATGACTTTCATGAACTTGAAAAGCTGTATTAACTCAAGGTCTGCACTCACATGTACCTTGTTATTATTATTATTATTAATTATTAATTAATAATTATTTATTACTAAATTAATATTTAATGTGTTAATTTTTCTTAAGGACATCTGGTTTAGGAACCAAAATGGGAGTGTGGGGGCTGGGAGAGCTGAAGTATGTTTGTTTGTTTATTTGATTTATTTAATGTCACTTTCAGCATCAATGTTTATTTACAACAGACACAGGATAACATTGATACAAGGTTACATAGAAACTAGTCATACATACTCAGATCGCCTAGTTTAGCTTAATCAATTCATTTAATGCATGTCTGTGGACTGTGGGAGGAAACCGGAGCACCTGGAGTAAACCCACACGGAGGACATAAAACAGGATCGGGATCAAACCTGGGACACTGGAGCTGTGAGGCCACAATGTGCCACCCGAGAGCTGAGGTAAAACCTGGAATGATCCACCAACCATTTGTCGAATTTGTATACCTGGACGTAATGGGACAGTTTGCTGTTATACACTTGCAAGAAAAGCAAATTAGTGAAACTGAAACAAGTCTTCTATTACTGAGGCACAAACACACCTTGCACCATTTCATCATTTTACACAGAAAATATGTTTACAGGGACATGTTTTTTTTAGGCAGTGCATGAATTTTATAAAATGATTTTCAAAAAGAAACAAAAAAACAATGTCATTCATTATCAATCCATAATATTTCATTTTTTGTCTGGTCAACTTCATTTAATTTGTTAATAAACATCCATTCCTGCATTTCTAGCCTGCAATTTAGGGCTAGTAATGAGGTAAATAAAAAAAACTAAATAAATTACGCGATTTCAAAAAAGGAATGTTAACCAGTAATTGCAATCATTATTCACAAATCAAGGTTGAGTCTTTGAGGATCAAAATTGTGTCAACAAATGCGTGAGAAAATTATTGAAATGTTTAAAAACAATGTTTATTAACAAATGAAATGTAGTTGACCAAAAAATGGAATACACCAAATGTCTTGGATTCATACTGTCTGCAATAAAATATGGTGCAAGTTTGTGAACCCTTTAAAATTTTCTATATTTCTGCCTAAATATGAACTAAATATAATCATATTTTCACACAAGTCCTAAAAGTAGATAAAGAGAACCCAGTTTTTTTGAGACAAAAATATTATGCATGGTCATATATTTATTGAGGAAATAGATCCAATATTACATATTAGTGAGTGGCAAAAGTATATGAACCTCTAGGATTAGCAGTTAATTTGAAGGTTAAATAGGAGTCAGGTGTTTTCAATCAATGATTTGACAATCAGGTGTGAGTGAGCACCTTGTTTTATTTAAAGAGCAGATATCTATCAAAGTCTGCTCTTCACAACACATGTTTGTGGAAGTGTATCATGGCATGAACAAAGGAGATTTCTGAGGACCTCATAAAAAGAGTTGTTGATCCTCATCAGGATGGAAAAGGTTATAAAACCATCTCTAAAGGGTTTGGAATGCACCAATCCACAGTCAGGCAGATTGTGTACAAATGCAGGATATTCAAGAACATTGTTGCCCTCCCCAGGAGTGGTCGACCAACAAAGATCACTCCAAGAGCAAGGCCTGTACAAGTTGGTGAGGTCACAAAGGACCCAAAGATAACTTCTAAGCAACTGAAGACCTCTCTCATTGGCTAATGTTAATGTTCATGAGTCCACCATTAGAAGAACACTGAACAATAATGGTGTGCATGGCAGGGCTGCAAGGAGAAAGCCACTGCTCTCCAAGAAGAACATTTCTGCTCATTTGGAGTTTGCTAAAGATCACGTAGAAGGCTATTGGAAGAATGTTTTATGGACGAATGAGAACAAAATAGAGTTTTTGGTGTAAAAGGTAAGCGTTATGTTTGGAGAAAGGAAAACACTGCATTCCAGCATAAGAACCTTATCCCATCTAAGAAAAATGGTGGTGGTAGTATCATGGTTTGGGCCTGTTATGCTGCATCTGGGCCAGAATGGCATGCCATAATTGATGGAACAATGAATTTTGAATTATATCAGAGAATTCTAAAGGAAAATGTCAGGACATCTGTCCATGAACTGAATCTCAAGAGAAGGTGGATCATGCAGCAAGACAACGACCCTAAGCACACAAGTCATTCTACCAAAGAATGATTAAAGAAGAATAAAGCAAAAACAGCAAAGCTAGTTCTGGCACCATTGTAGACTATGTCAGAAGAATAATTAAATTAATATAATGTATGTGAAGGAACTGTGAAGTGTGTAGTGGCTGAAGGCGTTTTCAAACCGAGAGCTTATCAGTTTCATGCTTTGCATTAAGAAAATCCCAGCTCAGATTGGTGGAAATGCAAGATTTTTAAAGAAAGCTTGATGGTTCCTTTTTAGTCAAAAATTAACCATGCAGCATTCATTACACAGAACAATGACTGGTGACACAATACATATGCTATCATCAGTTTTATTTCTGCAATCAAGTTGTGGTTTCCTATCTATATAACTTATTATTCTGAGCAAAACATGAAAGTCAAGACAGGATTAGAACACAGAGTTTGAATGCAAATGATGCTGTATAATTAGCATAATTTCCTATGATTGAATGTTATTACCTGTATTTTATTTACCAAAATCATGGTTCCATGTAGACTTGCATTATAAATTAGCCGTTATTTACTGATAACACTTTTTTTCCATGTAGCACTCCAGTCCCAAAACAGTAATACTTTTATGGGTGGGGGTGGAGGGTTTAAAATGATTTTAAAATAAGGTATGAATAAAGTTTTTCTTATGATTTTTGCATCATAGTTTGTGATGTTTGTAGGATTGTGGGAGCAACTAGTAATAATCATATATTTAAAATGGTTCCCTCTGCCAAGCAGCATTGTTAGCACATCAGCATTTATAGTGTGCTGAGTCACTTGGCATTTGTTACTTAAGTCACTGGCTCAAATTAAGTTTCCACAGACCCAGGAAACAAAGACCACATGAACTGACCTATAATACCCAGATTCATTTTGAGGAATAATTATGCTGGTTACTTGTGCATTGCAATGTATGTACAGGAAATAGATTTATACTTTCTAAATAATTAAAAGGAAATGTGTAGGACAAAAAAATGACTGTGCCTCATAATTAACTGAGTTTATTAGTTCTATAAAAACAACCAACAACACTGTATTCTCTAACTGCAAAGACAGATTCATTCATTCATTCATTGTTTCTTTCATTTTCATACTCAGCAACACGGGGAGCCAGGGTCTAACCAGCAGCACAGGATGCAAGGTGGGAACCAGCCCTGGACACTGTGCCAATCCATCGCATGGAGCATACACATACATGCTTGAAAGTTTGTGAACACTTCAGAATTGTATATATTTCTGCTTATATTTGACGTAAAACATAATCATATTTTCACACAAATGTTAAATATCCCTAAGTGGTTTGCAAACCCCTTGGATTAGCAGTTAAATTGAAGGGGAAATTAGAATTAGAATGAAGTGTACAAACTGCATTGTCACTCGGTCGACCACAAAGATCACCATAAAAGCCTGCAAGGCCAAAAGGGAATCCAGGTAACTTCTATGCAACTAAAGACTTCTCACTTTGGCTAATGTTAATGTCCATGAGTCCACTATGAGAAGAACACTGAACGACAAAGGTGTGCATGGTAGAGTTGCAAGGGGAAAGCCAGTGCTGTCTTAAAAGAACATTGCTACTCATCACGTGGATCATGAACAATCCAGATGGCTTTATAAAACATTTTGTGGACAGATGAGATCAAAATATAACGTTTTGGTTTAAATGAGAAGTTTAGAGAACTTGGTTTAAATGAGAGCTTTATATGAGAAGTTAAATGAGAAGGTAAATGAGAAGTTAAATGAGATGTTTAGAGAAGGAAATACACATCTATGAAATGTGGTGGGGGTAGTATCATGGTTTGGGTGGTTGCTGGAGCAATTAATCCGAAATTATAGCAGCAAATTCTAAAGGAAAACATCAAGGAACCTGTCCATGAACTCATTATCAAGAGAATGTGGATCATGTAGGTAGACAGTAACCCTAAAAAGGAGTCAGAATTTGTTCTGCCAAAGAATTATTAAACAAGTATAAAGTTGAAGTTGCTCTATATGGAGGATAAAGAAAGCAAAGGTTCACATACTTTTTCCACTCACAGATATGTAACATTGGATTACATTTGGCTGAGTATAATATTTTTGTGTTATTTCTTTAATTTGGTTATCTTTATCTATTTTTAGGGGTTGTGTGCAAATATAATGGTTTAGGTTATATTTATGCAGACATAGAAAATTCTAAAGGGCTCACATACTTCCAAGCATCACTGTACACTTCAGCTCATACTATGACACTTTGGAGACACCTATTGAACTAATGCATGTTTTTGCAAACTCCACACAGGCAGAGTCTAGACCCGGAATTCAACCAGGGATCTCTGGAGCTGTGAGGCAACAGTGCAACACCTGCGCCACCAAGACAGATTAAAATAGACAGATTCACTTGTAACCATTACACAGTGTTTATATCAGAAACTGGAGCTGGAATTTTGCATTGGTTGATAGGCCATGTGGTTTGCTGGCTCAGCAGCAGTTGGGAGTGTGAATTTAAGTGTGTGTGCCACCTGGAACAGAGGCTGTGGTGGGCTTGGCAGAGGCTTTGTTTCGTTGCGCGCCAAGCGTTAGACCTCTGGGGAAAGTACGCAGCAGGGGATGGATTAGCCCCTAGTTTACTCCACCGCATGTTTCTCAGTGCATGGAAAGCTTGCTTTTACTCCTCCACCATCTTACCAGTAGGGGGGAAAGTGAGAGGCCTCCTGGGACCACAGAATCCAACTTCACTTCCTTTTACTCACTCACTTAGCACCTTTTTCCCATTAACTGTCACTCACCTGTGATTTATATATTCAAGTTGTGATGGGCTAGAGCTATTTTGTAAATTAAAGAGCAAATTCTTGCAATATATGAAATAGTCCCCGGTGCTTACAGTGTTTCACGTTTTGTTTTTTTTTGTTTTTTTGTTTGAATTGCTTGATGGCCAGATCAACTGCTGTTCTTGATACTCCACTTCTTAATCGTAGAACAGTGTGAATTAAAAGTAATACATTTTAGATTACTTGGAAGAGCCTAATCTTATAAAGAGTTTATAATTCTAATGAGCCACTGTGATGTCTTTTGGTTTAATTAGATTAATTGGAAGAAAAAGTGAAAAAGTGTTAATGATAACCTTTGTAGCAGCATATGAATTATTTAAGTTTGAAAGCATGAAAATATGCAGAGTAAGAAAATGAAATAATTTTGGTCCATGCTTTTTTCATCTATTCACTTGCACCAGCTGACTTATGTTGCCAGGAAATCCCTGACATATCTAGGTTTTATGGTTTATGCTGTCGAGTACATATCACTTGAAATCCCTTGATTATAAGCTACAAAATCAGTGACTGAAGCCCCAAACCCCTATATACTATTTTGCATCAGTTTCCAATGTTCCTAAGGAATCAGTGTTCTTCTTACTTATGTTCATACTGACATAATTTTCCCAGAGTGATCCAAGGTGGTCTTTTCCTCTAATAATTTTCTGTGGATGTCTTTCTATAATCTACACATATTTTCCTGCACTTTGCATAACTTGCTATGTGATCTTTGGAGAGGTTGGTTATCCAACAAGTAGTTATAAATGTTTATATGTGGTAGTCTAGCGGTTAAGGTACTGGACTATGGACCAGAAGGTCCAGGGTTCAAATCACACCTCAGCCAAGATGCCACTGTTGGGTCCTTGAGCAAGGCCCTTAACCCACAATTGCTTGGATTGCAAGATTGTATCAATTGTATAAGTGCGTCTGCTAAATGTAAATGTAAATATTCAGCCACATTTTTGTAGCCTACATATTGACAAAATGGCATCAAACTTACCAGCTTAATTAAAGTTAATAACAAGAGTAAGGAATCACTAAAGGACCAACACTGACAACATGTTTGGGTAAAAGACAATTCCTAGCAGTGATGTGGAGTGTGCTGGTAAAAGGAGGTACAGGTACAGTACATGACAACATATAGGAGGGTTACTGAGTTTTTAAACACAATGTACTCCTACTAGCCAAATTATTAGAAACAGTGATGTTGCTGTTGTTTTGGCATTTCTGTGGTCCTTCTTCAATATACTGTATGAAATGATATTGGCTGAATCATTTAATTCCTAAGAAAGCTTTTCACACAACATTAAAAGAATAAATAAAACAATATCCAACAATATCCAGTTTTACAAGGTCGTGTTTCTAAGCTAATAAATAGCACTGAGCCCACCTGTCATACTAAATTTAGAAGCAAACATGGTGAAGATGATGATACAAACGCAATTAATATATGACTAAAAATATAATTTAGCATATAAAACAGCTTGGTGGAAGTCCTTTTCCACTTCAGTCTTAACTCCATGGAATTCTGGATATCTGCTGCCTTCACTTCAGATGAGAGTAACTGTAATTACCACTTTTTGATTGGGAAGGGTGCGAAAACTGCCAACATCAACCTCCAAGTGGTAATTTTGAGTTTGAATTTTAGGAGGCTTCTGACAGCCCCAATTTTTTTTTGATCTGACTAACTCAGCAGTGAGGAAACTGACATGGCACTCATTATGGCTGCCAACATGAACATGTTGTGCATCCAGGGTAATAGGATGATAAAAAATAGTAATTTTAGCTTAAATTTCTGTTAATAATGAATTACTAACTTTACTACCAGCTTATGTTCAGTTAAATCTAATTATGAATGCTTGCTAATGCCAGAGGTGGTAAGTAATGCACTACAAGTACAAGTCTTACTGTACTTCAGTATTTTTTAGGTATCTGTACTTTTACTGTGCTTTTACTTTTAATTACTGCATTTCAAAAGAAAAATCTATAATTTTTACTCTACATTTTTCAAACTTTACTAAATTTTCGAAACAGGATTGTTACTTTAGCTTTTGTGAATCTATTTATTTATCTGTATATATATTTTTCTTTCTCTATTTAAGCAATTCTAGTCAGACTAGATTGAAGTGCAAATCAAAATCTTAGGTTTATACTTGACACGGTGCAACTGCGCAGGGGTATACGCACCAAAAATGGTGCAATCGCAGTGATTCCTCTTGTCATGGCTTATGGTTGTGCACCTCTCAGTTATTGTACCCTGGTGCTCATCTAGATTTTGAAGGAACTCTTGCAGAGCACGTACACCTTTACACTCATTTATTTAACATGTCTAGGAAAGATCATAGAGGTACTCAGATGACTCAAAATTTTGGAGAATACTGCAAAAACAGAAGCGTCAAGCATGCCCAAGCATTCATGAAGGTTTGCGCTCCATGTACGTTACCATGTACATATCAGAGAGTTGTGCATGACAATCTGAAAGTAAAACTTATAAAGTCTTTCTAACACTTTTTAATTTTCAACATAATGCATTCTAAAATAAAAATAAAACAACAAAAAACAATAAAAAAACATAACATTTCTTAAAAGTTTTGAATATGTATTTTTCAATTAAGTAGTTGAGTGTTTAAAAGAGGAACTACTTTAAAAAAAAGTTGTTGAAGCTGCAGGTTGTTTGACTAAAATGAAGTGATAGTGTTTCAAAGAGTCTTATTTGGGTTCATTGTCATGATATACTGCATTACTGAATGTCATAGCATTAGTATGGCATTGCCATTGACATTAGCAGTTATGAGTGATTTTGTACAAGTATTTTGTATATTTTGGTTCATCTCTGAAAATGTTTTCATTATGTTTTGCTTTGGATAGCTAAAGATGATAATGCGATTATCATGATTTTTGCAGATGATATTTATGTAGTTGAGTACCTTTAGAATTTGCTGGTATAATGTACCCTCAGGTTGCGTACCTTTTGTTCTCAAAATAAAGAGATCTGATTTAAAAAAAAAAAAAAAATTTTAAGTACACTTAGTAGCACCTACTTTTGTACTTGGAGTAAATGAGTAAAATATATATATATATATCTATATATATATATATATATATATATATATATATATATATATATATATATATAAAAAGCCTTACTTCAATTTTCACTTTAGTATTTTTTTTAATCATATCATTAATACTTTTACTTAAGCAAAGAGCTTTTGTACTTCTGCCACCTCTGGCTAATGGCAGAAAAAAGCTTGTAAACTACTTGGACGTGTGTGATTGAAAATATATATCCGCATGGTGTAAATCTGCCATCAGATCACAGCTCAATGCTCATACAGGTAGCATTATATACTCTGAAAGGTTTTACACATCTGCTCTCCCTACACGCATGTAGGACCAGTCCCTAGGGCTGAACGTCCCAACAGCTACTAAGACTTGATTTGTCAATTTGAGGGTGTTAGGGAAGAGCGAAGGCCATGCACTAATGTGACCGAGACAATAGGCCATCACTAATCAGGGACCTCAAGGTTGCAGTAAGGTTAATTGTAATGCAGGTGGCACTAGGGGAGGGGGTGAAAAAGAAGTGTTGACTGCTTTACTGCCCTAGCGCTCATTGTGTTTTTAACGCAAGGCCCCTGGGGCCAGGATTTGCCATTCTGTCCTGTTCTCTCCCCCGTGTCCCCTTCACCTTTTAATCTCTTTTTATTCACCCATTCTCTTTCGACCCTCCATGTGTTAAAGAAAACCTTTTACAAATGTCAAAAAGGAAATGTAAATATTGAGCCCGTCCTCCTTTGCAGTGACTGTGGTGATGCGAGGAGAAGCCATTGTAGACCCCACAGGGGCCTCCACGCTGCATGTTGCATTTGCCGGAAGTGACTCTTTGTATCATTGTTATTTGTATAAATTGTCAGAATTGAAAAAAACACCTACAAATAAGAAGCTGCTGGTTAAAAGAAGGTGGCATGGCTTCCCCCGTTCGTTTACATTAGCTTTGTTTGGTGTCTTAACATCAGTCTCTGCTTAGTTTGCTTTAGCACCTAGACTTATCCTAATTAGAATGTTCTGAATATTTTCAGTGGAGCAAATTGACTTGACACTTCATACTAATACTTTTTAACACCTTGCAGTAGGAATAACCATATTAATCTGTTTCAATATTATACTAGGAAGTATTATATTATATAATATATATTACATATATTAAATTACATTATATTACATAGATTTGATTATGCTTGATATAGACTTTCAGGATTCAACTGCATTGCTGATGCAATTGTGCTCAGAACATCCCAAGAAAAACTCAGCTCTTTGATTTGCATTTATTTAACTAATACACTATGTCAGTGACAGAAACATACAGTTAACCTTCTTCACTTAATTGGCAGTTCTTCACACCTTTTAACTGACTCCCTGTCCCTCCCACTCTACATCTTTGTCTGTTTTCAGTACCTGTTTTTTTTTTCTTTCTTGTCAATATATACTGTGAAGACACTTTAAAGTTCTCTGTTGGTGTGCTGCCTTTTACGTTAAATGTGTTTCATTTAGGCCCTGTCACAAGCAAGCTAATCCAGTGCCAGTGAAGGTGCAAGGGAAGTGATCATGTTATTCCTGTAAAGAGAAGAGAAGGCAATGTGTGTCAGTGAGACTGACCAAATGCTCCACATGTTTATTCAGCTGAGAACAGGATCATAGCCAAAGCATCTCATTTAAATTGAGTCATTTAGCAGACACCCTTATCTAGAGTGACGTACAACTGATTTCCTCTTAAAATCCAAGCTAATGTGGGTTAAGAGCATTGCTCAAAGACCCAACAGTGGCAGCTTGGCAGAGCCCTGCCAGAACCTTGGAACCCTTCTGGTCCAGTACATTAACCGCTAGGCCACCACAGACCCACTCTCTGTCTGAGGTTGTCATCTTCCACATGGCAGATGTGGGCTAAATACTTATAAGTTTGCATTTGGATAACATGAAAAATTAGAGGGTGTTAAGAAATGACACTGGTGAGACACTGGAAAAGCAAAGCAAGAAAGCAGGAGGACAGAGAGTGCTACTTTAATACTCTGAAGTCTATTTCCTGTCAAGGCAATCCCTTTAGAGGGCCATTACAGATTCAAGTAACCTTTGTTTCTTTCATGAGACATTTCAGAAGAAAGTCATGCCCATAGTACAAAAAAGTCAAAATGGTATAAAAGTGGCAGGGAGGAGGGAGAGCAAAAATACAACGTCTTTCCTTTTGGGAACAAAAGAACTGTAGAGTGAACTGTGACAGGCAAATAAAGTGAGTCCCAGTAGGTTATGCTATCTGTGAACACACAGAGGGGATGTTATGCCTAAGCTTAAAGTCTCCAGAGCCCTGTGGTAGCTTTAGTGAGCTGCATTGCTCCCAGCATTCCACCGCCTGCCAATGCAGCAGTAAAAGATACTAATTATCCATAAAGAGTTTTTTGTTTTGTTTTGGGGAGACTGTCATACCACTTCATGAAAGTACTACATATCTTCTTCCTTCCTTTCTTTGTAATATTAAAGTTGTTGATCATTCAAATGGTATTACCATTCTGATTACTTATCGGGCATAGAGATGTGAGCAAAAGCCCTCAAGTCTAACACATCCTGCATGACCACGACCTTGACAAATATTGATAAAGCAGCACTGTTTAATCCATCTTTTTGTGTTTAATAAATGGAAGTGGATATATGACAGTGAGCGGGACGGGCAGAGCTAGGCGACTGATTAGAGAAGCATCATTACCTATGCGTTTGAGACATCCGTTACATCCCCATGCATCCGACTGGCACCGACATGGGCAGGAAATCCGTCTCTCTCTGCTTCTTAAACACGACTGAAATCTAGCCCTTAATATGACACCACATGAGTCACAGATTAGAGTGAAAAATCAGCATATGTGATACTCACCTGAGCATATCAGGTCATGACAGGTGCGACCACAGGGATTGGTTTGATATAAAAAAAGCTTTTTTTGGACACTTCAAGTGCCAAGATGGCACTCATCACCTCTTAATCAATACACGGATTTGCTTGACACCACCAGAGTACATGCCTTATTAATATTCATATGTTCATTAGCATGAGGCTGACACCAGAGTTGGTGCAGTCTAAGGGGTGCATGAATGTAACCACTCAATGTAAACATTGTTTCTAGGGAAACCAGCTTAATGAGGTGCCAACAGAAAGGGTAAGGCTGTAACCAGATAACACCTTTCTTTCTGGGCTCCCTCCGCTTACCTGAACACACACACACCACACACACACACACACACACACACACACACACACACACACACACACACACACACACACTCACTCTCCCCCTCTTGAGATAACACCTGCAGCTGCAATGGAGGATGCTACTGTAAGTTCAGGTTCAGAGTGTGAAATCCCCCTGTACGTGAACTCCCCTAGAAATGTAAAGATCATGTCAGTTATTCTGCTTCTGTCTTCCAAGTCATACATAATCAATTCACCTCTAATTAGGTCATACAAGACGTTTGTACTGTTCACCAGCATCTATTACTAAACAGGTTACGACATGTCAGGATAACATTTGGAGTATATGCTTTACTGACTAGACAAATCACCATCTCTCTCTAAAGCATAATGCCATCCTATCCTGAACGCACTACGGGAGCAAAAATAAAAGCCTGAGAGAGACAGAAATGCAAGGAGATGTATGAGCAAGGAAGAGCTTTGGAATTACTGTAGGTCATGCTGGATAATTGTGTCTGCTTATCCGATAAATGATGTAGCAAAAGCCAGCTGGCATATATCATCTAGGGATTAAAAAAGAGACAGCAAATTGATCCAGCTGAAAAAAAATGTGTCTGACTGAAAGGAGGTAAAAGAGGCGAACCTTAAAGAGAGGGAGATGTACAGTGCAAATATAATATTCAGAGATTGAAAGAACAGAAAACAAATGTATTATTATGACCAACACTTTTTTATTATTATTTTTATAAATGTTTGTAAATGTTTTCCCCAGGAGCTGAGATTATATGAATTTTAGCATTCCATCCCACAAGGAAAGAAGCATTTGAATCTGTAGACAAATTGTATACAGTACATATAAATGATGTGCCCCATTTCCTATCTGCTCTTGAACTATTTTTAAATTTTTTTGTTTCTTTATTGTCTCTATTTCTGACATATTGTGTGTCATATAATTATGCTATTGAATTTCATAACACTGTGTTTACATTTTAGCTAGTTAGACATGAGGTAATTCAAATAAATTAGTTTTATGCAGAAAACTTAAAAAAATAGACAATCCTGCTTTTCAAAGAGCTTTGTCTTAACCCCAAAATTAGCAAGCCAGAGATAGCAATCGAAATCAGTAATATATGCAAAAGGAAAAAACCGAGCAAGGCTCAAAATAAGTACAGTGCCTGCAGAAAACCTATAATAGTCAATTTTTGTCTTACAGTCTGAAATCAAAACCAATTACAATACAACCCTAAAAAAATTGGATGGGACAATTTAGGGCTATCAATAAGGTAACAAGAAAGCAGTATCCATGGAATGCTGAGCCTCTGAGGAACAAAGGTGGGCAAAGGATCTCCAGTTTGTCAACAATTTTTTGAAATATTTAAAAACAGTGCACCTCACAGAAAGATTGGAAGAGATTTACATATTTCTCCCTCTACAGTGCATAATATCATTACATTATTCAAGGACTTTCAGTGCATAAAGGCCAAGGGCACAAGCCTAAACTGAAGACTCATGATCTTTGATCTTTTGGCAAACCTTTTTCAAGCACTACAATACAGCGTTACAGTCACAAATGCCACTTAAAACTTTACTGTGAAAAAAAGAAGCCATATGTTAACCATGTCCAGAAGCGGCATCAACTTTTCTGGACTCGGAGGCATTTCTATCAGACAATGGAAATGTGTACTGTAGTCAGATGAATAAGTAGTCGGATGTTTTTTGGAAGAAATGGAAAAAGTTTGTTCTGGGCAAAAGATAAAAAGGACCATCCAGACTGTTATCAGCAACAAGTCCAAAGGTCATACTCTGTCATAGTAGGAGTTGTGTCAGGACACTTGGCAAAGGTAATTGACACTTCTGTGATGGCAGCATTAATGCAGAAAAGTTCATTGAGACCTTAGAGCAACGTATGCTGCCTTCCAGGGACATCCGTAACAACAACAAGACAAAGTAATACCACATTCTGCACTCCTGGCTGCAGAAGAAGGTACTGGACTGGCCTGCCTGCAGTCCTGACCTCTTCAGAGTATAGAATATGTTGAGAATTTTTAAACAAAATATGTGACAATGACAACTCTGAACTGTTGCTCAACTTAAGACGTGTATACAGGGAGTACGGGACAAAATAACACCTGAAACACTTCATAGTTTGGTATTCATGGTGTCAAAATGTCTTTTAAGTGTTTTGAAAAGGAATGGCAGAATTATGAAGTGTAATGTCCCATTTTTTTGGAATGTGTTGCAGGACTTAAATGCTGGATTGGATGTTTACTAACAAATGAAATTAAGTAGACCAGAAAAAACATGAAATATATTGACGTCATTCAGTCTGCAATGAAACAGAAATCAAAGTAAGTGTAAGAAACATCAAATTTATTTTGATTTGCATTTTCAATACTGCCCCAACTTTTTCTGATTTGTGGTTATAAATTACCACCCTCGGTAAGGGCTGGTGGATCTTATTAGGTTTTGCTTTTGTTCACACATGACCTGACCCATTCCAGTGATTTTACTAGGTTTTAACTTGTTAAATTGCCATGCCAGTTTACTCAGCACTTCAGCTCTGAGAAGTGTTCACATATGAGCCCGATGTGCTAAATGACTGGTAAATTCACCGGTATACGTGCATGTGTGAAAGTAGTTCGAGATTACATAGGTCACTTTAGGAAAAAAAAAATCACTGTAGCAGCAACTGCAGATGGCTCCAAGATGAAAAAAATTGGAAAAACTCCAGTATGACAGAGCATCAGGAGCATCCACCGCATAGCAAGCCCTCTAGCATGTTCCTTTTGCAATGTGAACAGCGAAATAAGGTAAGAAAGTTGAGGTTTACAAAATCTGACAATAACAAATGCACAGAAGTGTACATTATTTAACACGAATATACTAAGCTAAAAATCTGGGTCTATGTAACAACTGACACCTCGCACAGAAGACATAGAGGACACAGAATAAGTAATGTTCTTGTAGTAAGTAAGTGCTTTTACTTTTAAGTGCTATAACATATTTTAGCTGCACCAGGAGCAGGTTTATGAATGCAAAATAACGGAAACAAAACCTGGACATTCAGCTTGTCAACTTTCATCTTTTCCTCTGCACACATTCCTGGTGTCTTAGAAAAGGTAGCTAATTTACCTTGCTATTCTCTACCCATAATTGCTCCCTCAAATTTCCACTCACACTACACCACACCCCACCTACTACAATTTATTATTGCATGTACACTTCTTGTTCACTGGCAGCTTTATTCAGAAGTTTGCTGTCATAAATTGCCATAATACAATAGAGATGGCATTAGAGAATGCATGTACTATTTAAAATCCCATTAAATTATTAATCTAGATTCCTGGTCATAAACATTAAAAGCAGTTTCCCCAAGAGTTATTTGGATGGTTAATAGTTATGTCCTACCACAGGTGTCACCCCTGTTTGGATGTTAACATTAAATATTGTGTATTTGGGACTGTGGTGGCACAGTGGTTAAGGAACTGGACTACTGGTCAGAAGGTCCAGGATGCAAGTGTCAGAATGGCCACAATGTCACTCCTGGACCCTTGAGCAAGGCTGAAAATGCACAATTTTTGCCTTCTACCTTGTAAGATTGTATCAGTTAAAAGTCCTTCTGGATAATAGTATCTCACAAATAACTAAAGGTTAAATATACCAAAGTGGCCTTGTAAAGACATTTACTTTTTAATCTTTATATATACCCACTTATAACTTTATTAGGAAGACCTGCACACCTAGCAGTGTTGAGCCAACTGCTGCCTGAGGATGTACATCTGCCTGCACCCAGTAATTCTAGGTAGGTTCCAGACCCTGACCAGGATAAGTGGAGGTAAAAAGTGATGCATTGCTTTACATGCCTTTAAACTTACTCATTCAAGTAATTATTCAATCAGTCAATCATGTGGCTGCAATGCATAAAATCATGCATATATGGGCCAGCAGCTTCTGATAATGTTCACGTCAACCACCAAACTACTGCTAGATTAGAGTAGGGTATTGGACATTTCAGCAGACTGTTATCTTTAAACACCTGGTTTGTCTCTGCATTTTCACATTGCAAGGTGACCTTTATAGACAACTTCAACATTTTCTGGAAATGTGGAAAGCTGTTTAATGCTGACAGATCACACCCAGATCTGGACATCCTGGAAACAATGCCATTCCTCAGAACGTTCTGGCCATCATACTCAGTCCTTGGCTGTATGAAACAGTTGGGTGGCTCTTTTTGCGGTTTAACTCTGGTGAAGTGATGAAATGATGTAAATATTTACATAGAGCCTTCAGGTCCTTAAAGCAGCTGTATTGAATGACTGTTCACTGACAAACAAGTCTTTTATTATTTCACTGTACATTGAAAATTATAGTATTAAGTTTTTCATTTCCTGATAGTAATTACTCTAGTTCTCAGTGAAGCCTCCTCCATACTGTAAGTATTTTAGCATTTCTAGGGAGAAAAAGAAAGGTGGTGGTGTGACTTGTTTGGCTCATTGGAGTTTTATTATTGAAATATCATCTGAAGGCATTATTATACACTATTGGTTAGTGAAACAACCAATCAGATCACAGAGGGGGTGTGATTATAATAACTTGATTGTTATGACTGCGGCAGCAAACACTCAGTGCTTTGAAAGCTAGTGCTTCGAGTGCTTCAAATGGATGAGGAAACTGCTAAAATAAATAGGTAAGTGCAGCTGTAACAGAAAACTCATGTTGTAGATTGCATTCAAAACTTTCCATGTTCAGATAGGTTGCTTCCCAGAACCAGTAATGTGTAATACTGCACACAGATGATATTTCAATAAATAAAACTCCAACCTTCAAATTGTTTGTTTAACAACACATTTGACTGCCAGCAGATTTCAGCTGGGGAATTCTCCACCTGTGAATACTTGGTTTAAGTGTAGTTTAAATGATCATGATCATCCTCTTCTTATATTTGTTAAATACTTTTCCTTTACGTATCATACAGACTTTCTTGGTGAGTTTGAGAATATAACAGATTTTGACGGAATTTTATTCACTGAAGATTTTCATATTAAAATTGATGGACCCAAAAAAAAAAAGAAAAGCACATACACACTGTTATCAGAAAGTCCAAAACAAGTTCTGTATGGTATGGGGTTGGATCAGTGCCCTTGGCAAAAGTAATTTACACTTTTGTGATGGCAGCATCAATGCAGAAAATTACATTGAGACTTTAGTGCAAGATATGCTGCCTTGCTGATATGGACAAACATGCATTTTTCAACAAGACAAAGCAATACTACATGCTGCACACATTACAAAGACATGAAGAGGATAGTGGTACTGGACTTTCCTGCCTGAATTCCTAACCTGTCCTCAATAGAGAGAGAATGTGTGAAAAAGTTTGAAACAAAATGCGACAACAACAACAACCCTATACTGTTGCACACCTTAAGACATGTTTTTGGGAAGAATGACATAAAATGACACATGAAATATTGCTTGGTATCTTCAGTGCCAGAACGTCTTTTAAATGTTGTGATAAGGAACGACAACATTATAAATTGGTAAATGCTTTAAAGTCCCAACTATTTTTGGAATGTGTTGTATACCTGGAATAGAGGAATACTTGACTATGAAATTAGCAAAATAATTTAAGTTAACCAGACTAAACATGAAATATCTTGGGTTCACACTGTCTGCAATGAAATAATAGTAAATGTAAATGTAAGAAACACTAATATATTTTGAAATATGTTTATGGTTGTTCTATAAGGGTTTTATATGTAAAATAGTCACACCAGAATACAATTGAGTATTCTAGTGGCAATGAGTTTTAAATGTGTTAACAACAGGGCTGGGATATATAAGCATTTTGATGACTGAATAGGATAAATGTGTTAATTCAGTATTTAACACATTATCCCACCAGTCACAACTGTGACCAACTATACATTTTCACCTAATTTTCCATGAAACTTAAAAAAAATAATAATTTGTTTAATTATTTAAAAGTTCCTGATAACACATAACACATAATAAATTGAGATATTTTCATGTCTGGGAAAAATTCAGGATTAATTGCATTAATTAGCCTTAATTAACATATTTTATTTGATCAATTCTTTAACTTTTTAAAGAATGTTTTTTAAAAGAACATTTTATATCTGTTAAAAAACACCTTTTAAATTAGGAAGTTTTAATCCTATCTGAAGTTTCCTTCTAAAGGCAGAGGATTTACTGCAGTATGGAGAGGGTTTTAAACTTACTTGAAGTTCACTATGGAGAATTTTCCTACTACTGGGAGATGTTTTCTTCCAACACAGAGACAGTCTAACACCTAGGTAAGGTTTCTGCAGAACGAGTTTTCCATGATGATGATGATGATTATTATTATTATTATTATTGTTATTATTATTATTAGTAGTAGTAGTAGTATAATTTGACATCAATTGAATGAATCCCTGCATTCTGCCTGTCAAGAGTCCAGGCTGGTGGAGGTGGAGTAACTGTTTGTGGAATGCTTCTCGACACATTTTGGGCCCACTAATATCAATCGTCGCTTGAATTGTTTGAGTATTGTTTCTGACCCTGTGCATCCCTTCATGGAAACAGTTTATCCATCTTCTGTTGGATTCTTACTTTATGACAATGCACAATGCCACAAATCAAACGTCATCTCAAACGGTTTTCATGAACATTCCCAGTCAGTGGATCTAAATCCAACAAAACACTTTTGCAATGTAGTAGCAAAATGTGCATGAAAGTGCAGCTGAAAAATCAGGAATTGAGTGATACAATCATGTTAACATGGAGTAGAATCTCAAAAGAATGTTTCCAACATCTTGTGGAAAACGTGCCATGAAGAATTGAGGCACTTGGAGAGAAAAGGAGGCCCTACACAACATTAGTATTCCTAGTAGTTTTGTTTCTATTTTTGTTAGTGTTCCCAATAAAATTATCAGTGTGCATAGGAGTTCAGTACTTTGCAGAACTAGTAAGGATGCTCCCAGAGAAACACACCAAATAGTGTGGTAAAGTGTTCTTTTCTAAGTGGATTGTAAACATTAACCAAAAAAAAAAATCAAAATGAAAAATCTATATAACTGGTATTTGTGAAAGAGTAATACTTTCCATCACAATCCAGTTATATTGAATGATCGTGAAGGGCCAGATCCACACAATGTAACAATATATTTAAACTTTGTTCCTTTTTCTTATCCTGTCTAAACACCATACGACCTTGAACAGCTAAGCTAACTACATTTTACACCATAAAATAATGCAATGATTCAATTGATTATGTAGCTTGAAAGCTAACCATTCATAACAGTAAATATAATGTCATAGGTCACATGAAAGTCATTGCTTTGTAGTCAGCAATCATAATCTGTCAAAAGCAAAAAAAATATATATATCAGAACAAAAAGTATTTTTTGTAATACCCATGAAGGGAAAAAATGTCAATTATGACATAGAACCCAATTATGACATAGAACTGCATATTAAATTAAATACATTCTGCTGTTGTTATTTCTACATTTCAATTGGACATGATGTCTCATCCCTCTGTCATTGTCACTGCTGCTGAGCAAAAAGACAATAAGCTCCTGACCTTGCAAATAAACTAGTGCCTCTGTTTCATTAACAGCCTCACTTAATCAATTGTTTCATCCTACAAATCTAGCCAAGTGAATCAATTTTGTGTCGCTTAATTGAAAGTCTTTTTTTCCAGGCTGTACTAAGACTTGATGGGGAAGGGTCTGGTGATGAATGAAGAGTGCAGCACAAACAGTTTCAGAGAATCAGGTCATGATTGATCAGTGCCTTCTAGGAGAAGAGGGCAAGATCCAGGTCCCATTAAAAGCTGTAACAGTTCTTCCTCTTCTTCTCCATCTTTTTTCTTTCTAATGGCTGCTATGGAGTGTGTATGTGTGTACCAGAACGGCGATGGATGAACAACTTGCCCGCAAACTGTCCCCACGTCTTTCATGAGCTTGCTTCAGTAGTGTTTTTGAGCGCCAGTATTGAAGTTGTTTGTTCAATTTCAAAAGCGGGGGATTTATTGGTGTAGCCTGTAGCGCTTGCCATAGCCAGAGTGAACATTTTTGTTAAGGCTTAGTAGTGGCCTTAGTGATGCCACAGTGCAATACTGTAAACTGACTTCAAAGAGTTTATTATTCTCTCATGGAAAGACTGTGATTGTATAGTGACTTCACAGCACTGAAGGAGCAAAAGACCACCTTCCATCTGGATCTTCTTTTTTTGCTTAAATGCTTTCATTACACTTGATACATTTGGTGATGAAACGCTAAACTGTGCATAGAGTAAGAAGAGTGTTGGGTTTTTGTGTAGACATTGTGTGTCTTGGATGTCACAGCAGATGTATGCAGGTTGGTCTCAGTCATAAATTTATATTCTAACCAAAAGTGCATAATTGCATAAAGCTTACATAGAAAAATCTATCTATCTATCTATCTATCTATCTATCTATCTATCTATCTATCAATCATTCTCCCTAATAATTTATAAACTATATGCTTAGTTTTTTTTATGTATAACTTGCACAGTCAGTGGCTGACATATACTCTCACTCTCTCTCTCTCTCTCTCTCTCTCTCTCTCTCTATATATATATATATATATATATTTATATATATTTATATATTTATATATATATATATATATACACTTACAGTGTGGCAAAAAAGTATTTAGTCAGCCACTGATTGTGCACGTTCTCCTACTTAGAAAGATGAGAGAGGTCTGTAATTTTCATCATAGGTACACTTCAACTATGAGAGACAAAATGAGGGACAAAAAATCCAGGAAATCACATTGTAGGAGTTTTAAAAAACAAGTATTTGGTCAATAACAAAAGTTCACCTCAATTCTTTGTAACATAACCTTTTTTTGGCAATGAGGTCAAACGTTTCCTGTAAGTCTTCACCAGGTTTGCACACACTGTAGCTGGTATTTTGGCCCATTCCTTCATGCAGATCTCCTCTAGAGCAGTGATGTTTTGGGGCTGTCGCTGGGCAACACAGACTTTCAACTCTCTCCAAAAATATGGGGTTGAGATCTGGAGACTGGACTTTGCAGCCCCAAAGCATGATGTTTCTACCCCCACTTGGCATAGTATGTTACTGATGGTAGCCTTTGTTACTTTGGTCCCAGCTCTCTGCAGGTCATTTATCAGGTCCCTATGTGTAGTTCTGGGATTTGTGCTGATCATTTTGACCCCACGGGCTGAGATCTTGCGTGGAGCCCCAGATCAAGGGAGATTATCAATGGTCTTGTCTTCTACTTTCTTACAATTGCTCTCACAGTTGATTTATTCACGCCAACCTGCTTGCCTATTGTAGATTCACTCTTCCCAGCCTGGTGCAGGTCTACAATTTTCTTTCTGGTGTCCTTCAACAGCTCTTTGGTCTTGGCCATGGTTGAGTTTGGAGTCTGACTGTGGACAGGTGTCTTTTATACAGATAATGAGGTCAAACAGGTGCCATTAATACAGGTAACGAGTGGAGGACAGAAGAGTTTCTTAAAGAAGAAGTTACAAGTCGAGCCAGAAATCATGCTTGTTTGTGGGTGACCAAATACTTATTTTCCACCATGATTTACAATTAAATTCTTTAAAAATCCTACAATGTGATTTCCTGGATTTTTTTCTTATAGTTGAAGTGTACCTATGATAAAATTACAGACATCTCTCATCTTTCTAAGTAGGAGAACTTGCACAATCAGTTGCTGACTAATTTAGGGGCTGTGGTAGCCTAGCAGTTAAGGTATTGGACTATGAACCAAAAGGTCCAGGGTTCAAATCCCCCCTCTGTCACTGTTGGGTCCTTGAGCAAGGCCCTTAACCCACAAATGCTTGGATTGTATGATTGTATCAGTTGTAAGTCGCTCTGGATAAGGGTGCCTGCTAAATAATGTAAATGACTAAATACTATTTTTTGCTCCACTGCATGTGTGTATACATATATATATATATATATAAATAAGTGTGTGTGTGTGTGTGTGTGTATATATATATATATATATATATATATATATATATATATATATATATATACACTAAATACTTTTTTTGCTCCACTGCAGTGGGGCAAAAAAAGTATTTAGTATATATACAGTCCAAGCAATTGTGGGTTAAGGGCCTTGCTCAACGACCCATATATATATATATATATATATATATATATATATATATATATAGCAACTAATGGTATTAAACATTAATTAGTTATTAGATGAGGCTTTGTAATTTGGTTAGCATAGCTGAAAACCATTTTTTCTTCTTCAATAAATGAAGCAAGGTGCAGTGGTGATTGAAAATTTGTTAATCCTGTAGAATTTCCAATATGCCTGTGTAATTATGAACTAAAATGTCATTCATAGTCACACAAGCCATAATCATAGACGAACAGTACCTAATTAAATAAATGAAACAAAAAAATATTACACTTGGTCATTTATTTTTGGAGGAAAATGATCCAATATTACTTATATAGCATCTATCTGCATATGTGAATCTTTGCTTTCAGTATCTGGTATGACCCCCATTGTGCAGCAATAACTGCAGATAAATGTAACTGTTACACTCCATGGTCCTGGCATGGTCTTTGTTAGACGACCACTCCTAGGGATTGATAGTATTGAATTTTCTGCATTTGTACACTATCTGCCTGACTTTGGATTGATGGAGTCCACAATAGGTGGTTTTGTAACCTTTTACAGCCTGAAAGCATTATCAACTCTTTTCCTGGGTCCTGGTAAATCTCCATTGTGCATGCCATGATACACTTCCACAAACATGTTATGAGATCAGACTTTGATAGAATTTCACATTCAATTTCACTGTTAATCCTAAAAGTTCACATATTTTTGCCACTCACAGATACTGTATGTAATATTGCATAATTTTCCTTAATATTTATCATAATTTACCATTTAATAATGAAATAGCAAAGTATGATATGTCTCATTTGTTGAATTTGGTTGCCTTTATCTACTTTTATAGCTTGTGTGAAAATCTTGATAATGGTTTAGATCATATGTATGCAGAAATATAGAAATGTCTGTATGTTTCACAAACTTTCAAGCACCACTATATGTTGAACACTGAGATTTTTAAGTTTGAATTATAGGTGGAAAATGGCTAAAATAAAACAGCGTTCTCAAAAAGCACAACAGTCCACTGATCTAAGAAGTGAAGTTATATAAGTTAGTGTATATGCCAGATTGCCTGAAAACCCAACATTTACATGTAAGCACTAAGTTAATTGATTACACTAAATTTTCCTGGTTTGAATGTGGTCTCTGGTGACAGTATTCTCGGTTGCATCTACTGGTGGTGGGCGGACCCTGCATTCGGCGGGACAGGCGGCAAGGAAAGAAGAAGACTGTCTCGTTACATAGATCGTCTCAAGTCATATGAAAAGTTACAAATCTAAGGACTGGTATAGAGGCAGGTTAGCATTAAGTACATTATTTCACAAGTTGCACAAAGGCTCATGTTCTTTGTATAGACAGAAAATGTAACAAAAAATAACATTAATTCTAATTTATTTTATAAGAAAAGTCATTGTGGGTCTAAGGCCACCGAGGTCAAGTTGGGAATACACCCATATACAGTATTAATATGCTCTCAGTAACTCATTCAAACTCACACCTACAGTGGGGAAAAAAAGTATTTAGTCAGCCACTGATTGTGCAAGTTCTCCTACTTAGAAAGATGAGAGAGGTCTGTAATTTCCATCATAGGTACACTTCGACTATGAGAGACAAAATGAAAAAAAAAAAAATCCAGGAAATCACATTGCAGGATTTTTAAAGAATTTAATTGTAAATCATGGTGGAAAATAAGTATTTGGTCACCCACAAACAATCATGATTTCTGGCTCTTACAGACCTGTAACTTCTTCTTTAAGAAACTCTTCTGTCCTCCACTCGTTACCTGTATTAATGGCACTTGTTTGACCTCGTTATCTGTATAAAAGACACCTGTCCACAGCCTCAAACAGTCAGACTCCAAACTCAACCTACACCAGGCTGGGAAGAGGGAATCTACAATAGGCAAGCAGGTTGGTGTGAATAAATCAACTGTGGGAGCAATTGTAAGACATACAAGACCATTGATAATCTCCCTTGATCTGGGGCTCCACGCAAGATCTCATCCCGTGGGGTCAAATGATCATGAGAACGTTGAGGCAAAAATCCCATAACTACACAGAGAGACCTGATGAAGGACTGCAGAGAGGCTGGGGACAAAGTAACAAAAGGCTAACCATCAGTAAAACACACTACGCCAAGAAAGACGTAGACCTGCAATGCCAGGGTGTCCCTCTGCTAAGTCAGTACATGTCCAAGCCCATCTGAAGTTTGCCAGAGAGCATATGGATGATCCAGAAGAGGATTGGGACAATATCATGTGGTCAGATGAAACCAAAATAGAACTTTTTGGTAAAAATTTCACTGGAGGAAAAGGATGCTGAGTCGCATCCCAGGAACACCATTCCTAGTATGAAGCATGGGGGTGGAAACATCATGCTTTGGGGCTGTTTTTATGCAAAGGGGACAGCACGACTGATCCGTGTTAAGGGAAGAATGAACGGGGCCATGTGTATCATGAGATTTTAAGCCAAAACCTCCTTCCATCAGTGACAGCATTGAAGATGGAATGTGGGTGGGTCTTCCAGCATGACAATGATCCCAAACACACCGCTCAGGAATCGAAGGAGTGGCTCCGCAAAAAGCATTTCAAGGTCCTGGAGTGGCCTAGCCAGTCTCCAGACCTCAACCCCATGGAAAATGTGTGGAGGGAGTTGAAAGTCCGTGTTGCCCCAAAACATCACTGCTCTCGTGAAGATCTGCATGGAGGAATGGGCCAAAATACCAGCTACAGTGTGTGCAAACCAGGTGAAGACTTACAGGAAACGTTTGACCTCTGTCATTGCCAAAAAAGGTTATGTTACAAAGTATTGAGTTGAACCAAATTTATTGACCAAATACTTATTTTCCAACCTAATTTACAATTAAATTCTTTATTCTTTTTCTAAGTAAGATAACTTGCACAATCAGTGGCTGACTAAATACTTTTTTGCCCCGCTGTACAAGCAATGATTTTGTGAGATGGGAGTAAAACAGAGGGCAGCACAGTGGCTCAGTGGGCAGAACTTCCGTCTCACAGCGAGAAGGTCCTGGGTTCGAGCCTAGTTGGAGTGTTCTGGATCCTTTCTGTGTGGAGTTTGCATGTCCTCCGTGTGTACACGTGGGTTTACTCGAGGTATTCCA
This sequence comes from Ancistrus triradiatus, assembly GCA_025084515.1. Lineage (NCBI taxonomy): Eukaryota > Metazoa > Chordata > Actinopteri > Siluriformes > Loricariidae > Ancistrus > Ancistrus triradiatus. The sequence continues at coordinate 264,001 of JAJAGP010000796.1, read as the reverse complement.
GTTTCCTTCCACAGTGATAAGACATGTCTTAGGCTAATTCATTACACTAAAAGTGCCCATAGAGTGTGAGTGTGTGTGTGCCCTACAATGGATTGGTACCCTGCCTAGGGTTGTCTGTGTTGTTCCTGGGTTGTCCCCTATGCAGGGCCCTCCCGCGACCCTGTCCAGGATTAAGTGGATAAGAAAGTGAATGATGAATGAATGAGTAAACTGGAATTCCAAGACCCCATGTGAGCATAAAGAACACTAAACTATGGTACTAGCTACACTGCCTATTGAAATTCATATACTGTATGCCTCCAATGAACCTGATGTGTGACAATATACACTATCCTTACATGTTGTAGTGAATATGTCAGTCAGGAAAAACTTACTTAAATATTTCTGTGACCCAGTGGTTTTCTCTCCAGCCCAATAATCCATTCTCACAAGCTAGCGCATATCCAATACTGAGTCTGATATTTGCTGTTTCACTAAGGCAAATCATGATCCTTGATGAAATAGAATTATATGCAGTAACATAGTTTTCTAACATACTGTAGACTCAAGGCAAATTGCAAAATCGACAGCAGACATAACATTTTATACTTTTTATTTTAATTAGTATTCATTTTATATAATTCAGCATATGTATAATTACCATTATCAGTTTCAAGTGTCATAGTTGTTTTATTTCAATATGAAAACAATGTGACAATGGACTACACTAAAAGTCATAAAACCTACCAGCACAAATTTCTACTACACATCAAGAAAAAAAAATGGGAGGAAATCCTTCTCTCGAGGGGAATAAAAATAGTGCTGTCCACTGCTCTGTGTCAAAGTTAGGTCACTCAGTGGGGTGTACACTTCAAAGCAGACAGAAAATTCTCCGAAAACAACTGTGAGCATTTCAAATCAGCACACGTTGTCTCTCCTCCCAGACCTCAATCCCAAAATATTTTCTCCATCCACTGCCTTATATATCATTCTGTGTGGATTGATCTGCATAGTGATACTACTCCATGCAAAAAAAACCCCAAAAACAATGAAATCACCTCACTTAGAGGATATTTCACCCAGCTTGCTGGTACTTCATAGCAAACAAAACAAATTACATATATGGCACCAATCAGTTTTTGTTAAATAGCTTTTAATAATATTTGTTGTTGATTTTTTCCCCCAAGATCTTAACTAATGATGAACAGATCAGCTTTGCAGCTTTTTTGGTTTTATTTTGTTTATTTGGTATATTTAATGTTGATTTCAGCCTGGGTGCTTATGACAGATACAAGGTTACACTGATACAAAAGGTTACTTTGAAACCAGTCATCTATACTCAAACCAGGTCAATTTCTCTTATTTAATTAATCTAATATATAGTCATTGACAAAAAAAAGCACCCAGATAGAAATATCAGATTGCTGCAAAAAATGACACGCAGTTATGTCGCAGGGAGATATGTAAATTATTACAGGTGTGATCTGATTGGATACTGGGTCTTGCCACAAGAGGTCGTAAAACTGCTTCCCCCACTGCTCTATAAAAAGTCTCTCAGAGGCTACTTTGGGCAGTGTACGTCTTGGTGAGAAATCGTTGACTGCTATACATGCCTCTATGACACATATGGCCACCGCTGGGCCTGTAGATCCTCCACACATAGTTTTTGCCAAAGTTGGCATCCCAGCTGGTCTCATTAATGCTTGATTGGCAATAAATCTGCGGGAGTGCGGGACTGTGGTGGCCTAGCGGTTAAAGTACTGGACTCTGGACCTGAAGGTCCAGGTTTCAAATCCCACCTCTGCCAAACTACCACTGTTGGGTCCTTGAGCAAGACCCTTAACCCACAATTTCTTGGATTGTAAGATTGTACCAATTGTAAGTCGCTCTGGATAAGGGCGTCTGCTAAATGCTGTAAATGTAAATGTAAATGTAAATCTTGTGACCGGGCAGGCCAAGGATTTGTTGCACTCTGGCATATCCTGCACATATCGCTGAGCCATTAGTGGCCCTCGTATCACTACTAGGGGTGACCGACTGTTATATGTGATGCATCCCCAGATTATCACACCAGTTGGGCAGTGTGTCACTCTACAGCAAAAGCAGGATTGAAAAAAGCCTTATGTCCAGATGAACTGATTCAAATTCTGGGATATTCTCATCTGGATTATTGAGTATGCATCAAGACTTGCTTTCTTCTGTTTAGGTGTAAGTGCTGTTTTGTGTTTGTCTTTTCTATTTGTAAATCCAGTTTCAGTCAGTCATTGTTATTTCTTACAATTTCTTGCAGCAAACATTTACTCCTGTTTTCACCCATTTATTATTCATTTCATATTTTCTATTCAGACTGTTTGACGTCGTACTTGGTCTACTTCCTGTTATAACCTTCCCATTTTGTTTAATCTTGCAATACATTTTAGACACTGATGACTGGGAAGATCCAACATATTTTGCCACTCTCTTGTTTTCTTTAATTCGCCAACAGCTGTTAAGGTCTATAAGCACCCACTTTTAACTGCAGGCAAATTTGCATTTTTTTTGTACTTATGCCAATATTTGTTTTACAAATGCAAGTTACAAATGCTACTGAGGTGATTCCATATTTGTTTTCCTTCATTGCTGAGTGACTGCAGATTGTTTTTCCTCTACTTGATCTGGAAAAAATATTCCATTAATTCAAATATATCAATTTAAGTTGCTTGAGGTATGCTTCATGAAGCCAGAATGTCCAGATATTAAACAAAAATTGTTTGGTGTCATATTTCTGATTTGTTTATTTGTAACAAAATAATAAAAGCTGGGTGAACAATCTTTAAGTGTACTGTAATGCTTCCATCATTTGCCAGGGGTAGTACACTCTCATATATGTCTTTTGGTAAGACATCTCTGTAATTTTACTTTTACTTTTTCTGGCTACAGAAAAAATGGCATAAGAAAACAAAACAAGGATCTCAGTATTTTTATTGTCAATCATTCAGAGTGGGAAAATGCACCATGCTCACACGAGACTCATCAGTAGCCGGGAAGTGATCATCATGGAGCATTGGTGGTCTCATCATAGCCAGATCAAACAGAGAGTGAGGGACATAAGGAGAGAAAGGCAATGGAAGGCCAGCCTATTTTGTTTAACAGTATGTGGGAAATGAAAGTGACCCAGCAAGGTTAAAAGCCAAAAAACATGTCAAAAATTTCCCAGGACATATTTCAATGGCTGCATGGACTGCAAAATGAGGTTCTTTTTAATTTTGTGTGTCATATATGCTGTAGTGAATAAAAGGGTCGGGGAAAAGCACATGGAGATTATAGAGAGACACAATAGAGACACAAGGAGACACAGCTATTGTGCAGCACTGATGGGCTTTGCCAGTGTTGCATTGTGGGTAAGTGGCGCTCACGCCGGCCTCAGCAGGAAGCTGGCTGTTTTGGCCAGTCCTCCGGTGCTGTCTCTCTCCCATCCACCATATTAATTAAAGGATAAAGACTCTAATCCCTCGCCTTTGAAGCAGCAACCTGGTTTTCAAGGCTGCACTTTAACACAAAAAGATGGAGAGAGAAATCCTATATGACATTAATGTGAATTTTGTATTCCTTTTGTACTCCTTTTAAATCATGCTTTAATTTCACAGTTCCTTGCTTCCTGCATCTGCAAACAAACATGAGTACGTGGTGATGTATGTGTGTCTGATGTACAGCTTCTTTGATCCTGATGTCATAGTTAAGCTGAATCATAGTATCTTATATATGGAAAATCATACATAATTTGGATCATTATGTTAGATCTCTCACATTTACTTTCAGCATATAATACTTCTTTAAGACATGAATAAATTGTCATGACATGAATGATTTTTCACGTCTCTGTATATTCTTTGACATTTAGACAACACCTTTACGGTTGTGAGATATTATTATACAGTTGTACCTCGGTGGTTCTCGACCATCTTGGAACTCGTTGAATTTGGTTCTTGACCCATTTTGACTAGAAAAAAATTGTCTTGGTTCTTGCTGATTGCTCAGTACTTTCACTTACTTAAACTTGTACGAGTCGAGCCACACAACTGTACAATACATCTCCATTAATGTGCATAATGCTTATACATTGTAGATCTTCTGGGGGTCTGAAACAGATTAATTGAATTTACTCTTTGTTTTTGGTTCTCAACAAGTCTTCTGGAAGGAATTAATGACGGGAATCGAGGTACCACTGTACTAAGATCAGTTTAAGATCAGTTTTACTTTAAATTTAATGTCCATCAAACAAACTTCCCTCTGAAAGTATGTAAGTGATGGTTATGCATACATACAGTGTGTAAACACACACAAAGCTAATTTACTAAACTAAAAAGCAAGCAAAATTATCTGAAAGGGAGTTTATTTCTACTTTAAAAGGTTACACATTATTATATATAAGCAGTATTACATTTTAATGCCACTTCACAGGGGAACTGTATGGAGCCTAACCCAGAACTCTCTGGGTACGGGCAAAGGTACATACTGGACAAGGCTCCACAGAGCCACTGGAATCGCTTAGCTTATACCATTTAAAATAATTTTTCCACATGCAAGATAAATGCTCAAATGGTGCAGAAGTAATTCGCTAGTCCACCACCTTGGAGACCAAGGCTTGAGTGTCCATGAAGCCTTCTGGTTGGGCCATGCATCACACAGCTGCATTATTGGACATGTTTGAGGTAAGGGAAACAGAACAGAGAGGTTATCCCTTGATGCTGCAAAAGTGACCTCTGCTGTTCCCTGTGTTTGACTGGCATCCTATCCAGGGTATACTTTCACCTACACCCACTGAGTACTGAGATAGGCTATCCTTCATGGCTCTGACAAAATACGAGCAATGATAATACAGGAAAAAAGGATACATTAGCCAGCAAGATTTTTGTCCCCAAGTCATAGACAACTGTAGCCTACTTGCAGGGTGTCTACTTGAGTGTTTCACCTTCTATTACAAATATTTACACTAGTTAATACTAGGCTTGATGCCCCAAAGTCCTCCTTTAACAAGTGTAATTTTGTCATACCAAATGCAATCAAACTCATCTTTCTTTTGATGTAATTTTTACAACACTAAGTCTGTCAGTACTGTTATTTATGTGTTTTGAACACTTGGAGTATGTCCAGAAGCAGATCCTGCATTGGTGCATTATTATTCAACAACACAGAATACTTTCAGTCCTGGACTAGTCCAGATTCATCTGCACCTTCTAAGGGTGTCCACAGATTTGAAACATCCAGAACAGTAAGTTTCCCTTACTGTTCTGGAAGACATGGCTGTCCCTCTATGGTTTCCTGAGAGTTTGAAGCCTGTATCCAGCCAACAAGTCTTTCCTGACTTCATTTAGAGATTTTGTTGGACACAGTCTATATTGACTGTAGACTTGAATGCTGCCCTCTTGTGCTGATCCATGCACTGTGTGTATCTGGGTGATTCCGTGTGTTTGCCATGTTGTTAAATCTCTGTAATTCCCACTTTGACTGTAACATAAATGTTTTCTTTTAACTTCCGCAATAATTACTCGGAATGTGTGCATTCTTCTTAATGACTAGCCTTAATGTCTTTCTTTAAAGATTTCAAGGTTTGTAGATAGCCTAACCCCAGAAATGTGATTGGTGTACCAGTAAGGTATTGTTGGTGCAGTAAATCAGCATTAGCTCCATATAGTATTGTTAGTGCACCTGCAGTGTTAAATGGGCACATCTGTCTTTTTTAAAACATATATGCCTGAAGTCTACAGGTAATTATCACAAACACTCAGTTCTACATGTTTCATTATAATGAGAAAAGAAAAGAACATCTGTTTACTTGAAACTTTCTTGTAATGAAAGCTTACTCATATTAGCAAGGAATATGTAGCTGATAGCTAATGTCACTCCAGGTTGTGTTTTGTGGTTTTGTATCCACTACAGTTTACGCCTCAGAGTTCCGTTTGTCATGTTTCTCAGTGTCTGTGTAGGTTTAAGTCTGTTTTCCCCACATCTTTAAGACATGTCTCTTGTCTCACAGTATACAGTGGTGCTTGAAAGTTTGTAAACCTTTTATAATTTTCTATATTTCTGCATATAAATATGACCTAAAACATTAACAGATTTTCACACAAGTCCTGAAAGTAGATAAAGAGAACACAGTTACACAAATGAGACAAAAAAAAATTACACTTGACCATTTATTTATTGAGGAAAATGATCCAAGATTACATATTAGTGAGTGGCAAAAGTATGTGAATCTTTGCTTTCAGTATCTGGTGTGACCCCCCTGTGCAGCAATAACTGCAACTAAACGTTTCCCGTAACTGTTGATCAGTCCTGCACACCAGCTTGGAGGAATTTTAGCCCATTTATCCGTACAGAACAGCTTCAGCTCTAGGATGTTGGTGGGTTTCCTCACATCATCTGCTCACTTCAGGTCCTTCCACAACATTTCGATTAGATTAAGGTCAGGACTTTGACTTGGCCATTCCAAAACATTAACTTTATTCTTTTTTAACCATTCTTTAGTAGAACGACTTGTGTGCTTAGGGTCGTTGTCTTGCTGCATGATCCACCTTCTCTTGAGATTTAGTTCATGGACAGATGTCCCGACATTTTCCTTTAGAATTCTCTGATATAATTCAGAATTCATTGTTCCATCAATGATGGCAAGCCGTCCTGGCCCAGATGCACCAAACCAGGCCCAAACCATGATACTACCACCTCCATGTTTCACAGATGGCATAAGGTTCTTATTATGGAATGCAGTGTTTTCCTTTCTCCAAATGTAACACTTTTCTTTTAAACAAAAAGTTCTATTTTGGTCTCATTCGTCCAACATTTTTCCAGTAGCCTTCTGGCTTGTCCACGTGATCTTTAGCAAACTGCAGACAAGCAGCAATGTTCTTTTTGGAGAGCAGTGGCTTTCTCCTTGCAGCCCTGCCATGCACACCATTGTTGTTCAGTGTTCTTCTGATGGTGGACTCATGAACATTAACATTAGCCAACTTGTGAGAGAGACCTTCAGTTCCTTAGAAGACACATTGGGGTCCTTTGTGACCTCGCCTACTATTACACACATTGCTCTTGGAGTGATCTTTGTTGGTTGACCACTCCTGGGGAGGATAACAATGGTCTTGGATTTCCTCAATTTGTACACAATCTGTCTGACTGTGGATTGGTGGAGTCAAAACTCTTTAGAGCTGGTTTTGTAACCTCTTCCAGCCTGATGAGCATCAATAACTGTTTTTTTCTGAAGTCCTCAGAAATCTCCTTTGTTCGTACCATAATACACTTCCACAAACATGCATTGGGAAGAGCAGACTTTGATAGATCCCTGTTCTTTAAATAAAACAGGGTGCCCACTCACACCTGATTGTCATCCCATTGATTGAAATCACCTGACTCTAATTTCAACTTCAAATTCACTGCTAATCTTAGAGGTTCACATACATTTGCCACTCACTAATATGTAATATTGGATCATTTTCCTCCATAAATAAATATTTTTGTCTCAGTTGTTTAACTGGGTTCTCTTTATCTACTTTTAAGACTTGTGTGAAAATCTGATGATGTTTTAGGTCATATTTATGCAGAAATATGGAACATTCTGTAAGCACCACTGTAAGTATAAGTTCTGGTGTAAGATCCAGACCTACCATGATCTATCCACAATGAAGCAGTTATAGTTACAGCAAAAATCAGCTTTGAGAAAACCGAGAAAACCATTCTTTTATGCGTACAGGGAACAGTAAAAATATTGCTATGAATGTTTCACTATATGTGCAATATGAAGAAACTTTTATTTATAATTTATACATGTTCTTCTATTGCCTTTTTCATTATTTATTTATTTATTTTACAATACTGTGTAGGTGTAAACACTGGCAAGCTTCAAGTCAAGTGGTGATTTAGCATCATGAAAATATTTACTTGTAATAATACAAGGCTATAAAAACATCAACAGATATCTTCTGGTTTAAAATTTTTAAACATATAACGATTGGAAAAAATGACCTGCCTTTCACAAGGCCGAAAAAGAACAGGTGGAAGAGGAAGAAATAATTGTTTGATCTGTCCTTTGCTTGTCGCTGCCCTAATCACTCAAGACTGATTCCGAAAATGCAAGCTTGAATGTCAGAGGGCCACCTGCAGAGATCTAGTCCGTTTCCTCGTCCCTGAGCGCACATAGCCCTGTAATCACCACTCTCTGCACTGACTTGGCACTCCAGCACTGCCTTGATTGAGCACCTCAATCTAACAAGGTATCCACTGGTGCTGCCAACCTCTGCTGGACGATTGAAGATGCCTTCGATGATTTCAGTACATTGCCTTTGCAGTCAGTTTTATGATCTAGCACCTTCAGAACAACTGTTGTGTTTGTCCTTAATGTAAAAATGTCATAGAGAAAAGCAAGTTAAAAATCACAATAATTACTTTTAGAAGTAGATTAGTGCACATGGCGATGAGGTGTCGAAACCCTAAAGGTCTTTTGTGCACATAAAAGCTGTTTGTATAGACAAAATGTCACTATAAAAAGCAAAAAATGTGTTTTACAAATATGAAGAAAATCTGTGTAAACGAAGGCTCACAGCCTTTCAAGCAATCTACAAAGCAAAAACAAAAAATGTACACAAGCCGGATACCTTAATATAGTTTTTTACATGGAATTGATAATTATAATAAGTATTTTAACCAAAAGATATGTTGTTAATATTTGCACTTTATACCATGGGAAAAAAAAGTTAATTGGTTACTAGAAATATCAATTTGTTATACTGTATCAAAAGCGAAAAACAGTCAAAGTTCAACATTAATGTTGGTGTTTAAAATTAAGCATGTAAACTAATTCTTGCTTATGCATAACACTTTTTCCAACCTGAAATGTATGTTTACAACCTATCTTAAATAACAAGAATCTGTCAGTATGATTCTGCATGTTCTTACAATATAATATTTCATACAGCCACATGTTCTTTCATTACAGCTTTCAGACAGTTTGGATATGCCTTTATCAGCTCTGCACACCTTGAGGAATATGATGTCCTTGCACATTTGTTCAAGTTCAGTCAGATTTCATGGTGAGAAACAGCTGACTAAAGACAGAACTCTGACTCAAGGACAGTCACCTTTGTATCCCTCTCTGTTTTCTCTATTGTGTTTAGGGTCCTTGTCATGATGGAAGTTAAACCACTTGACATACTCAACTGTCTTGCGGAAGGACCCAGGTTTCATAGGACCCAGGTTTGATATCCTTCTAAGTATATTTTTGTCTCATTGTTTAACTGGATTCTCTTTATCTACTTTTACAACTTCTGTGAAAATCTGATGATGTTTTAGGTCATATTTATGAAGAAATACAGAACATTCTAAAGGGTTCACAAACTTTCAAGCACCACTGTAATTAAAACCACTACAATTGATGTTTCCTCAATTGATGATAAACTGAACTGAGCGAGATTATAAATGGCTGATTGCTTATCCAAATCTGTTACTTTCGTAATTACATTTTATTTTCATGGTGATGTCGAGGATTGTAATGTGTAACTATAGCTAAAAAAGTTAGATCTCATTAACTTCAGGGTGTCAAAAGTGTGACGAAAGGTAATATTTTTTATAAGGCATGCTACTGTTAGCATTCTGTTTTCTACTCCAGCTTGCCTTGGTCAGGGTTGCAGTGGAGGGTCTGGAGAATAACCCTGAATCCATTGGAAGCACACATAGGTACACCATGGGCAGGTAGCCAGTCCATCTTATGATTCCATAAATGCACTGTTCGACCTTGTTGCAAGAACCCTAGGATTTGAATCCAAGTTAGAAGTTTTTAGCACCAAGTCTTTAGAGTGGCATAATTATGCCAAGAATTTTGATGAAGCTAATAAATGTTTGATTCTTACTACTTTTTCCAGATTAAAGAATTGAGCATGATGAGCATGATGAACTTATGCAACGTAAACAGCTGCACCACTTTGTACTGTCAAACACACAAAAAACTGTTTGTTGCAGTGGATATAAATGAAGACTTCCTTGTTATAGAATGTAGTAGTAATGGTTGGAATAAATCAACTGTGGGAGCAAGTAAGAAAATGGAAGACATACAAGACCATTGATAATCTCCCTCGATCTGGGGCCCCCACATAAGATCTCATCCCATGGGGTCAAAATGATCATGAGAATGGTGAGCAAAATCCCAGAACTACACGGAGGGACCTGATGAATGACCTGCAGAGAGCTGGGACCAAAGTAACAAAGGCTACCATCAGTAACACACTACGCTGAGAGGGACTGTCATGTCCAGGCCTGTCTGACGTTTGCCAGAGAACATATGGATGATCCAGAAGAGGATTGAGAGAATATCATGTCAGATGAAACCAAAATAGAACTTTTTGGTGAAAACTCAGTGGCTGACTAAACACCTTTTTGCCCCAATGTATATATATGTATATATATATATATATATATATATATATATATATATATATATATATAATATTTATATTATATTTTATTTTTATGAAAATTATTCTATTTGATGAAAAAAAAAATTCATTGGCACCCTACTGCATAAGGTATAATGGTTTTCTATAGGCACTGTAGATACTGATTGATGTTAGACTTTTTCGCTCCCCATTGCATGGCTGATTACTCTAGTGACTAAATAATACCCATACCAACAGGCACTTGTGAGGCATGACACTTCAAATTTATGATCAATTATAGGTTTTCTAAAGCTCAGTTTAACATGTCACATGTGCTTTGGTTCACTTGGGTATAATGGTTGTGAATGAATTTGAGAGAGTTGAAATTCATCTTCACATTGCCATGGGTTACTTTAACCTCACATCCATTTCCTGCTTAATATAATATTGTTGATTTAACAATGATGTATTTAAACCTGCAGGCACATTCTCGTCCATTTTGAGTTTAATAAATGGTTGTGCAGAGCACATTGGGGTGGTACATTATTCTAGTGAGCTTGACGGAGAGCTAAGGCTGGGACAAGGCGACTATTCCATCAGTGGCGTTTTTATTCAATTTCTGCAAGGAACATTTGTCAGAAGTGAGAAGGAGTATTAACCCAAAGAAGGATTTTTAAGCCATAAGAGTGGTCCCTCTGGTCTCATAATCACCCACAGTCACCACTCTTTTTCTCCATAGCTCTGCCATCACACTAATCTGATGGAGGATTGATTAATTGTACATTTAACTGGATGCATGGCCTTCTTCTCTGTAATAAATTATGGTCATTAATCAATAAAGAGCTTTGTAATCCAGGGAGTTGGGGGACATGCTGCTTCCTAATAGAAAAGCACGAAGCACAAGGCTGCTCTTCCTCTGCCTGTGACCCTCCGGATGAGTTGTTCCACATCTGCTTCCATCCAATTAAATGACATAATTAATGAACATCCTTAACTCATAATGGGATTTGTCATTTTGTTGTCCTGCCCATAAATTTTTGATGGTTGGCAAATTTTCAGACTTTTCAGTGCATTATTTTTTTTTTTCAAAATATCAAATATCTTGGCATACATGATAGTGCTTGTCACAAGGAGTGTGTGATATACGATGATCAATGAGATGGGCAGATGTTTTGTGATAAACAGCAACAAGGGTGCAGGATAAATATTTTAGCTCCCTCAGTTATCCCTCTTAGGTAAGGAGGCAGCAGATGTGGATTGCTCTTTACAAAGCAGCAGGTGCAAAAAGATGCATTGCACCCAAGGATCTTAAAACTAAATTTACAGTAGGGTCCCACAATGGGAATCTACTACCAGTAACTGTCTTCACCGCAACTGCTTTCAAACAGTGTTGTTCCTCAATATTAAAATAAATACATTTTTAGGGTTTTTATGGCTCATTTAGTCATTTGACAGACGCTAAACTGACAACTGATACAATCTTAACATGAACAATCCATGCAGCTGTGGCTAAACAGTGGCAGCTTGGCAGTGGCAGGACTTGAACCGTTTGGTACATAGTCCAGTACCTTAACCACTGTACCACCAGGACTGTGTTATTCATTTAACTCCTGGTCAGGGTCATGGGAAAGCTGGTGCCTAGCTGATGGCACAAGGTGCAAGGCAGGAACAGCTCTAGACAGGGCGTCAATCCATCATAGGGCACATGCACTCACACGCTCATACACTAAGGGCACTTTAGAAACACTAATTAACCTAACATGCATGCCTTTGGAATGTGGGAGGAAACCAGAGCACCCAGAGTAAACCCACATGGGGAGGACATGCAAAATCCACACATTTGGAGTCTGAGGCCAGAAGCAAACCGGAGACTGTGAAACAGCTGTGCTAACCGCTGCGCCACTGTGCATCCCAGGACTGTGGCTTTTATGTCAAAATCAGATTTTAGTTAACAGTAATTAGGACTGTAGATCAGGAGCATACATAGAGTATGTTATCATTTGAATAAAATACTATAAATGATTAACTCATTAATTAACTTATTTTCTTACCAGCTGAATTGAATTCTGGGACGCGGTGAGCTGGGGCCTAACTGGCAGCTCTGGACGCTAGTTAGGAATTATCCTTAGACACACACAAACACACACTAATACCGAAAAACTTCAGAGGCACCAATTGACCTTATTGATCTTTGAAATGTGGGAAGAATAAAGGTCTACATGAGTCATTAATAATCACATTTTGTTTTTAAATACATAACATATGCCAGGAATAATCTGTTTGTATTAGACTAAAGGGCCACATGAAAAATTCATACTTTTATAAAGTACACAATGTCTTACATATATAAAAAATATTATTGGGACTGATTCAGAGGGTATATGAGTTTAGCAACACTTATCGTACAGCCTAATGAAGAAGTATTAAAACCACAGCGTGTATAATTAACTTTTCTTTGGCTTTACCTCATGCGAAACACTCACTAGCAAGCCATCTTATCCATTCATATAAATTAATATATAATATAAATTATTTATTTATTTATTTATTATTTCTTTATTTATTTACTGGTCTGTACTGATCAGTAAATTAATAAACTAATAAATAAACAAATACATTTTATTTAATGACCATAACGCAATTATGAACAGGTTTGGGAGGGTTCATTTTAAAATGTATTTTACTACAGATTACATAATTAATTATGTAAAATGTACTTTACAATGTATTCTGTTAAATTACTGAAATTGAGTGACATTTAAAATATTTAAATACTTCATTACTTCATTCATTGTTGTCTGACCTCTTTATTTCATGTTACAGTGTTAATTAATGTGGTGTCCAAGCAATACTGATACCTTAATAGTCTGAACTCGAGAGGCACTATTAAAGTATTTTAACAACAATCTATATGTAAACACATAAACAGTGTGATATGTATTGTTAGGTAGGCAGTATGACCATGAAGTTCAACTTTAGTCAGACAAAAAACTTAGATTTTTGTTTGTTTTTTTGTTTTGTTGTTTTTCCCCAAAAAGTTAGAAGTGGAATTTTTGTATGCAAAAATCAGCTTTATTCCTGGCAAGCAGAAGCCGCATTGTACAGCAATATGGCATCTGGGCAACTAAAGCTCAGAAATTTTATAGAAGAAGGCATTTCAAGAATCTTGCGAATTTTTATCTGGGGAACTTCAGCATATTACGTCTGACATGATATTTGGCAAATCTGAATTATTTGCTTCAGATTACATATAAATCAGTTGTTTAAATCTGAAACATGTGTACTAGAGATGAATTTATGGGCTTTTAGTGCTCCGACAGCACAAAACAAATACGTTTTTTTGTGAAAGCATCCTGACATTTTGTAGCTCAAAGCACCGAGGTCACTAGTGATGCACTTTGAGTTCCAACTTCCTTATTCTGAGATAAGTCTAATAAAGCAATATTGTGGTGTTCTTTGCCCTCTGGAACTGTAAAATACTCCTTGATTTCCAGGACAGAAATGCATCCATGCCCTGAGTATGTGTCAGCTCCACCATCTCAGAGCCACTACATGCATATGTTGCAGATAGGCACTGTTTTAAATCTGTAATTTATGGCAAATTAGTCCTTTTAAATTTAAGAACAAATAATAAAGACTGTAAAACACAAACCCTTTCAGAAATCTGTTGATTTTAAGAATGTTTGTGGATGCTGAATACCTGAATAATAATTTAAATTGTAATTGTAATTAAATACAGTTACTGATACATTGTATTCCAAAAGCATAAGACATATTCCATTATTCCACATATTTCAACACTGACAATGAATCACAAGTAATCTCCATACAAGTATTACAGGTATGGTGGCTACTTTTTATGTATACAGGTATGTGTTGCTTAATGTCCAGAATACATTCTGTGGCTGTATACATTATGCAATTTGGATGTTGTGTGAACACAATTACCATATATTTCGGGCTATAAAGTGCACCGGGTTATAATGTTATCAATGATCGACTGCTCACGGGTCTGTGGTCATACATAACGCGGGACTGGGTTATAAGGTGCATGAATGAAACAAAACACTTAAGTTCCCCGGAAGCTCAGTTGTTTTTATTTACCTGCGCAGAGGCGGTCTTCTTGCTTCCTCCACTTCCGTACATTGATTCGTTAATGTTGAATCTCTCGCAGCTTGCTCTATGTCCATGTTGTACCTGCGTGACTGATAGCGTTGAGTTTGAAATCCGCTTCGAAAATGAATGAATGAATGCACATACCCTAATGCTGAAGCACATACCGTATTACTCCGTGATGCTGCGCACTACGGTTGCCATGAGCTTCGTAACTTACCAAGGCCGTGCTAAAACATTTTGACAGATTTATGAGCGCCGTGTACCATCTACAATCGGTTCTAGGTCAGAAAGCACAACCAGAATTAATTCATACATTAGGCGCACCGCATTATAAGTCGTACTGTCGATTTTTGAGAAAGTTAAACGATTTTAAGTGCGCCTTATGGTCCGAAAAATACGGTATATGTCATACTTAGCAATTTGTTATGGGATACTGTAGTGTAATAGGTGTTAACTGAATATCCAATATACTGAAGTGTTTCCCAAACACTGATTTATTTAATATTAGTAAAATAAAAATTAAATAATGTAACTGTCACATACACATTTTTTTCTATTTTGTATTATTTACGAATTATTTCACTGTAAAGCTATGTACAGTGCATTGATTCACCCAGCCCCATCTGACTTCACTTTGCTCTTGCTCTATCTCTCTTAATCTTCATCTGACAGGTGCAACATATTTCCTGTTGTATTCATGACATGAGCAGTTATTTCAGAAGAGAGCAGGGAACTGATTGAGGATTGTACAGAAGTGAGAAATAAGTGCATTTAACTTTAGTGGCTGCATTACATTGAAGTACTTCTTACTCCATTTTATCCCTGTGGCGTGTCAGCTTTCCTCCACAAATAGAAACTAATTCTCAAATGCAAACTAATCCATAACTTCCCCACAATCTACACACAGTTATTGCACTGCAGAGTGTTGATCCAGTGTATGTAATTCACCTGAGAGGTAAGACCTGCTCATCATGATCATCTCAGTGCTTATAAGGAAGCGAAACAATGCTCAGCATTTAGTCTGCTCACACTGACAACACTAATTTAAACTTTGTGTTAAATAAAATTTTCTGCACCAGAGACTGTGTGTCATTATGTGTGTCATTACTACTGCTGAGCTACAACAGCTAATGTACCTGGCAAGGAAATGTATGGGTTATGTAGGATACTAATCTTAATAATAAGGATAATAACCTTTTAGGACCATAGATGTATAAGCAAACAGACGTTTTCCAAAAGAGTATTATGCGACTATAATGTGTACTGCATATGTAAAATTTTTGGAAGCCTCGTTATTTATGCACTCATACAGCCACTATCCAGCTTACTAATAAACCCACCAAAGGAGAAGAGGTAATAGTTTTATTCAATGGTGTGGCCTCCAGGCAGCTCTTTACCACTTGTTCTGTTTGTGCTCAAGCACAGATAAAACAAAATAGATTCATGACACATCTGTTTTAAATATTATTTCAAAATCTGTGAAATTAACAGACTCTGATTTGGATCCTAATATGAAATATGTCAGTGTCAGATAATGTGCTTTTAAACATAGTCAGATGAAAACATGCATATATGAGTTTCATTTAGTTGAAGGATTTCTCAAACAACCAAACAAATTGATATGTCTCATTTTTATATACTAGATCAGAAAATAACTGATGACAACTTGAAAAATTAGAATCAGTGATCATTTAACAGCAAGTTTTCAAAAATTCTCCATATATCCAATCATAAGGCTTGCAATGATTGAAGATATTTAGCTGCGTCTAATAGGACTGGATGAAAGGTGCATTAACTATACTGAGGTCTGTATAGGGGGGAGGGGGGAAGAGAACTAGATAAATAAGTAATAACAGAGGTGGGAAGACAATTAAATACTTAGGTTGTGGATAAATGACTTAAAAGGTTTGCCTCACTACCTAGAAAACTCTTTCTCCATCGAAGGCTGTCACCATGTCTAAGGCCGAGTCAGCTTGATGGATAGCAGGCTGAAGGGCACAGCTAGGAGCTAAAGTCTCAATTATGGAAAAGCCAGTATCTAGTGCAATGTTGCTGAAGCCTTTATTCTACTGACAGCAGTGAAAAATCGCAATATTGCTAATCAGAGTTAAGGCATTAATCATTCATTTATTGGTGTTTCCTAACATGTCCAGGCTCTCGCTTCTTTGTCCTGACATGCACACCACCTCGACTCGAAATCCTTCAGGCCACACTCTCCATCCTTTTACTCTAGCCAAAGTCCTTCAAGTTCGTACTTAATTATTAATGTCAAGTTCATGACCCTCTCTCCTCCTTGTGTGTCTTGTCAAATGAAAAACAAAAAATAAGTGAAATATTCTACAAACAATAAAGTAATTCCTCACTTTTTTTGCTATGTTTTTGTTTGCTCTTTAGTCGAATGACCCAAAAATAAGCATAGACATCCACTTTCCCACCAACAACCAGTGCATTTTGAAAATGAAACAACCATAACCATATTCCTTCATTATGATGTGAATGAGTTATTGTAAGTTTGTACAAAAAGATAAGTGAGTTTAATATGCACTGGAGGGTAAAGTGAGGATTCTATTACTGCACATAAAAATTACCTCATAAAACAACTAATATGGCAATTCTGGGAGCAATTTTAATGACAGCTGTGATACACACTTATGCTAATGAAGTTGCCATTTTACTCATATTCTGCCCATGATGCAGGCCTTGTATTTCAATTTCAGCAGAGTATCGCTAGCTAACTGTTACTAATAAATTTCATTAATATAATGAACAAAAAGGCATGTTTCTCCAGCTTAGAATCACTGTTCCATCACCCTTTTGGAGCAACACATGCAGATACAGTAATGTTTATGGGATTATAAACCTTAGTGCTGTGTGGAAATGGAACTTTTCAAGGTCCAAAAACAGCAGGCAGCGCTGCAGTGCTTGCTTTATTGCAGAAAATTGGAAATTACTTCTCCTCCATTCATCTAAGAATTTAGTTTCCAATGTGTTAATAAAGGTCAGTGCATGAGTATAAAGTGAACATTGGGCCTTCTGTAGCAGGATCTCTGTCACATTCAGTATATACACAAGATCTTGTCTATGTGAATGTGTGCTCTGGTTTCTTGCACAGAAATTTTATTCTATGCAAGAATAAAGATTCCCTCCTTTTCTGCCAAAATACTAGATCAATTTGGGAGATTTAGACAAGAACAATACCCTTAGTACTTGTTACTCAGTGATCTCAATTTCATTTCAATTAGTGGTATGGTGATAAAGAAGATGACAATAATGATTATGATTAACCATTCAGTGTAAATACATCCTGACGTAGGCCTCTCTGATTGTAGGCAAATGACTAATGTTATCATAGACATGGACTGTGAAAGATCCTAAAAACATATTCACATTTTAATTACACAAAAAAATGGTATTCAAATGCATTTCAGTATTAATTAGGCTACAGTTTTTACACTGCCACAGATAATTGCACTACACTATAGGAGATTACTTAAACCACAGAGAGTGAACATTACGTTACTTTAAAAAGCTTCACAGCTTGAGAGACGTGGGTTTGAGTTCTGACTCTGCTGCTGTCTGTATGGAGTTTATATCTTCCGCTGTGTCTGTGTGGGGTTCCAACAGATATTCTGGTTTTCTCCCACATTCAAAAAGACATCCTGTGTCAACTGGTGTCTCTAATGTTCGATGGACTGGCACCCTGTCCAGGATTGATTCCTGTCTTGTGCAATGGGTTGCCAGATAGACCCTGACCCCCAGTGACCCTGAACTGGTTTAAGCAGGTATGAAGTTAAATGAATAAATGGACTTAGAAGTTCCTGCTTTCTTCAGCTTATCTTCAAATATTTACCTATGAAACTATCAATGAACATTTATAAGTCAAGACAAAGTTTAGCCAAATCATCTTATTCTAACTACATACAATATTGGTTAAAGGTTTGTGGATGCTGCTAGTAGTTATGGATCATTGTTACAACAGTTACACTCACTACTAGCATTTAGATTTATAGAATTTAGTATATAGGCATTCTTATATGGAGCAACGTCCATTTGATAATCTTACAAGGCATACTGCAAGTGTTTAAGGATTAAGGACATTGCCCAAACACAGAGCAGTGGCAGCTTGGAAAGACTGGGACTTGAACCATTGACCTTATGGAAAATAGTCCACTGCATTAACCACTGTGGCATCAGTGCCTCTCAAACAGGCTCATTATATGAAGTATACAGACATGTGAACTGCATAGACATACAAAACAGACAAACAGTGGCAGTACAGTGGGTTGTACTGAACACATTTTGTAAGTTTCAAATGCACTTCATGGGTTTCTACCTCCCCACCAACTCAATTTATCATCTTAGAACACAGTCCTGGAAAGAAATGTTTGCCAACTTCGACAGTGAACTTGGCTGGCTTGCACAAAGCTCTAACCTTAACTCTGTCAGACCATTATGATGAACTGAAATCACAACAGTGAACCAGGGCTTATTGCTAACCATCAGTGCCTGACCTTGCAGTCATGTTCCAAAATCTAGTGGAAAGCCTTCTCAGAACTGTGCTAGCTGTTGCAGGAGGGGAGTACCCTTCATATTAGACCCAATGGTTTGTGGAAATTTTGTATGTTTGTCCACAAACACTTGCGTGACAGATAGATGAAAACACAATGGCAGAAGCTGTGTAGTGCACTACATGTAGTGTCATAGAATACCTGGTAAGAGTTAAAAGTAATTCCAGTTAAAACTCATATAACTATGATTTATTTAAATTGTTACGAAGGTAAATGTAGAGAAAAATTGTACAGAACTCAGAATACAGGTGCCGGTGCCTAACTGGCAGTGTAGCACACAAGGTAGGATCAACCCTAGACATCGAGCAATCCATCATAGGGCACACTCATACATACACTCATGTCATTTTAGCGTAATCAATTAACCTATAGCATGTCTTTGAAATGTGGGAGGGAACTGGTATACATAGAGTAAACCCATGCAGACACGGGGAGGACATGCAGACTACACACAGAAAGGACTCAGACTGCTCCACCTGGGATTGAACCCAAGTCCTTCTCGCTGTGAGAAGCTCTTTTTTTTATCCTGCTTGATAGGCTTAACAAGTCGTGACCCTGCCTTTCCTTATTGATGCGAGATCCTGTGATGAAACCACAGATTAGGTTGATCTGCAGCACAGGAAACACTCTTACGCTGTTGTGGTCAGCCAATCGATGTTCAATGTCAATATCAGGTGCACTAATTTGCTGTTGAATGTGCCCAGTCATTTCAGGGTGAGCACTCAATTTGTCTAGATGAGTACAATCCTTTAATCTCCTCCAGTCCCTTGAGTACAGAACTACTAAATGTCCTAATAAGAGTAGACAGATGTGGGAACAGATTTGATTCTTTTAATTGCTATCTTGTTTCACCCTTTTGGACTTTAGTCCCTTAATGGTTTACAGTATAACATGGTGCGTATGTATACATATACGTGTGTGTGTGTGTGTGAGAGTGTGTGTGTGAGAGAGAGAGACAGACAGACAGACAGAGAGCTTTTAATACGTAGGTTAATTGTTGACAGTGGCATGTCAGCTAAGTATCAAGTCCTGTGACAACACATGTATCCTCAAATGATGGTTAGATAAAGGATTTGAAAGGGTTCGGGGGGGAAATAAAGCATTTCCCCCCTCTAAATATCATCATCCTCCACCTCTTCCATCTCTCAAAATAGAGTAAACCCTGCTCAGCAGCATAATCACTGACATTTACTATTAAACCTGCTGAAGGGTGTCTGGTGATTTATGGGTAGGTTTGGAAAATGAATTCAAAATCATGGGATTAAAATGCATAAAATATATTCTAGAATCCATCACAAGAGGGCTGACACTAAGCTGTCACTCCATCTAGCCAAGTAAACCCACCAGTGTAATGAGATCTTGAGCTCTGCCTAAAATATAATTAACAACATTGATGCAAAAAAGCAGTACTGATGCAAAGTGCCTCTCTGTAACTCTGGTTTCTTGGAGTAGTAAAAATACTAATTGCATCACTTTACAACATCTTTATTGTGTCATCACACCAAATGCAATTAAAAGGATAATTTCTACAGACCAGGACGCCAATTGTGTTACGGTACGATACTTTTCCGATTCTATTATGTTTTTGTACTAAGAGCTCTAAGATTCAGCATAAATCACATAGTATGCAGTGTTAAAGCGTGACCTTCATTTGCTTTTTCACTGTTTATTTAAACAGCTGTCTTCTATTTAATTTTATATATTTGGTTTTTTGTTTATTGTGTATGTATTTTCCAATTTTGCCCAGCGAAATAAGGCTGTAAAGACAAGTGTGTGATGTGTTTGTTTGATTTATTTTGAACACTTTTTAACTCTTTCATGGACAGAGTCATGAGGGCTCCAGTGCCTATCTTATACAATGCACAAGTGTTAACATGCTCTGGATGGGTCACTATTGCAGCATCAGGGGATCATCCCCAGACTGGCCTCCACTCTGCATCTTCTGTGAATGCAATGTACAAAGTACAAAGTATTTGCTGAGATGTATGCTTAGCTGCCTTCCATGTGCTACATGTTTATATATTACATTCTCTATTATAACAAATATGTAAATTGCCATTTTGGAGACTAGAAAAATAATGTGATATTAATCCAATATTTATGAAACATGCTGGAAAGATGGGGTGGTTTTTACAGGAATCATATGTATTTGCACGTTCATAATGAATGGTACTGATTATTATGGTACTGAAATTACAAATGTCTCACAACAACAGATTGAGAAATTCACAGCTTCCAAAAATATGAACAACATGTTTTCTGGAAAAAAAAAACACAGGTGGTGACACAGTTTTACAAAATAAGAACAGGTTTCGATTGTGTTAAGGCACTTGGGTGGTGCAGCAGTCAAATCTGTTAGCCCACCATTTCAAGGACCTTGAAGATGAGATGAGATTAGCTGAGTCTGAGGGTGGATAGGCCGCAACAGCGAGACAACCTAGCCATGAACTGGCATCTTCATTATACACTTTGCATAGACTAAGATAAGCTACCTATACATTCCAACACCCATCTTGTTGCTTGTACAGAATTTTTAATGCCAGTAATACTCTGCCATTGCCAGTTTACCCAAGAGCCAATATTAAGATATATGTATATGGTGGTTCTTCATAGCCTAGTCTGGTCTCCATTTCAGATCGTGGATGCCAGAACTTTATTCTTTGAGCACAAACGTAAAAGGATTTCATAAATCATTTATACACAGACTCTGAGTTACATCCAAAGCCATAAATCTGCACACAGATGCCAGGCCTTTGCTCTAATTTCATTTCACATTCTATCACACTCAAGTAACCAGGCCTCTGGTGCAAGACACTTTGGCCTTACTTTTTGCATGTGCATTTTGCTTGAACAGAAATCATGTGGTTGCCAGTTTTCTGCTATCCATACTGGTTAAAATACAAGAGAGTGAAATATTTAATTTCTATGCACATTAGATTGTCATCCCTTTGTAGGCAACATGCAAAACATTGATTTATTTACTGGATTGTACATAGAAAAATCCTGCTTTAGCCTTATTAGTGGGTGATGGCAGTTGTTTATACTCTCGCTCCTCCGGGGTGAGAGTGAGGGTGATGACAGGTCCTGGTGGTGGGCCAAAGCACGGCTGGTACTCAGAGTGCCATAACCCATTCGCCTCCTGCTACCATCACCAGTCCATATGGGCAGAGAGATTGCTCTCCACTGGCACTACCCCAGTCATCCATCACCTTGGCCTGCATGCCCAGCACGCCGGGCCTGGCACCATGCTGACTCTGATCTGTCAGGATTTACAGTGAGTGACGGGGAGAGAGAAGATGAGTTCTCAGTTTATCATTCTCATAGAAAACAAACACACACCCACAGAAAAATACTGTCTAACATGCTGAGATCAGACAGACCAAATGACCATTGATATATTTTGCTACTGGCTTTGACTTTCTAATAATTCAACCCATAATTTTGGAACGCATGTCCATTTTGAAAGAGAAGTGTAAGTCATTCTGCATGCGAAAAGATTTTCCAGCATGCTACCTTCAGAGATGATTAATTTGAGTCCATCCATCTTGGCCACCGATCACTTAAATAAGTCCTTCATGCCTCTTTTTCTGCTCTATGCCAGCAAGTGCTGCCTGGGATGAACCCAAGCTGCTCCTGCCTTGTTTTCCACTGTCTACATTAATATTTGTTGAATAACAGATTGAGAAAACAACATATGGCATAAACATTTTCCACTCAAGGTTGTTGGTATGTCTTCCAGCATGCTCTGGAGCCTTGCTTGCCAAAGGATTTTCCTTTTTTTATCTTTTTTTTTCCTCACAGCAGTGGATTGTGACTAAGCTTGTACAGAGAAGAGAGCAAAAACATGGAAATGTATGTCCCCCCTATCCCCACCACCACAACCAGCACACACAAACACACCCCTAGCTCCTTAGTGGACTAGCGGCCCCTCTCTCCCCTGTTTGAGAGAGCTGTCAGTTTGGATCGCTGGTAGTCAGTGAGGCTGAAGCTTCCCCACTGACTGGAGAGGAGTCATTGGCCAGGCTTTCCTTGTCACTGGGAGTTAAAGCAGTCACTGATCCTAATGCTTACACTGTTGTTGCAGCATTCCGATTTTTAATCGCTGCATGACTTGTCAGCTCTAATGAGGGCAGTGGGGATAGAATTATCAGTGCCGTGATAACGAGGGTGTCACAAGCTGCCAATTATTTCCTGTTTTCAGAGATTACTTCCAGGACTCCTGTTTTGGCACACCAGCTGACCTAATGAGGAGAAATGTCTTTCAATCTACTCAGGTTGTATGACCAGAAACAGCCTCAAGCAGAAAGACTTCGAGTTTGACCCTTCTGTGTGTGATTAGTAGAAAAGTAGATGATCAGATGACTTCCGTCGGCTGAATGTTCGTCACAAGGCAAGCACTCTCCGAAGCCATTGTACGCAATCATGGTCTCATGATCACACAATCTTGTTTGAATGGATCACCAAATTCACTGCTCAAACAATAATGGCTGAGCCGTTTCATCAGAGCAAGCAAAAAGCCATTGTAAGGTGTTAACACAGAGGCTATGAGTCAAGGTCCACTCATGCCTCAATTTTCGCACTTCCTGCATGATAGAGGTGGTTGAGCTATGGTTTTGTTAAATGTGCACCTATATCTAGGCTTCATGTAGGGAATGTATTTATAGATTTTCCACAAAGCAAGAGATCCATGCACTGGTAATAGTGAGGTTCAATGTTTATTAGCAGTGACTTAGGATGTTTTCACACTTACAATTGTTCTGTAGATGCTAGTGCATTTGTACAGAGAGTTTTTAATCCCTGTATAATAAAACAATGCTCTGGTATTCATTTTATCTGAACCTGTTACTAAAAACTATCACTCATTCATAAATTTTAACAGACTCTTAGGGTTGCAGGGAACTGGCAGCAGAGGGAGCAAGGTTAGGACCAACTTTCTGGGTAAACATATGCTAGTTAGGACTTTCCATTGGCATAATGATTACTGTAACTTATTAATGCTACACATAGCCCTAACCTTAACCTCTGTAACCAAGAGCAAATAAATTTGTGGTGACCACAAGTATAGCAAATACCTGGTCTCACACACACACATTTAGAGTAACCAATTGACCTATTGCATGTCTTTGGAATGTGGGAGAAAACCAGCATACTCAGAGAAAACCCATCCAAGAGAACACGTAAACTGCACACAGACAGAGTTTGGTCTTGGAATTGAACCAGGGATTTCTGGTGTTGTGAGATGACAGCATTAACCACTGTCCCACCATGCTGCCCATTTTGTTTGTTGGTTTGTTTGTTGTGGTTTTTCCCATTTTATTTCAAGATATGTAAAGGGACATTAAATGTCTTCTCTTGAAAATCTACAAAAAAGTTTCACCTGAGCCATTGACAAATGCTGTAGCAAAAACATGCTTAAATAAAAACTGGAGCAACTATTTGTTTTATATATATAAATAGTTGTGTGTGTGTGTGTGTATATAACAAATAGTTGCTCCAGTTTTTATATATATATGTTTGTGAAATAGGAACATATATATATCAAGTGAAGTGAAGAAATACGTCTGTGTGAAAACAGTGATCATATCATCTCCCATACGAGCCCAGAATTGATCCTGGTTACTCACTTGAGCATTCAGGTCAGTGTGAAAAACCTACAAGGCCAAGCCTGTACTCCATGTTGTAAGTCTTGACACACATCACCTTTTGCAATTTCTTGGTTCTTTACAACTCTGCATTGATTTTAAGAAAGAACCTACAGAGATTCCTCCACAGACAGATTCACGCCTTCCTTCTAACATTGCCACTCCAGAGTTTATTAGGTAGTTGTCTGTCAGATGTTTAGCTGGCCCTTCCCTCCAGTCTTCACACTAGAAGCTTTTTTTCCCCAGCAGGCCTCTCTTCGGCACTGAGTAATGGCTGAGTTTATCCAAAGAGCGCAGAAATGAGACAGAAAAATAGTCCCCCTCTCACTTCATTTTTCCCTCTCCAGAAGGGCACTACAGGAAAAATACAGACAGAGTGTATTTTTAGGAAGATGATCATCAATCTCTGTGGCTTCATCTCCGAGTACTCAAGCATTGGCAAATGTACGCATTTACCTCAAATCTGAAAGCTATGCAGTGTTATATTTATGTAAAATCAAAATTTCAAGTAATTTAGAGGAAAATCATATTCATATACATTGTGTAGTTTTTCATAAAGTTTGTTGTTCTTTGACCTTTTTTTTTTTGTTTTTACAATATAGTCACAATGGTGCTTGCTTGCAGAAAATCAGGTTTAACCACTTGTTTTCAGCTGCACATAAATAACATTTTAACACTGCAATACAAATTGTGTATTTGAATTCTAAAGTTAAATTGTACAATTTAATTATGCCATCTCAGTCTGGGGAAGTGTCTGAGGAATTAATTATCACTACACAAAAGGAATTAATACTTAGAGTTTTTCCACAGGTCATATGAAATGTTGGATTTTTGATAGTCATATTTACAGTGGGGCAAAAAATTATTTAGTCAGCCACTGATTGTGCCAGTTCTCCTACTTAGAAAGATGAGAGACGTCTGTAATTTTCATCAGTTGGCCCATTCCTCCATGCAGATCTCCTCTAGAGCAGTGATGTTTTGGGGCAACACGAACTTTCAACTCCCTCCACAAATTTCCTATGGGTTTGAGGTCTGGAGACTGGCTAGGCCATTCCAGGACCTTGAAATGCTTTCTACGGAGTCACTCCTTCATTGCCCATTTGTTTGGGATCATTGTCATGCTGGAAGACCCAGCCACTTTCCAATCTTCAATGCCCTCACTGATAGAAGGAGGTTTTGGCTTAAAATCTCACGATACATGGCCCCGTTCATTCTTCCCTTAACACGGATCAGTCATCCTGTCCCCTTTGCAGAAAAATGGCCCCAAAGTATGATGTTTCCACCCCATGCTTCACAGAAGGTATGGCGTTCTTGGGATGCAACTCAGCATTCTTCTTCCTCCAAACATGACGAGTTGAGTTTTTACCAAAAAGTTCTATTTTGGTTTCATCTGACCACATGATATTCTCCCAATCCTCTTCTGGATCATCCATATGCTCTCTGGAAAACTTCAAACGGGGATGGACATGTACTGGCTTAAGCAGGGGACCACACATGCAGGATCTGAGTCCCTCTTGGCATAGTGTGTAACTGATGGTAGCCTTGTTACTTTGGTCCCAGCTCTCTGCCTGTCATTCATCAGGTCCCTCCTTGTAGTTCTGGGATTTTTGCTCACCGTTCTCATGGTCATTTTGACCCCACGGGATGAGATCTTGCGTGGGGCCCCAGTTCAAGGTAGATTATCAGTGGTCTTGTATGTCCTCCATTTGCTTACAATTGCTCCCACAGTTGATTTATTCACACCAACCTGTTTGCCTATTGTAGATTTACTCTTCCCAGCCTGGTGCAGGTCTACAATTTTCTTCCTGGTGTCCTTCGACAGCTCTTTGGTCTTGGCCATGGTTGAGTTTGGAGTCTGACTGAGACTGTGGACAGGTGTCTTTTATACAGATAACGAGGTCAAACAGGTGCCATCAATACAGATAACGAGTGGAGGACAGAAGAGGTTCTTAAATAAGAAGTTACAGGTCTGTGAGAGCCAGAAATCTTGCTCGTTTGTGGGTGACCAAATACTTATTTTCAACCATGATTTACAATTAAATTATTTAAAAATCCTACAATGTCATTTCCTGGATTGTTTTTTTTTCTCATTTTGTATCTCATAGTTGAAGTGTACCTATGATGAAAATTACAGACCTCTCTCATCTTTCTAAGTAGGATAACTTGCACAATCAGTGCCTGACTAAATACTTTTTTTGCCCCACTGTATGTAGATTACTATCCTTGTTGTCTAGTGTTAACATCTTAATTGCAGGTATGCATTGCGTTCAGTGGAACTGGTCAGTGACCAAAATGGACATTACCATAGTTACATAGTCTTTTTTATGCTAGTGACTAAAGGGTATTGTCACAAGAAAACTGTCCGCAAACGATATGCAAATGCATCAGAGATACAGCTGAAAACACGATTTGAAGCCTAGACTGTAATACACATGCTAAACCTTATGTGTTATGAATATAGAAATTCACAATAAATATAAAAAAATGCAATACTGTTACAACCCTGTGTAGGATACTATGATGGACCTGATACTTTAAATTGTGGAATCTAAAAATGCATTCATAAACAGTATTACAAACAACATGGAAGATCAGATGAAACAGAGACTCAACAAGTGAATGTGAACCAGTTTATATAGTTATAGTTTAGAGAGAATAAACAGATAGTGGGGGACAAATAATGTAGTACTACTTACAATAGTACAGGCAATAAGGAGCAGAAAGTCATACACAAAAACTTGATGTGTTCAAACGAGTTACAACAGTCTCTAGTCCAGATGTGAGCTAACGAGCAAGCAAGCACATGACCAGTAAGGTTATTACTTACACACACATGAACAATGAACTTCCTGCTCTTAAACTCCCGCCTCTGCTCATAGAGCCACAGAATTTATTGGCTGTTAAGTTTAAAGAGCTGACTGACTGACTGGCTCGCAATGTCATGAGTTAAAAGAAAGATTTTTATTTCCTATTATAATGCATTTTAACTGGTATTAACTCAATTGTTAAAGTGAACAGAGGTTGACTGGATGATCGTTAAATGGTGCATACCTGCATTTTTTTTTTGTCTTGTCATGTTATGTCTCTTTTATTGTTTACTTTATCTCTTTCTATAGAAAGTAAGTGTGTGTGTGTGTGTGTGTGTGTGTGTGTGTGTGTGTGTTTGTCTTGCTATGGACTGGAGTCATGTCTAGGGTTGTTTCCTGCTTTTTGCCTTATTCTTTCAGTTAGTCTCTGAACCCAACACCATCACCACCCTCTCCAGGCAACCCTGAATTCGATTAAGTAGGTAACATGAGTGAGTGAGTGAGTCATTTCTCATGGTTGTATGTAGGGATATCCCATTCTGATACCTTTGTACAACCCCTGGCAAAAAGTATGGAATCACCAGTCTTGGATGAGCACTCATTCAGACATTTCATTCTGTAAAACAAACTCAGATCAAAAACATGATACAATAATAAGGTCATTCCAAAGTGCAACTTGTTGGCTTTCAGGAACACTCAAGGAAATGAAGAGAAAACATTGTGGAAGTCAGTGAATGTTACTTTTATTGACAAGCACAGGGAAAAAAAATATGGAATCACTCAATTCTGAGGAAAAAAAGTATGGAATCATGAAAAACAGATAAACAAAAGACCATTCAAAATACATCACTAGTATTTAGTTGCACACCTTTGGCTTTTATAACGGCTTTCAGTCTCTGAGGCATGGGACTTGATGAGTGACAAACAGTATTCTGCATCAATTTGGTGCCAACTCTCTTTGATAGCAGTTGCCAGATCAGCTTTGCCAGGTCGGAGCCTTCTTGTGGACCATTTTTTTTTTTCAATTTTCCACCACAGGTTTTCAATTGGGTTGAGATCTGGACTATTTGCAGGCCATGACATCGACTGAAATGTGTCTTTCTCCAAGGAATGCCTTCACTATTTTTGCCCTATGGCACGATGCATTGTCATCTTGGAAAATTATTTTCATCACCTCCAAACATCTGTTTCAACTGAAGGGATGAGAGAAAACTGTCCAAAATCTCAATGTAAACTTGTGCATCGATAAAAGAATTAACCACAGTCATCTCCCCAGTTGCCTTTGCCTGACATGCAGCCCCATATCATCAAGGACTGTGGAAATTTGGTTGTTTTCTTCAGGCAGGCCTCTTCATAAAGCTCACTGGAACGGCACCAAAACAAAAGTTCCAGAATCATCACCTTGTCCCAATGCAGATTCTTGACTCATCACTGAAGATAACCTTCATCCAGTCATCCACAGTCCATGATTGCCTCTCCTTAGCCCATTGCAGTCTTGTTCTTTTATGTTTAGGTGTCAATGATGGTTTTCTTTTAGCTTTCCTGTCTTGAAATCCCATTTCCTTTAGGCGATTTCTAACAATTCGGTCACATACATTGGCTCCAGCTTCCTCCTCCATTTATGCTTCATCTGTGTAGTTGTACTTTTTCGGTTTTCAAGACAAATGGCCTTAAGTTGTTTGTCTTGACGCCTTTGATGTCTTTCTTGTCTACCAGTACGCTTGGCTTTAACAACCATTCCATGCTGTTTGTATTTGGTCCATATCTTGATACAGCTGACTGTGAAACAGCTCACATCTTTAGCAACCATGCGTGAAGAGTTACCTTCTTCAAGAAGTTTCACAATCCTCTCTTTTGTTTCAAGAGACATTTCCTTTCTTGTTGGAAGGCCATAGTTTCTTGCCACTCCACTTCAATCCAGCAGCCCTCCAAGGTGTCATGACTGCAGGTGTTTTTAACTGCAGACTAATGAGCAGATCTACTCTGAGACAGGTGGTCTATTTAGGGAAAGGAAATTGACTGGGTGTGTCCTTATTTTCTACCTCCATCAATTTGAGTGATTCCATATTTTTTTCCCTGTGCTTGGTCAATAAAAGTAACATTCACTGACTTTCCACAATGTTTTCTCTTCCATTTCTTTGAGTGTTCCTGAAAGCCAACAAGTTGCACTTGGAATGACCTTATTATTGTATCATGTTTTTTGAGCTGAGTTTGTTTTACAGAATGAATGTCTGAATGAGTGCTCATCCAAGACTGGTGATTACCATACTTTTTGCCAGGGGTTGTATTAAAGCTAGTACTTACCCACAATGCTTGATCATGTCATATTTGTGTATGTTCCCATTCCAAGCTACTGGTTGTATTGCTGTAAAACTCGGCATGCAGTTATGTAAATGATTACAGGTGTGGTCTGATCAGACACTGAATCTTGCCACAAGAAAACATAAAAGCACTTCCCCCACTGACCTGTAAAGAGGCTTTTCAGATGCTACTTTTGTGTAGTGTACCTATTGTGAGAGATTTTGGCTTCTATACATGCCACTAGATATACCACTCGAAGACATTTGCCCAGTTTGGCAGACTTTGAGAGATGGCAAATCATTGAACTTAGAGAAGCAGGATGGTGATTTTGATGAATTACCCACCATCTAGGCCATTCCAGTCTAGCTGATTGGATGTGCTGGGAAGCAGTAGTTCTGTGAGGGCATGCACACACGATCGGGTTCAAGTATGGAGGCCTCGTGGTGAGAGCTTCAATTCTGCCTTTGCTGTGGAGCAACACACTGGCCCAACTGCTGCTTGTGATGATGTGAGGAGCCATTGCATACATCAGTCAGTCACCACTATTAGTGATACGAGGGATACTAACAACTCTTGCGATATGTGCAGGACATCCTGCAGTCACATATGTTGCCTATCATGGCAGGGCCTCCAACTGACATTTTTCAGCAGGATAATGCTTGCCCACACACAGCAAGGGTTTCCCAGGAATATCCCCACCAGATTGGAACACTTCCTTGACCTGCCTGGTCACCAGATTTATCACCAATTGAGCATTTGTGGGACCAGCTGGGACGCCAGTTTTGGCAACCTACGAGTGTGCAGGATCTGAGCTTAATTGATTTGTTAATTTATTTTTTTTTTATTTACAGAAATGTGACATAATTTTTAAGTTTGTTAGCTACAACAATTGCGTTGTCTTCTTTTTTTAGAAAACAATATACAATTGGGTCCCCTGCATGTGTGGAATTTGAATGTTTCTCCCTGTGTCTGTGTGGGTTTTACTCCGGGTACTCTGGTTTAATTTTAAAAGTCCAAAGACATGCTTTATGTTTTAATTGATTACTCGAAAGTGCCCCTAGTGTGGTTGTGTGTGTGTGTGTGTGTGGTGTGTGTGTGTGTGCGTGCCCTGTGATGGATTGGTGTTCTGTCTAGGGTTGTTCCTGCCTTGTGCCCTGTGCTGTCAGCTAATAACTGGCTTCCCTGCAACCTGTAAAGGATTACGCGGATAAGAAAAGAGAATGAATGAATGAATGTGTTTTAAAATGGTGAAATTACTTTGTCTGAAATTTTGAATCAGTTATTCTTTTTAAACTAGGGTCTGACACTACTTAAATATAGAAGAAGGAGGGTCAGACATTGTCATAGAAGTGTGCAAATGCATTCAGTATAAAGAAGGATTTTTGGAGCAGACACAGAAAGGTGAAAGGTCAGATAGAGGCGTCAGAGTTTAGCTGTCTGCTGTCTGTCTTTGTGTTTAATAAATGAAATTCATTAAAGGAGGTGTGGGAGAGCCCCCGTTGGCAGTAGACTGCTCTCTCTCCTCTCCTGCCTTTGTGCGATCAGAAGAGCCATGGCTATTCCTTGCTCTGCTCTCAAAGCTACAGGGGGAATTTCTCTCAGAAGCTGCCCCTTCGACTCAATTCCTCACCGCATTTCCGAAAGCTTTTCATTCGTATCCCCTGGAAACCACTGTGCATTCTTTATACTCCCCTTCTTCTTCTTCTTCAAAAAAAAAAAAAGTAGTGGGGGGAAGCCCTTACACGTTTGGCTATGCCCTTTGATCACTTGTTTATCGTAAAAACTGATTTGTGTCCACTGTGCTGTTTATGTCAACACATGCCCATTTGAAAGAGTGGTCCATGCCTTCCCAATGCTTTGCTTGAAACCGATGAATCACAAATCATAGGAAATAAAGGGGTAAACTTAGATAAACTGGCAACACACTTTGCATCCTCAGAGCATGGGGCTGTTATTTGAAGATCCTTTCCATAATATCCATGACAGCAACCTGGTTCTTTACATAATATTATAAAACATTATAGGCACTTCACAAGAATACATTGGAGATTATCTACTAATCTGATTATTGTTCAGTTATGAAGTCACACTGGTCTACGAATCCTAGAGAGTCAGTATTCATGTGTATAGTCTCTGAAAAAAAGATCTAATTTTGATAGTGTCTGGCAGCTATTGAATTGCATAGGCGAGCAAATTCTGCATCGGATGTGAGACGGAGGATGTAATTCTCCCTTAATAATGATAATATTAATAAAATGTCTTGGGAGTAAAGTGGCAGGGAAATGGGAGGGTGGTGGTGATGGTTAGGAGGCACATATAATCTCTCAATCCTTTTTTTTATCAGACAAGTAAAATGCTCTGTATGGAATCTACATTAAAAGCTTGTCACGGGCCATGAAAGTGATGTGTGAAAGAGACTTTGATGTTGTGTGAAATTTTATTTACATTTTAAAATAACATTTATTGCCCATTGTGACTGGATCATGATAAGATTAGTATAAGCATAAAATAAATTAGTGCATCTTTACAGGATTTGAATAGTAACAGTGCTAACAGTGATCATCTCAGTACAACATTCAGACCATTTGATTACTACCTCTTCCGATATAGTCAATGGTCACTGGAAAGATGTTTTCAGGGTCATTAGTACACTGTATGTTTTACTATGCTGCACTGATTGACAGTACAACTCTGTCAAGGACATCGACTGTATAGCACAGTCTTAGGTTGCTGTGGCAGAGGTGTAGACAATTTAAGCCTCATCATATCCACTGGGGGCATGTTGCCTTCCGTTAAGTGGCTTTGCAAAAGCTGACGCCTGCCAGCCTTGTCAAGGTTGTTTTTTTTCACAGTGACTCTTTAAGCAGTGACAGGAGGTGTTGGAGATGAAAGTTCCATGGAAAAGAGTGACAGGCGTAAGAAGAATTACAGTGGAATCGACTTTGACAAATGAGTTTTTAAAATGTTGCTTACACGAGAACATGCCGGAATATTACCTTATCAGTCAAATCCTCACAAGCTGACACCTCGAATGAAGGCCTGACGAGTCCTCTTCCCTTGTATCCTTTTCTTAGTCTTCAGGGAACACCAGTATAAAGAGAAAGAAAGTCATCAAGGTCTTCCTGATAGTCCTCATCATTTTTGTCATTTTTTAGCCACCTTAGCAGATGCACTGGCTTGTCAAATGAATGACATTCTATTTTCAGTAAACTGTGTGACAGTGTTTTGCATTTTGAAACAAGTTGTGTACTAAAGTGACAATAATAGGATCTTATGCAGTTTGTTAGTGGAGATCACTAGCGTTACATTGATAAGGGTGTTATTCAAATTATATAAGCGAATTCACTCTTTGGATTCTTTCAAATTTCACCTGAATATTCAGGTTTGTACCCAGAATGAAGTCTGGACTTATTTGGAGTAGAGCATCATCATCATCATCATCATCATCATCATCAAAGATTACCTTTGACACAAATTCCTGCTGTGTTATGTTTTTTTATTGTTATTTAAAATATGTTATTAATGTTTCTTTATGTTTGTTTAACACTGGTCAATACTTCATGGGAATGACTACATGTCTTCTACTCAAAATTGCCTGGACCTAGAAGCAGATTGTTTTAACAATGACACTAAATGAAACTTGGATTGTAACACTGTGCTGTACAGCCCTAATAAAACGGCAGGCATTTGCCTGTGAGATCCCATAAAGTTAGCTCAAGATCAGTGAGCCTTAACCCACTTTGGCTTAGTTAGGTACATCTCAGCCTTTCACAGCTGCTTTTGACTGTACAATAGCACGCTAAGCGAACAGAGGATGAAGAGTTACCTCTTGAACTGTGTAATTTGCATCATGGATCCACTTCAGCGCAGTCCTTTTTGTAGCAACTAAGATGTTGAAGTACTCTTAAAGTAAAACCTTCAGGAAATAACTGCACGTGGGCGTTTGGGGCCAGCAAAGCTCACCTCTAACTTCAAGTCTGCTCCACCTGAAAATTAACACAATGATGGAGAGCTTTGCTGACACAGGTGACAAATCTGGGCTGTTCATTTCATCACCAGTTGATTAGACGTCTCAAAATCAGCCTGCAACAAGCACCATCTAAGTTTTCCTTAAGGAACAGAATGTGAAAAAAGATTCCTCTGCTTGCTAAGGCACTGACAGTAAGTAGTAATCAAATCAGAAAATGTGAATATGTGGCACATTCTTGATTCTGGACATACCAATTTGCTTTCACTGACAGGGATTTCCAAACAAAACATTTGACAGGCTTGATTAAAAAAAAAAAATCTAGATCTTATTGCATTTTATTTTCCACACACTGAATCCGAATGGGGTCCTCTCAGGGCTGTTAAGTATATAATTTCTTCTGTAATCAAATTTTCACTTGTCATATAATGACAGGTAATCAAGTGTAGCCGTTTGCATTTTATATGTTGGACAGATCTATCTAACTACATTAAACTCTGCATAAAAGATTCATGATATTAATGATGTTCCGATTAAAAAAATTCAGCTCTCCCACAAATTATGAGGAACACCTACTGTTTATTTGTTTTGGCGAGCTATAGATTGTTGCCTGGAGCTTTAAATAATTATGATTAGGGAGGGGTGGAGAGAAAGGAAAAAAAGTGATAGCATTAAGATCAGATAAATTTATTTGTAATGAAATGCACTCGTTTTGCATGACAGCTGGCGAGACCTATTCATATGCCATTGAAAAACAGGAAGGCCTTGTGATGGCAGACAAAGGGGACCATCATCTACAGCATAGATGGCGTTCAAGCTCAGAGACAGAGCAGAGTATGCAACTGACATGTCAACAAAACACTGCACTCACTGCATGGCTTGGATCAATTACTGATGATCACAAAGCCAAGAGCATGTGTTTGGCATGAAACTCGGGTTCTTAGGTATCTAGGTACACATGGCTGCTCACATTGTCCGACTCAACAACGTCCTTAATTGCTGTGCTGTAATTGTGGTGAATTGACTGGAAATAACAGACGTGAATGTTTATAGCAGCGGTGGCATGATATCAGTGTCCAAAATTAAAATGACGGCGTGTCTCTTACTCCTGCTGAATCTATGCTTGCCGTATCCATTTGATTCTTATTCAGACTACCATGTGGATGCTTATTGTATAATGTAAGTGCAAAGCCCTCTCATGGGAGATGAGTGCAGTATTGGCAACACATCTGTAGATTTACACTTTGATACCCTACTATTATGCTTTTTGATCTTGGGATGGAACTGACTTCAATCACTTTTATCTCTATTCCCTAATCTCATAGCAGCCCATCCTAATTCTGTCTGGTTCCACTGTATTGCCATGTCCTCCCCATTTAGCCATTGGGTTGGGGGTTTCAGTATTTAGCCACTATGACGAGCAGCCCTACGTACTTCATGCCTGGGAGAAAGGACTTTCACGTTGGCTCAGCATCAAACCGTAACCTTTTTCGATCTGAGCTACACTGAGGAAGTTTGGTGCATGCTGCTGCGCTGTCTTCTCAGTTAATCCTTCCACTGCTGCTGATGGGAAGTTCACATGTGTGCCCAGTCTCCTGCCATCCAGGCCAACTCACTTTGCACGCTACATGACACTGACGTTTCCGAGCATGTGTGTGTGTGTACAGATATAGCAATGTGCATGCTATCACAAACCCTCTCTTGCATACACCTACACTCATTCATTCAGATATTCTTATAGACTTCGTAACAATTGGACAATACCACACACATACTTGATTTGAATTAAGTCAATGATTATGAGGGCATGTAAAGTAAAAGTTGATGAACCTGATTCATTCAAGAAGTATAAATGAATTTATAATGACCTAAAAATGTATTAATAATAATAATCATAATAATAATAATAATAACTTTGTTCCTAGTTGACATATCATGTCACATGTCACCTAGGCACAAGGGACCCAATAAAATGTAATATTTACATTCAGAGTCTATTGTTGTCTCTCAATGTATGACAAAAGAGGTGTCAGTATGAATAAAGCAAGACACAAAAAGGCACAAATAGTCTAATATAACACAAAGTCTGATGCAAAGAGGATTTTCATCATCATTAATTTTCATACCCACTTAATCCAATTCATTGTCACAGGGAGATGGGCCCTGAGGCAGAAAAAAACCCTAGAGAGGGTATCAGTCCATCACAGAACATACTCATACAAATACACACACATACTTATTCATTCACACTGGGATACTTTAGAGACACCAGTTGAGCTAATGCATACCTGTGGAATGTGGAAGAAAACCAGTATTCTGGAGGAAACTCCACACAGGCCAGATTCAGGTCAGGAATCGAAACGGGGATTTCTAGTGCTGTGAGCGCTAACCACTCTGCCACTATGTCACCCCATAAATAGAATTTTATACCAGCATAACTTCAAAGATTTCATTACATAATGGAAGAACAGAAGTAGTATGTGCCATTTAGTATACAAAGAGAATGATTTCTGCAGCAGAGTCTTAACAGACATGGAAGACAAAGATTAACTTGAACCAGAATGATGGAATGAAAGTAGGTGTGAAGGAAAAAGAACTGCTCAAGGCCAAGTGGAACATTCTTGACTGCCGATCACTCAGCCTGAAACATACTTAGCAGCATTTCTCTTACTAAAGACAAGGCTGAAGTAAAAAGTCACTTAGAAAGCAGAAAATGAAAATGACTGCATTATGGTCAGTTACACCTTTAAAGACACCCAAACTGTAGGAAATGATTCAGTTTTTGTTTAAGGTCTAGTGATAACTTTGGGTGTCAAGAATTAGCAGCCAAGAACTAAACAGAACAATTTATTTGGTCCAGTTACTTTTGCTCAGCTGACAAAGAGGGACACAATACTGGTATCTGTGTAATGGTAAGCTCCCGAATCATAGTAAGGATATATATAAGAATAGAGAAATATATGTTTCTGGTTAATTACGTGGACCATACATGGACCACAAATCTGCCAGTGGCTACAAAAATATGATTGAAAAGGTCCAGATCCATATCCAAGGTAATATCAAAGATGTTTACACCTACAGGACTGGCTTGGAAGAGGATGCAAGTGCATTTTGAGTGGTAACTCTGGTTCGGGCATCTCACTGACACATAACTGTGTTTGAACAAGGTGGGATTGAACCTTGGAAATGCAACAGAAACCCTTTCTGAGGTCTGGGTGAAGGAATGGCATCCCATCCAGAGTACCTACATGCCTAAATTCAGGTATAATTCTCTGAAGCTCAACCCCACCCCCCACCACCTACCTGACTCCTATCTAGGATAATACAGTTAAAATAAGAGAACTAGAATGCAAAAATTTAATCAGCCAAAATTATGGGGCTCCCAAAGCTAATGGACCATATGAACATACATGAGTACAGTATCTCTTCTCTTGTGCCATTTCAGCATTCACGTAAAGTTCATCCTGAAGGCAATAAACTGGATATACCTACCAAAGGTTAATAAGACATAGTAGGTAGAAAATAGTTGTTGTATGGTGATAAATTTACTTTATCATGCCATGGGTGACCTTTTTAAGACATGAAGCAACCTGATATTTGCTGTGAATGTGACAGTAGTTTGAACAGCCTTGAGTCTGATTAACTTTTCTGAAATGCAGTGATGGTTTATCTTTATTATTTATAAGGTAATTGATGCTACAGTTTAATAATGCCAAACTATGCATCATACAGACACTTGCAAACCATTGCTTCTTTCTCAGTGGGCAATCTGCACCTTAGCTTTTATTAACCAGTCAGGTAAATGCATGGTACCTCTCTCTCTATATATACACGTCTTCACTGTCAAATATATGACAACTATAAGTACACTGTGCATATGAAATTTTTATTCTATGTCATTTACCTGTACATTTGATTACCTGATATTTGAGATTGGATGTAGTTATTAGGAGATAATCTAAACCTGTAAAGTTGCTTTGAGACAATGCTCCATTGTAAAAAGCGCTATATAAATAAATCTGACTTGACTTGACTTGATATACTTTGAAATTGCAGGAACTATTTCTTTGGTGCTGAGTACAAATATACTGAACAATATAGCGAGCTA
Organism: Ancistrus triradiatus; assembly: GCA_025084515.1. NCBI lineage: Eukaryota > Metazoa > Chordata > Actinopteri > Siluriformes > Loricariidae > Ancistrus > Ancistrus triradiatus. The sequence continues at coordinate 226,116 of JAJAGP010000796.1, read as the reverse complement.
ACTAGAATTCGGGTAATCTACAGATATAGATATCCACACAAATATTACTGTTAGCTGACTATAACACATGCAATTCATTTACATATCCAAACATACTACATTACTGAATTACCAGTTTAGTTCAAAATGTTTCTTAAAGACCTCACTGAAATTAGATCTGGTGAACACAATTATAATATAAAGATTTTTGTCAAAGGACAGCTCGGTGGATAGCGCTGTTGCCTGGCAGCAAGAAGTCCCTAGGTGGGGTGGTCTGGGTCCTTTCTGTCTGGAGTTTGCATGTTCTCCCCGTGTCCACATGGGTTTATCCCAGGTACTCCAGTTTCCTCCCACAGTTCAAAGACATGTGTGTTAGGTTAATTGGTGTCCCTAAAGTGGCCTAGTGTGTGAGTGTGTATGTGCCCTATGATTGATTGGCACCCTGTCAGATTCCTACTGAACAGCTTATATGTGCAGTAAACCTAATAAAATTGAACATTGAACAAATTATCTAAAATCATCTTTGTTTTTCAGTGGTAAATTTTTCTGAGCCTTGTAGTGGAACACAAATACAACTATACAGAACATGTGAACGTAACTTAAGATACAGAGATGGGAAAGAGGTGTGGGGGCTAGTACTGTTGCCTCACAACTCATTTTTGAGTCCTAGTCTGGCTACTGTCAGCGAGGGTTTCTTCCAGGTGCTCTGGTTTCCTTCCATATTCCAAAAACATGCAACTGGCATCTCTAAAGGGTTTCAATGTGAATATTAGTTTGTTTGTTTGGTTTATTTAATGTCGCTATCAGCATCAGTGGCCATTTCAATGACAGACACAAGGTTACATTGATACACGAAAGTTACAAGTCATCAATACATATCAGCAATATATATGAGACCAGTCATATGTCTGTATATATATATATATATGAGATCAGGTCGATTTAGTGTAATCAACTAACCTAGTGCATGTCTTTGGACTGTAGGAGGAAATGGGAGTACCCAGAGTAATCCCACGCAAACAAAACACAGGCGGGGGGGGGGGGCATGAAAATGCCGCACAGAAAGGACCCAGGTCACTCCACCTGGAATTGAACCCAGGACCTTCTTGGTAGGAGGCAACGGTGCTACCCACCAAGCCACATTGTAGCCCCATGATTTGGATGTGTGTGAAAATTTATACAGGTTTTCTTTTCTGATTGGACCAAGGTTCTGATTATTAATGGATAATTAGGCTGCATGTAAGTGTAGCTAATGAACATCATGCATCATATTATAGGCTGTATGTGGATAATAATCAGTCCTTGTTTTTTAGTGTAACTGCTTAAGTATTTGCATAACCAGAAGAAATCAAAAGGAACCTTTAAGAAGTTTCACTCACCGGAAATGTTAATGCTAAAAGGCCCAAACACATTGTGTTTTTGTGTATTCAGCAGTAGTATATTCTATATATAGTCTATTTGGAGCACTGATCAAAAGGCATTGATCTGTAGGTCCATAGTCTCTCAGTTTGCTCTTTGCCATAATGGTCTCAGCCTTATTTTGATGATGAATTAGATTTTCTAGTTACTCTGGTAACCGTGCAGCCTGCCAATCACATGCAATCAGCGTTTTCTTTTCCTTCTCTGGTTCACTTATTGCAGGAGATTAGGTCCCTCTCCACAGGGGGCCACAGGGCACTCAGTACAAGCCAAGAGCCCCAAGGAAGTTTTGCTCTGCTGTTTGGAAACTTCCCCACACGCGACCCTTACTTCTTCTAACAACTTGTTAAACACAGCTGAGGAACGCCAAGATACTGAGAAACCCAGCTGGCAATCCCCGCTTCACTTTGGCAATTCCGCTTCACATGAACGCATCAGTATGTATGGGTAAATATATATATGGGTATATATATATATATATGTAAAATATTGCTGACTTTGCTCTTTCGAACTCTTAGACTTTACTAGATATGTTAAAGAGCTATTTACGATGTTACAGTCTTTGTGCTGAAAGTGAGCAAATAAAGACATGAAGAATTTAATATATGAATAATTTAATTAAATCAGTCCCTTTCTATTCAATCACACCTCAAGCAGATTTGTTTAAATAGAAAATGAGTTAATCTCCAAATTCAGACATAATTACCTAACACTATTCTTCTGGCTTATAGTTAATGGGCCTAATTCACCATTAGTACTATATTTTCCCCAGTATATGAGAAAAAGCAACTATTCAGCATCGTTTCCCTTTGCATACCAAAAGTCATTCAAACGAGAGACCTTTAACCAGGACCAATGCAATATTCATGCCATTTTAATTACAATGTTAAACCATTATTTGTTTCAACACCTGGTTAAGCCATTCAGGCTTGTTTAAATCCCCCCTTTTTATCCCAGGTGTGTAGGAAAGGCTCAAAGGGGTGAATAGGTCTGCCACAACAGGAACATAATCAAGTCAGTGAGCTCGCCACTGAATGAGACTCTGGGATGAGATCAGATGGAACACACTCCAATGCTTAGAGACAGAGTCTGAGGTGGATTATGCTGAAAAGAGGATTTAGTCAAGGATGTACCCTCAACTATTTTTTCACTCTCTCTATTTCTCCCTCTTCTCAATCTCCTTTTAGCCTTAGTGGTATCCATCATGAATAGCACCTTTTCTGGAGTACCATTTGGAAACTTAATTGTTAGTATAAAAACCATAACCTTTGTTGTGCATTTCTCTGCATATATCTGCTTCAATGCTGAGGTGATTTGAGCCCAGAGACCATGCTGTTTCAACATTGCTGTTTAGATGGATCAGATCCTGAAAAAAGCTCTCCAAATAGACCCTATTCTTCTGCTCTGCTTCACTTCACCCCCTTTGAAGATGGGGCTGTACTTTCACAATATGCCTTTGTCATTTACGGTGTCATTAGCGGGTCCACATTGAAGAACTTGACCCCTGCAGAGATTTTGTTTGGACCAAAGCTAGCTTACCTGGTTAAGGTGTTTGTTAGAGGATCATCCTTTCTCTCTATCTGCGGAAACAGACAAGAATAGGGCAGAGTCATGCATGAATCAAATTAGAAACTCAATGACAAAATACAACAGTGTGCCTAATACACCCATTCAGATCCTTCTTTTCTTTATGTTCTTTTTGTATGCTTCACCCAGCCCTTCTCTTTCACATTATAGACAAGGCCCAAAGAAAATTTAACTAAAGAAATTAACCTCCACTAATAACCCTTCACCATCCTCATGGAAATGGATTAAGATCTTCTTTGCACTTTCTTCCAGCAAAATTTAATTAAGACTTAGATTGGGTTTTGAAGATATCTGGGCAGATTCACAATACATTCATGATGTGGCCTCAATTTTGGGCAGAAGTAAGCTAAGCGGCTGGGATAATAATTAGCCTATCTACTTTTAAGTGTTTCCAAATTATGTCTAATCTATGTGTAATTTAATAAGCGCAGTCTGGCTCTCAACCTTCGTGGAACTGTACTTTCACAATTAAAATATGTATGGTATTTACTTTTTCTTTTGAATAATAGTTAATTTCAATAAATATAGAACCATTGACATTAACTATTGAACTATTGAAATGTATGGTGTGTTGGAACAGCAATAAGTATATTCATATTACATATAAACATAATAAATAAAGTATTTGGCATCTTTATTTAGTTCGTCCTACCCTTTTGGTATGTAGAAGTTATTCAACCTTTGCCTTTTTCTAATTCGTTTGAAAAGCTTGGGGGAGGTGCATGGCCAACCCAGTGTTAATTTACTTAAAGCAGCAGGGGAAACCAAGCTGGACACTGACCATTACACAGCAGGAATGAGGTGTCCAGCTGGCTGTCCTTTTAATCGACAGCAGCAGGCTTAAGGAATTTAACAGCATGGGTTTTTTGCTTCAGTTTTAAAACAAATAATGTTTATGGAAGATTTACGAGGTAGTGGAATTGTTCAGGCATTTCTCTCCTTTGCTTCATTTAATTAGTGCCTCCAAATACCCCTCTTAAGGTGGCAGCCAAGCCGGTTGGAGGTGTCATCTTTATTATTTTAGTTGATGGTTTGCAGAGGGTTCCCCATGCTAGAAGGTTCTCTGCCATTTTCCTCATACCTGTGGCCTGCATGTAAACAGGTTAAATCAGCAGGGTTGATGCAATATGCACCCCAATTGGAGATGTGCCCCACCCCAGGTCATGGTTAAAGTGAATCACAGGTCTGCAGGGTTGCATTTGAATTAGATATTAAACCTAAGCAATGCAGTATAAATTGAATAAGTGCGTGAGAAGAAGACATGCGAGTCTAAAATTATGGGTGAAGCAGTCTATACAAAGGTCATATAGCACTCCATCAAGGGTAACTAGGAGTTAAATAAGCCACTCTTAACCTGTACACTTCCAGATAGCTATTCAAATGATTCTATTCATTTATTCATTATTTCATTCAATTTCATACCCAGGTAATCCAGTTCAGGGTCATGGGGAGTCGGTGCCTATCCGGCAGCACAGGACACAATGGGGAAGTCAAACCCAGACAGGATGCCAACCCATCACAGGACACATGCGAGCATAAGCGCGCGCACACACACACACACACACACACACACACATATATACATACTGGGACTATTTACATACATCAAATGACCTTGTGGGTCTGAACTGGAGTACCCAGATACAGTAAAACCCACACCAACAAGGGGAGAACATACAAACTCCACACAGCAGGCCTGGGAATTGAACCATGGATCTCTGGAGTGTGTAGCAACAGTGTCATCCACAGTACCACCTATTCATGAGTTCTATTCATATTATCAATTTTTTTATGTAACTCAGTAAATAGTGCAAATTATTCAGGTGCCAGCGCAAAACTAATTTGGTAGAAAAGGTATGCAGTCACACAGCTGAGGAGTGTGTGGTGGGTGGGGTAAAGGGATAAATTGGGATGAATGTAGAGAAAAAGGAAATCACTCAACAAATATAAGGTACCCCAACTACTCCATATTGATGGTGCTGTCATGATTGTGTCTCTGTTCCTGCTAATTGAAAATTATACTGGAAATTCTAATTTTGAACAATTACATACATTTATTATTCTTGTCATTATTTTGTTGTTGTTGTTGTTTACATCAAGTATAGACCAGTTACATTGGACTGGAGGGCTGCCTCCATTACTGAAGTGCATCAGTAAGAAACTCTGTTCAGCTGGAATCATTGCTGACCCCTTATATTTTTCCGGTGCTTTCTCCAATTTCATTCAGAAAGCATATCTTCAGCTCCACCAGGCAGGTTATCAATTCTAGTAATGACAGAGATAAGTCTGATGAGCTGACAGGGTTCCACCTGAGGTCTACCATGAGAGTCTGGACTGTCAATGGCACTTTATATATTTTATTAATAATAGTTATTAAATAATACTCACAGTAGAACCAATATTTATTTTCTCACTTCAGTATCGTTTAATAAGAACCATAATTCAATGAATAATTGAGTTTCCTAATCAACAAAAACATAAAATAAAACTATATAGTATGTGAAATTTGTCAACACTGTAGAAGCTTTAACAAATGACAGAGGGATTATCACATGCTTCTTTCACTCTTTGGAGAAACCTAGAATTTAAGAAAGACTGATTTTAACCATAGAATATAAACCCAGAGCATACACATGTTAATATAATGGGATCAGCGTGAATTGTCTTTTCAACGTCTGAAAAGTGTCCAACCTTGCCTGTTCCAAAATACAGCTGTAAACAAGGCATTATGGGACACTAGCTTGTTGTTGCTCATGTTACCCCTCTCTCTTGATGCCAAGGCATCCTTGTCTTATGGCTGTTAGTGAGAACCCCCTGCTGACCTCGCTTTTCTGAAATCTGTCCTGATGCTTCTAGTCTGTCCCTGTTTGTCCTGAGGCTAGCAGACCCCTGCTCGGCCACTGATCCCCCTGCACTAAGCTTAAAGCTTACTGAACCGTGAAGCATCCAACAACACACAAAAAATCGCAGTGACCAGAGCAGCACTTGGATTGACAGGTTACACCCACTTTGGCCAGCAGACAGCAAGCATCAGTCTCCACTGGCTATGGGAAGCTGGTGGAACGAACAGGACATGAAAATTCTTGTTGTTGCAGTACTATGGGGTTCCAGAGTAGCCAGTTATTCTGATTAAGGATGCCTGTCCTTTGTTCTTCTTGTCCTTACTTTGTCAAAGCTTAATATAGTCTCACTCGTATTTCAGCCAAACACTGGACTTTATCTGGTTGACTTTGTCCAAATAGATACTTAATAGCATTTTTAGTATCGTAATAATATAATAGTAGTTGTAATAGTACTATTATTCATAACATTAATAGGTGTTTTAAATAACATTATCTGACTCTGTAATGTTTATTTTGAAAATCTGAGAAAGTAGCTATGGTCTTCAGGAAAGGTTTATTTGCAGTCCCTGTATGTAGAATGGTATTTAAAGTAAATTAAGCATCATCTAAGAAATTACTTTCATAATGGATCAACTTGCTATGGTGTTCCAGGTCTTTTCTTATTATGGTGCCATTGTCAAGAATTCACACAATTCAACTTGTCTAATAAGTGACAGATTAGAGGTATGCTGTATTTCACCATTCTCAGTCAGTCCACACTTCTACAGTTCCAGCTTGTTAATTTGCTCATATTTTCTGATGTGACAACACTGCTAACAAGAAAATAGCAGTCTCTAACTCCATGTTATCAGCTTAAATAAAAAAAAATGAATTAGTTGTAGAATAATATATCGGATGATTAACTTACCATTTGTGTCACTTTGCTCATCTGAACTGTGGTGCTATGGCACTAAAAATTAAACTGAAGAGACAGGAATTGGCAGAAGCTGTCAAAACCTCACTATATCCCTCTACCACTGAGGGAGTTTTTTCTTGCCACTGTCGCCCTAGGCTTGCTCAATTTTGGGATTGGACATAGTTATTAGGAGATAAACTAAACTGTAAAGCTGCTTTGAGACAATGCTCCATTGTAAAAAGCGCTATATAAATAGGTCTGACATGACTTTACTTGACCCTCTAACTTAGACTGCTCTGACCACTGGTGTGCCTAGGCCTTTTCTATGGGGTTGTAACTTAAGATCTCTTTTCATTGGCATAAAGAAGTTTTTAATGCCAAATTTCCATTATGGGGGGAGATTTGAGCAATACCAATGTGAAATATAACCACAATTTCACATACCAGGACTAAATCACACTGTGTTGCCCAAAAAATGTGATTTTTAAAAAATTTGATCTAATCTTCTTTGTCTCCCTTTTTTTGTTCAGTGTTTTTATTATCATATTTGAGTGTTGGAATTTACAAGCAATAGTGCCAAACAATAAAATGAAAAGGGTAATGTTAAGACTACAATGTTTAACTGTACATTGACACAATTGGACAGGAAAATAGTGAAGATGCAAAAAACTCTGCATTCATTTGTCTTCTAACCAAATATCAGTGACACCTATCTACTATTCTAAACTATTAGTTTAGCCAGGTTAGCCCAATTTTCTGACATGAATTCTACACTGAGTGGAAGTGAAGCCTGAAAAGTTAAGTCTAATAACTTCATGTCTCACCCATGCCTTGAAGGACTGGCAAAGCATTATAAAACCAATTACCAATTATCACCTGCATCGGTACCTAACATTGTTTAAAAATAAATAAATGAAATTGAAATAAATAAATAAATAAATAAAACATCAAAATTGTCATATAGAAATAATCTCAGACACACATGCTGTCTACAAACTGATGGGTCCACTAATGTTCACTTTTGTGATAGACTGTGCAGTTAATTGTGCCATGTTGAGATGTGTGACTCTGATGTGGGAATTATTGTGTTTATCATGTCGTACATCTCTTGCCTTGTGTAATTTGTAAAAGAAAACATATTACCAGCGAATACAACAATAACACTTACACTTATATGCTTCTGTTGATGTCATGGGTTCTTTGAATCTTTTCATGCACCTTGTATGTGGATTGTAATAAGCTATTAACTACATGCATTTACACTTATTACTCAAATGTGTCTTCAGTCAGCCAGATTGCAGTCCAATTGCTGTATCTCACATAACAGGTAAATCAGCTCATAACACCTGATCACCCATTACCTGTGATGTTTACTGTTATTATTTGCAAAAGATGGTTGCTGCATCAAATGTCATGATTTTACATCATTGCTTTAAATTTCTTTAGGCTAAGAGAAATGTGCCAACTTCAGAATGTTCATCCCAGAAGTTGAATCTGTTCATCTGGACATAAGGTTTTGTGGGAGAAACCTTCCGTCACTCATCTAAGTGACTTCTTCAGTCTCAGCAGTTGGAAAACTTCCCCAATCTTATATACAGCACCTTTGCATAACGACTGGTACCAGCACTATTACATAACAATGGGACCAGTGATAAGTTTAATATGCAAATTGCCATTCTCATTAATGACAATGGCCATGTATGCCATTCACACAGGATTGGGGAAGGGCTGCGATAGCGGAGTTGTACGATGGTGAGAGGTGTACACTGAGGTCTCCTCATCAGTTCAGGGATAGGTGTTCCCTTTTTACAGAAATGGCTTATTTTACTCCACGTTCAAACCAGCGATCCTCCCTATCAAGGATCTGCACGTCTTCATTCTTGAAAGTGTGCCCACTGGCCTGTAGGTGGGTGTAAACTGCAGAGTCCTGTCCTGATGAGGTAGACTGCAGTTGTTGTTCTCCTCTTGTCGATCTGCTGGAGCACTGTTTGGATGTCTTACTGATGAGATTTGACTGAGATTTCTCTCCATCCTTGGCTGCTGTGACAGTGGGGACGCTGTCTGCTCAGTGGAAAAGTGTCCTCATGACTCCTGATTTGTGCTCCAATAGAGATGATAGTCAAACCTTAAGAACCGATCTGTATGTGTTGGCTTACGGTAAACATTAACTTCAAATTGTTCCCCATTTCCAATCACAACCTTACAATCCAAGAAGGTTAACTGTCATTCTTCACATCCTCCCTGGTGAACTTGATGTGTTTGTCCACTGAGTTGATGTGGTCGGTGAAATGTGACACTTCCTGAGATTTCATTTTAACCCAGGTGTCATCCACATATCTGAACCAATGTTTTGGTGGTGTTCTTGAATAGGATCTCAGTGCCTTCTTTTCCACTTCTTCCATATACAGGTTGGCCACAATAGGTCAAACTAGGGAACCCATAGCGCACCCATGTTCTTGCCTATAGTACTGCTCTCTGTATGTGAAATAGGTGGATTGAAGACACAGCGCCAGAATCAAACACACTCGGTCCATTGTTATGTAATGGTGCTGGTATCGGTCATTATGCAAATGTACTGTATACAAAATTGGCAAAGTTTTCAAACTAGCTGAGGCTGAAGAAGTCACTTAGATGAGCGACAATACATTTCTCCCACAAAATCTTATGTCCAGATGAACTGGATTTTCTCATCTGGATTACTAAGTATGGATCAAGACATTTAGAATGTTTAGAAAATGGTTGATGTTAAACTTGTTCAATTCAGCATTAATACTGATTGCAGCAATATGGTGCACAGATCAAATTACTTAATAAATTAAAAACAATTAAATTGTGTTTGTGGGTGGCACGGTGGCTCGGTGGGTTGCACCATCACTTCACAGCAAGAAGGTCCTGGGTTCAATCCCAGGGTGGAGTGGACAGGGACCATCTCCTGAAGTGGTTTGAGCAATCAGATGTCAATTTCTCTTGGGTATATTTACACACACATTATTATGTGGCTTAATCCCATCCGGATACAATAATGAAACAGACTGGTCTAAACAGGGTCTTAGCTCGCTATTTAGATGTATTACTTTGAGTTTTTAAATAAATAAATGCCAAGATGTCTCCAGATATTCTGATATTGAAAAAACTATAGCCATCCTTACTTCAGACCCTTTTACAAGGGTTAGTATTATCTACAAAATAAGTGAATTGTTGTTTTCAGTTATCTTCCATATTGCTGTACCAAAAGGCCAGAGTCCACTCTGTTTCCCTGGGTATGATGACATTGAACACAGTGGCGTTAACACGCATACTTTTTTTTTTACAATTCCAACCATATGTAATCAAGAAGAAAGATACCAAACACCCTTTTTCACATTCTTATGAATTTTACATGAAGTAATGTTCCTGGCTTCATAATTTTGTATTTGTCCATTTCAGCAGAATTCTGATAAGGCACAATGTATGACATGTGGCATGTGTCAAGCAGAGAGGTAGAAAAAGAGAGGATCCCAAGCCTCCCATTAAGGCTCACTAGGGAGTCCTAAGTGTCACCCATGAAATCAAGATATTAGGGTGTGACGAACAGGGAAGAGACTGCAAGTAATTCTCATTATTGTTAAGTGCTCTTTGGTCTGCATGCTGCCCGAGCCTGTCTGGTTATCTACATATCGGGGCCAAAAGGGCCTCCAACCATATGCCACTCGTTGATAGATGCCCACTGAACTTGATGTTCACTTGCATTTTCCTGCCTTTTGATACATTACAAAGTGTCGGAACATATCCTTTGATTGGCAATTAGACCACGTTTTAGTGCAAAATGTGAGGGAGAATAGATTCTCATGCATAATGTATGAGTTTAAGACTATTCTCCTCACAAATGGCGACCTCATTTGCCACTACCGATGCCCTTGCCCTTTCCTTCATTTGAATAATTACTGAGCATGTAAAATATTATCATGGATGACTATTTGGATAGAGCTTGGATTGAGCCTTAGTTGATTAGGTTTTGCTGCAGGTCACGAAACAATGTGTCAGCAATTAATGGAGTTTGTATTCCCATCGCTGTCATAATCACATGCATGCATGAGCTGTTCCCTTAAGGAAGCACTGGATCCAGACAAGCTTCTGTCTGGCAGCTTGCTTGATGGCTGTAATGGCTTAATGTAGGGCTGTGACAGTGATATTGGAGTAGCTCTTTGCGTCCATGCTCATGCTGTCACTAGTAATGACAGTGACTACTCCATGAAGACTAAACTGGTGTTTACAGGTCTTCACCCCCTCCCGAAACACAAACACTTACACACATGCACACACAGCTCGTCCCAGTTGAGAACAAGTGACAAAGGTTGATGATTGATCCCATATAGTCCCATTTGGATTAGAAAACAAGGCTTGAGCCGTCATACTTCAAATTCACATTGCTGCTATTGCCACTACAATGTTTTTATTAGAAAAAAGGTTTTTACTAATGCTGCACACTGGTTGCTTATACTTACTTACTTACCTACACACACACACACACACACACACACACACACACACAACCACACACACACACACACACACACACACACCATCACACAATCCCAAAGCACAATTGCTGCAATGGACTGGCATTGTATCCATTATCCAGCAAGTCAAATGAGAATTATTTACTTATTATCATATCATATCATATCATATCAAAATAATATCGGTGCACAATCTTTTGACCATGTTGCACACGTTTTTGAAGAAAGTAGCCTAAAATCCGTTTTGAGGTAAGACTTGGGCATCAGAAAATATTTTAACCTTTCATGAGACTGTGGTAGCCAACAGTGGACTATGAACCAGAAGGTCTAGGGTTCTAATCCCAAATCTGCCCAGATGTCACTGTTGGTTTCTTGAGCAAGGCCCTTAACTCACAATTGTTTGGATTGTAAGACTGTAAGTTGTAAATTTCTCTGGATAAAGGTGTCTGCTAAATGAAATTTTGCAGTATGCAAATAAAGCCAATAAATAATCACACCAGTTTAACAGAGGGAGGGAGAGTAGGTGTGTGTATGATTAGGAACTTTCCAATTTGCATAATCATACAATTTTGATTACTTATTGAAGTTTTTTCCCTTTGAAAGACTGCCTTGTGGAGTAATTATATGAATGGTCTTTCAATATATTTACATTTAGGTGTCATTTGTAACCAAAATGTATAGTGAAATAAATTAAGCAACACTAAAGCTACTGTATAACCATATTTAAAATGTAGAAGATAAAATATACATTGATTTAATTGTATCACTTCGATTAACACAGAATATTCACAAACATTAAGTGTGTCAATCTCTATCTCAGTCAGTCTCAGTCTGGTTGGCTGTTTAGTTGTTCAAAGGAGGTTGATACAGCTGGACAGTGGTTAAAGTTTAAAGCCATTGAAGATTGTTTTCACAGATGCGTTGTTCCTTTTTTTTAGCCTCTACTTCAAAAAAGAAAGGAATCTGAGTTGCAACATAGCAGAATGGAAGCTACAGCCTGAGATCAGTGAGAATCAACTGAACATATTATTGTTACAAAAAGCAAAACCACACAAGAGAAAGCTGGATATTTTCTTCCCCGTTCCTGTTATAAAGAATGATTGTATGGAAGACACACTCTAATTAAGCATATAATAGTAGGAGTCAGATTGTAATGGGTGCATGTGAAAAACATTTCTGATCCAACTGCTTCCACCTTCTCTGAGAAGAATGTTACACTGTCCCACACTATGTATGACCTCTATGACTACATGGTAGAACACTTATCCCTTGTGTATTGTTAGTTGAATTCTGACCCTGCTTGTATCTTGTTAGCATGTTTATATCATGAAAAGGTCTGATTTCAATCAGCATGTGTATATAAAGTAACCTTGTTCTAAATACCACTGTCAATACTTTGATTTTTGCAGTAGTGTTGTCTTCAAGCAAAGGTTCCAGTATTAAGTTTGTAATGGCCATCATTTTTAAAAGTATGAGTAGATTATTAATAGTAAAGACAACATGTCATCATAATAAAGTAATTTGACAAAATAGTAAAGGCACTAGATTTAGCACGGTACACATGAAATAATTCTTCAAACATACAACTCAATTCAAGAAGTTGAGGGTTAAGGGCCTTGCTCAAGGGCCAAACACTGGAAGCTTGGCAGTGCTGGAACATAAACTCTCAACCCACAGGACAAGAGCCAAGTACTACTGTCCCACTCCGACCTAGCAAGCCACAAGAATACAATGTAGTACTTGGTATTAAGAAACTTGAGATACAGCCTGTGTTACGTAGCTAATTATTTATTGATAGCTACAGAAATAGATTTCTAGATACCTGATAATGGATGCTAACTGATTTAAGATATCAGAGAACACTGCACTTAGTCATAAAACTGGCAAAAGTAATAACAATAGTATTGTAGTATGCATGTAAATGAACTCTATACAAAATGTGCTAATGTGAGCTTGACAGACGACACACTGACTTAGGGACAAACCTGAATTATGTCAAATCACCTAATGCTTGTTCCTTTAAAAAGTCCATTACAGTCTTCATCAAATATGCAACTCAGTAGAACACAGAATCAAAACAGAGCACAAAAGAAAAATCAGTTATGTAAATTAATCAAGACAAATATAGCTTATGGAAGGAAGTTGAAATGCCATGTGCAAAGAGCCCAAATGGCAAATGCTAAGCTATGTTATTTGCATCTATTAAACTTTAACTTCTGAATTGAGCATGGATTATGCTGATTACCGGTGGCGCCTTCACTCAGAATGGCTACTCCATCTAAAGAACACTTTATTAATCGAAATTTCCTATTTGTAAAACTCATAAATCTGGAGTGGTGGATGCAAGTGCAAATTGAATTTAAATGTGATACGGAAGGAAATATTTGTCTTTTTTTTGCCTTCTTAACAAATCAACAAACAGGCTTTTATCAAGAAATCCCCCTCATTTCTTTGTAAATTAATATAGTCTTGCACAATAACACCAGTACTGCTGATTTGATACAGTTCATTATGAAGGTAATGAAAACATGCTTATTTTATATTAGCACAATGCTAAATTACATTCTTCTACTGAATTATACGCAACACCCACTGCCATTTTTTTGGCATTAACTCAGTTTGGATTATTGGCAAAAGATGACAGAGCGAGGGAGAAAGGTAGAGAGGGTTTGGTATAAACTGGAGTACAGTGCTGTCTCTGAGCTCTAACTGGGTATTAATTTCATGCCACCAACAGTGGACTCCACATGCCACGTTTCGTAGCCATGGCCCCCAGCGATGGATTGATCCACTTCACCAGCTCAGTGGGGGAGCTGAGGATCTGGAGGGAATCAGCTGGGCTCCAAATCAATAAGGTTAACAGATGTGGGGGCCACGCAGTCAGAGGTGAGCAGCCTGGCATTTTCTATGCCAATGAAAAAAATTCTTGATGACGAGATGTCACATTCAGGGCCTGCATTAACGTCAGCCTGATTACCTGCAGCCCCAGTGTCAGTTAGTGTGTAAGTCAGGGACTGCCCATTAGCAGGAATTATCTTTACCACGAGTCATCGTCCTTCACAAACACACACGTGCTTCTTACAGGACTAGACTTTGCCATCATTTCCACAGGCCAGCCCTTACAAATTGCCCAGCTATTTTCCCCTATGGCACTGATTTCTATACTGCCAACAATTTTATAATCACTTGGTGCGTAATTTGCTCTAATTTTGAATTTGTTGTTAAGTACCCTCCCCCTTTAAAACACTCACCCTTAAAAGGCCTTTCACATCCGCTTTTTGAGAACACATAATTGCGCAATAAACAGCAGGGTTAAAAGGGAAAAAAAACCTATTGTTGACACGTTTTTAATTCAAAAGCAAATAGGACATAGACAGAGGTCAATAGAATAGGAGTTTAAACACAGTCGTGACTTACAGCGGTGCTTTAAGAGGCCATGCTGGACAAATAAATACATTTCCTGTTTCTTTATCAATAGCGGATCATGATCGTTTTGCCCATTTCTAGGAAACTACCAGAATTATTGCTCAGGGAAACAACTCATAGAAACATGAAAACAGTAACTAAAAATACAACATAAATCACAAGGCTCAAAAGAATGAGCTTCCATGCAGGCTCCAGTTGTGTACGTAATTGTTAATAAACTAAAATTATCCACTCATATTTGCTCCCTACCTAACGAGCTCACAGTATGGCTAACACTCAGTTCAAGGCAATTAAAGGCTTGCCACCATAGATTTTGCTGTGCAGGAAGTTTCAGTCACTCCTCTCTCATTGTAATGTACACAACCCCATTTACATGTTTGAATGGGCTCTTTTCATGTGTTTCCGAGCACCGAATCTCAGGCCCTGAATGGGAAATGCAAATTGGGTTGCTTGCTGATCTATTATTTGCGTGTGTTTGTGCCTCCTCTACCTGGCTGTGGGAGTCTGGAGGGGGTGACATGCCTCCGCCACACCTTTCATTATGTATACACCTGTAAGGACTCAATGATACAATGTGGGAGGAGAAAAGAGATTGAGTCATGCTAGCTTAAGTCTACTTCTTTTAAACCCTAAACCCTGAACAAAACTTTCAGTCACCTGTTCACTCAAAAACATGATTATTAAAAGGCTGATTCTGCAAGTTTTGACATTGTCATTTGTCTCTTTAATTTAAAACCAAGGCTTTCGAAATACTTCAAAATATGTATCAGGGAGTGTTATTCAACTGTGCAATACAGTGACGCTTGACAGTTTGTGAACCATTTATAATGTATTTGTTTTGTTTTGTTTTCTGCAGTTTTTGTTTTTGTTTGTTGCTAAAGACGGGGGTCACACCAAAAAAAAATACCAAGTATAATATTTTTGTCTCGTTTGTTTAACTGGGTTCTCTTTATCTATTCTTGTGTGAAAGGCTGGTGATGTTTTAGGTCATATTTATGGCAAAATATATACAATTTTAAAAGGTTCCCAATCTACTCATGCTACACTCTCATGCTACATTTACTATCAGTGGTAAATTGATTGTGGTCTGTTAATAGACTTTGCACTCTCTTTTCTCTTTTGTCTCGGAGCTTGTGTTCCAGTGCCAGTTCCAGCCCCACACACTAAGATGTTCCTCTGCTTCAGCTCCACTCAAGCTGTTCTTCCATCATCAGCTCCAGCCCCACTGTACCCAGACCATAGAGGTCAGTAGCACTCTTCCTCCTCCGGTCAACTGGGGATGGCATTCCACCACAACTTTCTCACTGAGGACACAAGATTCTGAAGTGACTCTGTATATCGAACTAAATAATGCTGATATGTCTAGTTTTATGTTATTCTATTCAATATTTCTATTCACTATTGCCTTATACATTCTCTATATATATTTAAATGTTAGCCTACCTGTTATTTCATTTTAATTATTATATTTTAAAATATATTATCTCTGTTTTAATATTTATTTAGTTTCTGTTTACTTAAACTATTACTATGAACTTATTAATTCAATAACTTAGTTAATTCTTACATAACATCTAAGCCACACAAAGAAGGATGGATCCCTTTTTGAGTCTTGGTCCTTGCAATGTTTGTGATTGGCCTTATAAGAAGATAATCTAAAATTGTAAAGCTGTATTGAGACAATGCTCCATTGTAAAAAGCACCATAGAAATAAAGCTGACTTGACACATACACACACACACACACACACACACACACACTGAGACACTTTATAAATGTCAGTTGACCTAGTATTTATTTTGAATGTAAGATTAAACCAGAGTATCCAGGGGAAAATAAACAAACATGGGGAGAACATGCAAACTCCATTCAGAGAATGTCTGGGACCTGGGACTCAAACCTGGGTTTCTGGATCTGCAAGGTGACAGCATTAGCCATTACCTTGCCACCCAGAGAATATTATCATTGGAACTAAGGTACTCAATACCAATACTGAAATCCCACTTGTATCTAACAGATACTGAAATCTGATAATATGTCTCTAATTCTGACATAATATGTACTTCATAGACACATATTTAGTATTGTACTAGTTTACATATTATGTAGTACAGCTAGTACAGGAATCAGCCAAACCTGAGGGTGGTTTGGTTTATTTCACACACTCCTGTCATTCTGGATATCTTGTATGTGAAATGTATTTTGAAAGTATTTCCTAGTATTAAGTACAATAATGCAAATAATGAGTCAGATACTGTTATCTCACTCATGTCTACATGCAATACATGTACATTCATAAGCAGTTTGCTACACAACCTATTAGTAAGGCAGAATGTCCTGTTTCCATACCTTTGCATAATGATACATGTTGGTGTTTTAAAATAAAGGTAAAAATATAGGTAAGTAAAGTATATTTATACCTAGGACACTATGTAGTTTAATTGGCATTAAGAATAAACAACAATTTAATAAGTCTAGATAGAATATTAAGAATGGACTAAAAATAACACTTATGTCCACAAAACCCAATCATAACTGCAATAACTGTAGAGTAAGATTCATTTTTTGTACTTTGTCCTCATCTTCAAATAAATTCTACGGGATTACTGACTAGTAAAAAAAGCATGAGACAGACCTTTAACAAGCTTGTCAGATTTATAGGATAATCGCTTCCCCTGTTTATTTTGATGATGTGCATTACAATCCACAGCTTTGAACATTGCTGCCAGTTGAAAGCTTGGTGGGTTGGTAAAAAAAATCTATTCTTGAAGGACTTTTAGCATTTCAGTCCTTTTGACATGTAAGTTGTCTGGTGGCATTAAGGCAAATGACAAGTATTATTCATTAATCAAAGGTCCTTTTGAAGTACAGACAAATGACTGCCCTCAATCTGTAACACTCTTGATTCAGATAGTCATGCCACCAATCCCAATGACATTAGAAATCCTACTGCTGTTAGCTTCTCAGTCAGTTTGTTTTATTCGACTAGGAGTAAAATATAGTAGCGCCTAAAATGTTATATATTCTTCAGTAGTTCTATATAATGTAATAATGTATAATAAGAGAGCATCATATAGGATCACAAAAATTATAACTCACTAGAAAGAGAAAAGAGGAAAGATGCTAAAGTTAGAACGTTACACTTATCAAAATAAAAGGATTGTAATTAATAGTATCAGTATGCAACTATTTTATTTTATTCACTGATGACTTTGATAACATGGCTTTTAATCACTAAATGATACACTTCTGTATTCATTTAAATTGGTGACTCATTTGAATAGTGACTTTTAAGATTAAAGGAATAGCAGGAAATAGATAAATAACTAATCGTTCTAGACATGAGAAATATGATATGTGAAGATGTTAAAATTATAAAATACCTGCAAATCTGAATGCAAAATTGTTTTATTGTTTTATTTACATTTTGGGTGGACACTTCAGGTAAATTGTTTTTTCTTTTATTTGTTTGTTTGTTTTTTCTCACATGTCTGATTTAAGAAAATACTTAATTTTGAAGATACTTATAAACCTTAGTGTGTTCATATGAATGTGACATTTTTGACCTGGGGCGTATATTCCTTGCTTTTAGAGCATATGCCCAGTTTAACCGAACAGCTAGTAAAGTTTTTACTATTGACCACAAAATTTAACAAAGTCGTGATTTCTCTGTTCTTTAAGTCAATCTACATCTGCTTCTCTCCACTGTTTGTTTAGTGGTTTTAGAACCAGTGACTAGCAACAGGTGAGGGCCATGAAAACTTTGAAGTTCAGGCTTCTTGTTGAGCCTTTGCATATTCTATAAACCAAATAGGACTTCAAAGGCATATTTAAATTCTTGTGTGTCCAAAACAGGCCAGACAGTGACAGCATGAACAAGAAAAGCAGGTGCTGATTGTAGAAGTCCTTAATCATTCCCTTGTTTCTGCTCTCACTTCAGCTACAAGTCACATTGTTCCATCTGACCACCTCACTGCTGCTGCCATCTGTAGCTAAAGGTGACAGTTCCACAATGTGCAAAAAGTAGAGCTGTCAACCGATTAAAATGTTTCATCACCACATTAATCACAATTTTTATAGTCACAATCAATCACACCTTTTGCTTGCTTTTCCCATTAAATTAGAATTATGCAGCCATATGAGTGGACAAAATAAACTTGATATAAAAGTCAGACTGCTGTTATTTTTATAACTTAATAACATTGTTGTCCTGCTAATGTCTTTATCTCATTGATATCTTATTTGCATCACATATCATTGTGTCTTCACTGACAGGGGACTGCAAAAACATCAAAAAAGACATTACCACAACATCTCAATTTATGATTATACTGGTCGCAATTGTTACCATAATGTGCATGTGCATTCTTAAGAATCATTTAGTAACCTAAAGTGTTCTTTTGAAAGTTAACAAGAATTTTTTTAGAATTTTGAAGAACCATTTTGTGGTGGAAAAATACTTTGGAGCAGCAAATAATATCTTTCAGAGCGTTCTTCAAGTAGAAGCTCAAGATGTCACTCTTGGCACAGGAATGAGGACAGAGAAGACTAAGTTAAAGTGGTGTTTTTTCAAGAAGACTAGGTGTTAATCACACCTAGGCAATTCGAACAGCGCTCGGGTGCCAAACGTGCTCGGGTTCCTTTGGCTAGTGTGAGTGCTCCCAGTCGTGCCGGGGCCTGATTCATGAGTGTATGCAGGGACAAGACAGACTTTGTCACAAACCTACATTTGTGGTCAACAGTATTGGCACCCTTGATTATGTACTATAAACAAACAAACAAACAAACAAACAAAACCAGTATTGCACTTTGTATCATTAGAATATTTCAATAGCATGTCCAATACATTGAACAAAAATGTTGAATTGTAACATGCATGCAGTCATTTCCTTAATACTTTATTGCACAACATTTGGCAGTAATGACGGCCTTCAAACCTGTGAGCTTCTAGTTTCTTCCACCGCAATTTTTTCAAGCTCTTGAATGTTTACAGGGTTCCTTTTTCTTATAGCACATTTCAGCTCTCTCGAAATGTTTTTTGAGTTGGACTGAGATCAGGATTAACTGCTCTACAGTTTAAAACAGTCTTTTTTCCCCTTGTTATCCATTCTTGTATATTTTTAGGTCTGTGCTTTGAGTCCTTATCCTGCTGTAGGACTAATTTTGTTCTATTTGATATTACGAGTCACGCTGACCCAGCATTGTTAGAGGGCTGCTAGAGGGCAGCGTCAACCCACGTTTCGGCTGGGGCATGGTTAGTGTGATCACGCATGTGTCAGTGCTCGTTTGGTGCCGTGTGCACAATGGCAACACCTGTTGCCCGGGCTATTTAAGTGCACCTTTGAGCCCAGACAGGTGTCGTATCCACACCCTACAAGGCCCTCACACGGCTTTCGCTTGCTTGTGGTTTTTGTCGGCACTCCTCATGTTAGGTAGATTGGTAGACCTATTTAGGCGGTAGGCCATGCAGAGTCCAGAAGGCTCGAGGTTTGATAGGGATTAGCGGTTAGGGTAGGGCAAACAGCCCCGCAGCTATCAGCTTCCTCATGCTTCCTCTTCTCCAGCTTTCATTCTCGCGGATCCATTTGGGCTCACTAGCCCCCTCCTCTCTGCGATCGGGGAATGGACGCCTTCCCGTTTCGATCGCATCCTTGAGGGCCGCTGAGCTGCGCTTAGTTTGCGTGTCCATTTCATGCTCCGTTCAGGTTTAGCCTCACGCTGCGGCGCGTAGTTTTCAAGCTCTGCCAGGATAGAATACATTGAATCGCCTCGCACATGCGTGTCCGTCTCATGCTCCGCTATACAGAGTAGCGTGCTTCGCCTCGCGCAGCCTTCGGGGTTTGTAGAGAAATCCCTAAAGGCATATCTCACAGCACACCCTCTCTCTCACTTAGACCTTTTGAGAGAGAGAGAACATGAACGCTCCATTTTAATTTTTGAGAGTGCTTTAATTTACCACGTTGCAGTCTAGCACTGCAGGTAATTCTTTTCCTTTTTCCCCATTTGCTTTTTTTAACACTACCTTCCTGGTTTTGAGTTCATCCCAGACCAAGGCTCTTTTTGTACCCTTAAAGGTTCCCTTTTCCTTTTGGCTTCTGTGGCTGAGTGGAAAATAGCGTTAGTGCATACGCCCCTCATTGCAGCAGCCCAGGGTGATCCCCAGCCACATTCCTTTTGTTTTTTTGGCTAATTTGGTTCCTTTTCATTTATTTTCTATTGGGTCACCCCTTTGCCATCTGGGCAACGCCATTGGTCCCAAAACCCTTTTGTAATTAGTTTTATGGTTCGCCGCCCTTTTATTTTTTATTTAGGTGACCTTAACACTCAAATCTAGTTTCTACACTTGGGACTACAATTTGCTTTAATCAGATTCCTTTCCTTCAAGGCCTCCAGTCCCAGAGGAAGCAAGAGCAGAAGAACAACATTATGGATCCTCCACATGTTTCACTGTTAGTAGGGTCACTTGTCTTTATGATGGTATGCATTGACAAAGAGTGCTAGTTTCTTTCTTCCCCATAGAAAGATTTCAAAGAATGATGTGGTAGGCCGCCGATGTAAGTTGTTATACTTTTCTTAAGCAGTGTGGTCTCGTCCTTCGCAAAAGAGTCTGTGTTGGTTCAGGCTGTGGTTACCGTTTATTTAAAACCTAAACTCCAGATATCCTAGCTCAGTCAGTTCTTTGGATGCTGTACATGTTTTTTGCCACACTTCAAACCAACTTTTATAATAAAGTTCACTCAAAATGTTCCTCTTTCCAAATGTCCAGGGAGGTTCGTGACTGTTCAATGAATAACAAACTATGATAACACTTGTAACTTTTGAAGTTGTGATACCAAGGTCGTTGGAGATATTCCTATCCTCTAGACTGATTGAGCTTGGTCTGATTGCCTTTGTTTCCAAACTGAACAAAGGATGACATTAGGGAAGTCCTGCCCATTGCTTTCAAGTTTGTATTTTGTTATGTTTCTGTTGCTTCTGCTCTTCCCATCAAACATATATATTTATTAAAAACACTTTATTTCAGGGATATTGTACATAGGTACCACTATTATGGGGCCCAATAATGGGGGACCAAAAATGTTGCATATAAAATGAAAGGCCCTTCGTTTACTGCTAGCCAATTTGAGTGTGGTGTAGTTTGACAATGTTTGGTAAAACGCTTTCTGTCTGTTTTTCTACAGCAACCAGAATGAAGCCTGGTTAGAAACCTACCAGCAATCACACAATAGTCTGAAGGCATATTCAAAACACCGCACAGATACCTCAGTACTTCATATTCACTGACAGCCACAAAAAAAACTCAGACACTTTGTTGCTATTGCATTTATAGCCAGGTGAGCTAGATTCAGATAGGAAGCCCCGCAGTTGACAAAACGTCCACTTCATTACAATATTACCTGGTGAGATTCATTACTATATGGACTTCCTGATCTATAGGAATGTGCTCTGACACTTGTGTGCATATCGTGTCAGAGTACCATGATGGGTATGTGTGGAGGAAAAGTGTGACGCAGTGGGGTGCATGGAATTTCAACAGCCCTGTCATCTTTCATGTCTGTATCTGGTTCATTTTGGTGTGGGATGGATCAAAACTTGAGCTAACTGTTTCTTGCAGTCTGCTCACTGCGGTCAGGTTCAACATGTCCTCACACTCTGCTAAGTGTTAGTGAAGACAGAAAAATGTTTCATTTAACAGCTCTGTAAGATTAGACATTGACTCAGATTATTCACTTCACATGGTTCCAGCGGTGACTATCCTAGTGGTAATTGTGCTCTTGAATGCTTAGATATGTTCACCCGTCCACAAATGAGTAATCTCAAAAAAATTTTTTACCCTAGCTACCTAAGTTTCTCTGTAATTGAGTTTTTCAAAAATCCTTAGCCCTAATACAACGATCAAGAATGTCATTACTTAAAATGTAGCTGTATTTGAAATAGCAGTTAGCTTTACTCTGTTTTAGGGTACCTCGGCTTAAGAGGTCTATATGAGAAATCAGCATGCACATTGCCTAGAACTGCCTATAATTTTACGAATTGCTAAAATAATCTAAGCATTAATGGAGTGGACAGAATCCTGTAATATAAGTATACATTATGGAAACCAAAAACTGTTGTTTTTTCAGGATTTGTGCTCCTCTGAAGGGCTTGTGAATGAGTGATAACATATAATAGCAGTAAGGAGAAAGACTTCGGACTGATGGGTGAGGGATCCAAAAAACAAGTTCATCAAGGCTATTTCCAGGGCTTCTATACAAAGCACACAATGAACTTAGTGACCCCAAAAAAATCGTCTTTGATAAGATTTAAAGGATGTTGTTCGGCTTTATTGACTTGTTGGTTACACCAAAACTCTTGTATTACACGGACGTTCGGGAAGTTCTACGCAAGTGTGAATGTAGCAGTTATTTGAAATGCCTTGGACATTATATTAAAACCGGCTTATATAAAAAAAATAAATCCAAATGTTGTTTTTTTTTTTATTCTAGAAATCAAGTAATAATACCGATGGCTTATGTTAAAAGACTACAAGCTTACAATTTCCAGGGTGTATCATGATGTGGATAAACAATATGTCATTTTAACTTATTTATTTAAAAATAACTGAGCTATTTGAAAATGATGCTCCAAATTCACAATTCATTACGAAGGAGTGAAAATTGGGTGACCCATGGTGGCTTTATACGTCCTCTTACTGATATTTGCTGTCAACTCAAAACATCAGGTCAAAAGAGGATAAAAATCTATTCTTCTTTCTAAAGAAGAAACCAAAATGACTTAACAATTTAAAATTAGCTTTTGAACAAAAAAACAACAGCCATGATTGAGCTGTTGTGAGTGATTAACTTCCACTCCATAAAAAAAGTTTGTTTTTATTGACTCTGTCTACAATAGCTCACAAATGGACAACTGGGATATTTCACAGGAGGGGCTGTGAAAAAGGACTTGTGTCCTCAGCCACAAGAAGGAGTATGGCAGGTTCGAGAGGCAATGAAGGGCCTTTTTACAGGTCCAGACTCCTTTCAGCCTGTGAGGATGGATGATTGACAGTCATTGGATGTGGCGTATTTAATATTCCAATCAGATGACGGGAAATCTCATAAGAAATTTTATACGACTGGACTTTTTCAAAGATGGAGGGCTTTTATTTTTTTATGGTATCTTTACCATAAATAGGAATTATTGGATAGAAAATGTACTTTCCACCTGCCCCATAGGAAACCCATATAATGTTATATGTATGTCTTTCTAGTAACATTTTTAGCATAAAACTGAAGGTTCGGTTTTTGTTCTTTAAATACTCTAAATCTTAGAGTGAAATTCTAACAAATGCCTGCCGATATTCATTTGTTTTACTAGGATCCTAAAGTTAAGCAGAGTAGTAGGGCTGTTACCAGTATTCCTGTAATGTTCCACCTGTTCTAACATGACCACTATTTCCCATAATACCATTATACTGACAATCAATTTCCTCAGCCCGGACAAATATCTGACTCTGGATGTATTTCATTAGTGTGACTTACTGACAAACTACTGCCCCTGATACGGGGTTTATGTGTTGACTTAAATTCTAATATTCCCACAATAATAAAAATCCATCATATGAATTTGTCAGTACAGAGGCCCGGCCCCGAGGCGATGGGTTATTGCTTTATTCTATTAGTCACTTATAAGCAGCTTTCCCAGAGAACTCCACTCACATGCTGGCTCTGCGATCATTTATCAGAGCATGGAGCCATGTCCGCAGCAGATGACAGCTGCTCTCCCAGTTTCTGCTTGGGGGCTAACAGGGTTTCTGCTCTCCACAATAGTTTGGTGTACATCTGTTCTCAACCTGCACCTGAAACAGCCAAATCAACTAGTTAGAAGGCGTGCCTGCACTTTTTTAAAGATATTTAATATTTAACAATATTTTGTTATGAGTGACAGGATAAATTATATGCTACTAAAGTCACTGTCACATTTTCAGACCCTTATTTGTACACAAACATAATGAGAAGTTATCTTTCAAATAAATAAAGCTGGAGAGAGAAGTTCTACATTGTATGAGAAACTACAACTGACAACCAATCCCCTAGACATCATCGTTACCTAGCAAGTGAGTAACTTCAAATCTTGACTTAAACAGTGTTGGTGCCTAAACAGCAGCCATCCAGAGGTGACATACATGTAAAAGGATCGTATGTGTTTATTTCAAAAAAATAAATTAGAATGCATATTCAGAATATTCTGTTTATATATGTGGGTTAGGGTTATATATGTGTACATATACAAAAATCTGACCAGCAAATCAAATAACAGCAACTCAGTGCATTTAGGTATATAGACATGGTGAAGATGACCTGCTGAAGATGACCTGATCCGAATGGGGAAGAAAGATGATTTAAGTTACTTTGAACATGGCATGGTTGTTGGTGCTAGACAGGCTGGTTTGAGTCTTTCAGAAACTGCTGATCTACTGGGATTTTCATACACAGCCATCGCTAGGATTTCTCGTCTCAAACTGATTTGTTTAGTTCACTGTACTAAAATGGTCCCCACAGTCACCAGAGCTCAATCCAATAGAGCATATTTGGTATGTGGTAGAATGGGAGTCTTGCAACATGGATATGCAGCTGACAAATATTCAGCAACTGCGTGACGCCATCATGTCAATATGGACCTGAAATCCCTGAGGAATGCTTCCAGCACCTTGTTGAATCTTTCTTAATTTGTTTTAAGATATGGAATTGTTAAGACAGAACTAGTTAAAACATGGAATTGTAGATTACATAAATTACCAGGATATTTCAAATGAAAATTATGCTGCCTTTGTTAAGAAGCTACAACTATATACAGACGTTACCTGTGTAAACAGTAGTACACAAGACATACAGTAAGTGTTAAGAATGAGGTTGTTTTGATGGTGATAAATTGTTCTGGTCACGTTCGTGGCATTTTTAGATTTGCCAGGCCCTGCACTGGCTCCGTTATACCCACTGTAAGAGAATCAGCCGAGGGCTATTTACATCACCATCTACAGAGTAATTACCCGTCTATTTAATATAATACCCAGGCAATCAGAAGGTGATAACATGCAATTAAGATGTGTTCTGAGATTGGAAAACCAAGCCATGTACTATAAGCAATTCTTTGCTGACACTTCCTAAGATAAAGTGCCCATTTGCCCAGAATGTCAAACTGTAGTGGTTTAATCTGATTATTTTCAATTAATATGCATGTGTCCCTGTCTTCTGTTCAGTGGCGTTATTGACATTGATAAATTAAGCTCATCTTGGCAGAATTTGTTCAGGAGACACTCCATTTTGATGAATGTCGCTCTTCTCTTTTACTCTTTCCCTCTGATCCTTTCCCTCCATTTGCCTGCAGGCTTGTGTGTTTGATATAACACATTGAAATATATCTGTCTTTCTTCCACATGCACACCACCTACCTGCTCAATCGAATCATCTTTAGGAAGACAGTGTCAGGTCAGACTAGAAAGGTTACAATAATCCTAAAAGGCACTGGTATGAACAGTGTTAAAGTATAATTGTTTGTCACATCACACATTACCCACTCTGAGCTAGTCCCCAGACATCTTGTTTGAAGTAAGCAGGCAGCCGTGGATGACAGTCAGGCTGGAACACACTGTACTGAGTCTGCAAAAACAAAGTTTTGAATAGCCAATGGTCCTACTCTTAGAATATGTAGCTCTTTATGTATATGGCCACATTTAGCTACAAAAATGTCTGCGATGCTTATTATGTTCCACTTGGTTGCCATTGGCAATCCCTGTATTCAGTTATATTTTGAACTTGGGTAAATTAATGCTGTAGATGAATGCCAATTTCTCCATCAGGAAATTGGTGTAGATTTTAGTCTAGGTTTGTGTGTGTGTGTGTGTGTGCAGTCTCAGCCTGTACAGTCACATTTGAGTAGTCTGTACCATTCAGCCTGAGGGCTACAGTAGTCACTGCACTCAAATTGAAACATCCACCATGCTTGGCTGGCTGCTCCAGACGAAAGGCTGAAATATGAATTGTGTTTGCCCCCCTCATGAGCTGATTATCAGGCTGTGGCATTCAGTGAGTCTCCTGTTTCATGGTGGTCTCCAGGATGAGGTTCCAAAGAGGCCAAACAGGGAAGGGATCACACTTGCATTGTATTTATGTAGTCATGCCATTGTGATACAGCAGAGGAGGTGAAGCTTGGCTTTGTGTATGTGTGTGTGTGTGTGTGTGTCTGTATAATAATATATACAGTGGGGCAAAAAAGTATTTAGTCAGCCACTGATTGTGCAAGTTTTCCTAATTAGAAAGATGCGAGAGGTCTGTAATTTTCATCATAGGTACACTTCAACTATGAGAGACAAAATGAGAAAGAAATCCAGGAAATCACATTGCAGGATTTTTAAAGAATTTAATTGTAAATCATGGTGGAAAATAAGTATTTGGTCACCCACAAACAAGCAAAATTTCTGGCTCTCACAGACCTGTAACTTCTTCTTTAAGAAGCTCTTCTGTTCTCCACTCGTTAATTAATTGCACCTGTTTGACCTCGTTATCTGCATAAAAGACACCTGTCCACAGTCCTCAAACAGTCAGACTCCAAACTTAACATTGGGCCAAGACCCAAAGAGCTGTTGAAGGGGACACCAGGAAGAAAGTTGTAGACCTGCACCAGGCTGGGAAGAGTGAAGCTAGCAGGTTACGTGTGACTAAATCAACTGTGGGAGCAATTGTAAGAAAATGGAAGAGGTACCATGTACCATTGATAATCTCCATCGATCTGGGGCTCCACGCCCAAGATCTCATCCCGTGGGGTCAAAAATGATCATGAGAACGGTGAGCAAAAATCCCAGAACCTACACGGAGGGACCTGATGAATGACCTGCAGAGGAGCTGGGACCAAAGTAACAAAGGCTACCATCAGTAACGCCCTACGCCGAAAGGGACTCAAACAGTGCCAGGCGTGTCCCGCTGCTTAAGCCAGTACATGTCCAGGCCTGTTTGAAGTTTGCCGGAGAGCATATGGGATGATCCAGAAGACGATTTGGGAGAATAAGATCATGTGGTCAGATGAAACCAAAATAGAACCTTTTGGTAAAAACTCAAACTCGCCGTTTTTGGAGGAAGGGAAGAAAATTCTGAGTTGCACAACCATACCTACTGTGAAACATTGGGGTGGAAACATCATGCTTTGGGGCTGTTTTTCTTTTTTCTGCAAAGGGGACAGGACGACTGATTTGTGTTAAGGGAAGAATGAATGAGGCCATGTATCGTGAGATTTTAATCCAAAACCTCCTTCTATCAGTGAGAGCATTGAAGATGGAACGTGGCTGGGTCTTGCAGCATGACAATGATCCCAAACACACCACTCGGGCAATGAAGGAGTGGCTCCGTAAAAAGCATTTCAAGACCTCAGCCCCATAGAAAATTTGTGGAGGAAGTTGAAAGTCCGTGTTGCCCCAAAACATTACTGCTCTAGAGGAGATCTGCATGGAGGAATGGACCAAAATACCAGCTACAGTGTGTGCAAACCTGGTGAAAACTTACAGGAAACGTTTTGATCTCTGTCATTGCCATCAAAAGTTATGTTACAAAGTATTGAGTTGCATCAAATTTATTGACCAAACACTTATTTTGCACCATAATTTACAATTAAATTCTTTAAAAATCCTACAATGTGATTTCCTGGATTTTTTTTTCTCATTTTGTCTCTCATAGCTGAAGTGTACCTATGATGAAAATTACAGACCTCTCTCATCTTTCTAAGTAGGAAAATTTGCACAATCAGTGGCTGACTAAATACTTTTTTGCCCCACTGTAGACAGATGTATTTCTTTCCAAATCATGGCCAATCAACTGAATTTACAGATTTTAATCGTAAAAACACCTCAAAGAAGATCAAGAGTAATGGGTCTGAATACTTTTGTCCATGTAAACTTTAACTTTAAAGTTTTTCTTTTTTAATTCAAAAAAACTCACAAAAAATACAAAAAAAATATGTTTTCATTTTCTCATTATGGGGTATTGAGTGCAGAAAACTTATTTTAGAATGGGTCTGAAGACTTTCTGAATGCATTCTATATTACACGGCTCCTTATTAGGAGTCCTTCCATTGACAGCCACCCACAGTCTCCTTCATTTACAGTAGTAAATAAATGAGTATCCTGGACTGATACAGACTTTAGCGACGAATCCAGATTCTGTTTGGGATCAGATGATGGTTGGGTTCGAGTATGGAGGCCTTGTGGTGTCGGCTTCAAATTCTGCCTTTGCTGTGGCATGACACACTGCCCTAATTGCTGGTGTGATGATCTGGGGAGCCATTGCATATGACAGTTGGTCACCTCTAGTAGTGATACAAGGAATACTAACAACTCAGAAATATGTGAAGGACATCCTACGGCCACATGTGTCGCCTCTCATGACAGGACTTCCAACTGGCATTTTTCAGCAGGGTAATGCTGACCTGCACACAACACGCATTTCCCAGGAATGTCTCCACCATATTGCAACACTTCTTTGGCCTGCCCAATGGCCAGATTTATTGGCTATCAAGCATTCATGGGACCAGCTGGGACGCCAGCTTTCAGCAACCTTCGAGTGTGCATGATATACAGGCCAAGCTGCATTATCTGTGGGCAAATGTGCAGCATGATACCATACGGGACCTGTATGCCTCCATGCCCAACCGTATCTCATCTTGTATCCAGACTAAAGGCTACCCAACAATGTAGCAGAACAACCTTTCAGGCCTAGAGTTTTCCCCAATAAACTTATCCTTTAATTCTAATATTGTAATCACTTACATGCAGTATATCTCCCCTGGGTATGCATGGTTTGGTGGAGGTAGTTTAGGGTGCGTGTGTGTGTGTGTGTGCATGCGTATGTCTTGTGAACAGTCACTCAAGCAGATGAGGTGCTTTATAGTGGACTTCCTCTAATGTAGCTATCCGTCAGACATTCAGACTGCTGCCCTATGGTGCCTTTTATTTTACTGCCACAGCACAGAAACTAAGGATTACTACTGGAGGCCATTTTTCAAAACATATCCAAGACCTTAGTTGTTTTCAGTCAGGTCAAAAAGAATTTTTAGACGATTCTTTGTTTATGATGTATGTATCAAATAATAAGTCCCAAGATGTTATCTTTTGATATTATTGTTCTATCATTATCTTGATAACACAACAAAAAATAGAAATAGGTTCCAGTTAAATGCACAAAAATAAGATATTGTACACATGCCTTGTGTGTACAATAAAACAAATAAGTTGTATTACTAAGAATACAAAGCTAATGTTTAATTTAATATTAAATAATTTTAATGCAATTGAAAGGCTATGAGGTGTGTGCAGAACATGAGGGTCAGTACAGTCAGAGATAGAGTTGTGCCACAGAAAGGAAAGCCCAGAGTTTCAAATTGGTGTTACTGCATTTGCTATGACAAAAGGACACAAGAAAAATATATCATATTTTGGGCCAACAAAATCACTGCATCTAAATCCCATCAAAACGTTGTAACATTTCTTGCAGACTAACAAAATATAGCTAGTTACATAATTAACTACAGTGACATGAAAACACGAATTGAAAACAGTTAATGCTAGTTAGAAATTCATCTTCTGATATTCTGACAGACTAGTGAGTGACAGTGGAATGACAAATGTCACATGTAAATCACATTAATTGTTATGATCTATGATGACACCTAAAGGGTTTCACAAACTTCAGGCCCAATGCGACAGCTTAATAATCTACTAAAACAGCTGCCTTCAGAATAAAGCAAATATGTCACTAATGATGAGTGTAACAGTTACAGAAGATGACTATGTTCAGGGCATGTTTTCTGCGTTTGTGTAGCAGAGTAGCAAAGTAACTACAGGCATGTACATTATGTGCATAGCACACCCATACGCCATGTATATGATGTTCCTCCTGTGATAATTCAAGGTGACCCATTTTAAATATCAAGCTTTAAAAGAAAGGTATTAAAATGCCCAATTTAAAGTTAATTTAAATATAATGAACAAATGATTTGGAGATGGCGTTGAATAAACTGACAGATTAAGGTGCTAACTTGGGGATTACCTTGCTATATATCCAAACAAAGCACAATTTCATTCATATATTGTAGAGCGGGCGATGCCTTCCGGTCAGGTCAAGCATTACATACAGGCATGATTGGCAACGTCTAAGGGAGGGGTGGCCCTGGTATGGAATGGTGTCCACACTCCCTTGCTCACAGGGACACTTTAAAGACTCCAAGCACTCCAACTCTCAGTCTTTGGAAAGTGGGAGGACAACTGATTATCCAGAGAAAACCCACACAGACATGGGGAGCACATGCAAACTCCATACAGTTTTTACATATTTTAACTCCACAATTCTCTACTTCTGTTTGAAGAACATATTTTACCATTCAAAGCCCAATATTTGAGTTTTTGTGCAAATGGCACAAATGCAGCTTTGTTTTCAGTGCCTAATTAAAAATTTCCTAACATTAGCATTAGCAGTGAATTAGCAGTGTAGCTGCTGTTTATGTCGTTGTAATTGAAAATGGATGTTTCTTAATCAAATCATTTATTTACTATAGCAGCATTTTTTTAACTATACTCTAATATTCTGACTATAATACTGACGTGTTCACACCTTTTAGTGGCACCAGCATTATAAGACCAACATTATTTCTCTGTGTAACTATACTATTTTTTGTTGGAAAGCACAGCACCTTTACACAACAGTGTTATGGATTTGAGAAGCCTACAGTCTCTTTGGTTTGATAATCACAATGAAACCCACATTAAAGCCCATCAGCTCTTTATGAATTGAAATTTTAGTTGTGTATCTAATAAGGGGAAATATGAATAAAATAATAATAATAATAATAATAATAATAATAATAATAACAGTAGAAGCATCAAACCATACACACATATAACAGACATATAACATACCCACTCAGCAAAAAAACTCAGTTGCCCTAAGGAGAAACTCTTCAAGTATACCACATGTGTTACTGATGTCAAGTGCTTGTGGAACTGGAGAGATCCAAGGGCAGATAGGTTTAATAAACTTGCTCCAGTGCATCTGTTTCACACTTAAAGGCTAACCCCTTTACACACTGCCATTATGGACTTCTAAGATCTGCAGTTCTTTCCCATGTGATCTTTTCCTTGTTTGAAGGAGCCCTGATCAAAGTGCTCCCTCTCGGATCTCCTTTATTAGATTTTACACTCACTCCATAGGGGAGGAGGAAACAATACTAAACACCATGCTTTGGAGTGAATAGATATTTATTTTCTAACAGATCGATCACCTTCCACAAGGACTACACACAAGCCCAATGCCAATTTACATAAGTATGTTATGTGGTAAAATGTTAGAGGATATGTATAAACATATTCAACTTTGAAACAAGTGTCAAGTTATAATAAGGAAAGGGGTGTGGATGAAGTTCCATAATTGGTTGGGCAGAAGTTGCTTGAGTTCTGCTTGAATGAGATCTGGGAACTGAGCCAAAGGAGAAAGACAGAAACCTTTCTCTATTTTCTGATGGCCATGTTGCTTGGTCGTCATTAGACGTGGCACCAGATTTGATTTTAATAATGTCAATGTCTTCATTGGTGAGCCCATTCCTTCTCTCCGCCTCAGTGCCTTGCCACAGGGGCTGATGGTGCACACTTCCTCAGCATTGTGGGACTGTCATGAAAATACCTCTCCTTTTTTGCGTTTGCCTCTTAAGAGCTATCAGGTGTGTGTGGCACATTAGAAGCTCGCTTCATTAAGGGAACTGAGGTTGTCTAATCAAAGAGGCTTTTATTGTCTCTAAATTACCCAAATGCAAGAACCCTGATACATAATGTGATCCTTAAGGCGTTAGCATGTTGATTGTAACATCATTTGCTAGATGCTGCTGTAGGGGTATGTCTGTCATGGCAAACTGATCAATATAAATCCAGCAAACATTTTAGGTAATTTCCAGCTGAGTGAATCTATTTTGCTAAACTAGGTAGGGAAAGATCAAGATCCTAAAGATGATGTCACATAGTACAGTAGTTGTAGTACATAGATCCTCTTAACACGCAAATCAGAACTGCATTAGAAACTTGTAAAGGTGAAGCTTGCAAAACCTTTGGCATTTTCAGACATAGAACTGTGTATATGTTGTGTGCTAAGAGTCAAAATATAAAAAATAACAAAATCTAATTACCTTATGTGGCGATGGCACAACAAGTTAATAATTGAGATTATATATTACAGGTGTTTTTGGCACTGAATGGTACACACATTGGTGCAGGTGGTTAGTGCATTTGCCTCACAGCTCAGAGATCTGTCAAGTCAAGTCAGATCTATTTATATAGCGCTTTTCACAATGGAGCATTGTCTCAAAGCAACTTTACAAGTTTTGATTATCTTCTAATATCTATATCCAATCCCAAATTGAGCAAGCCTAGGGCGACAGTGGCAAGGAAAAACTCCCTAAATGTTATGAGGAAGAAACTTTGGGAGGACCAAGACTCAAAAAGGGACCCAACCTCCTTGGGCGGCGTAGATGATAAATCTAAGAATGAAACTAAAGTCATGGAGTTCAAATAAAATGTAAAATATGCACATCGGCATTAAGTGGCCCAGGTATGATGGGGCTGGAGCTTATGACGGAAGCAGCTTGAGTGAAGCTGCAGCAGATGAACATGTGTGGGGCTGGAACTGGTACCAGAACACAGCTCTGAGAGAAAACAGAAAAAGTAATTAGTTATTGATTAAGAGCACAGTGTCTATTAACAATCACTGATGCCATGTGTAGCATGAGACCCCGCCCGGCAGCATTAGCTATAGCAGCATAGCTAGAAAGAGGAGAACTGGTAGGTAACACAGCCAAGAGGGATCACATGAGACATTGGCAATCCCACAAGAGGCAGAAGACAGCAACCCAACGTCTCTGATCACCATAAGGCTCTTTGACTATGAACCCCCAGCTCTGCCTTTAGTATAAGGCATAGATGCATGAGTCAAGAT
Organism: Ancistrus triradiatus; assembly: GCA_025084515.1. Taxonomy (NCBI): domain Eukaryota; kingdom Metazoa; phylum Chordata; class Actinopteri; order Siluriformes; family Loricariidae; genus Ancistrus; species Ancistrus triradiatus. The sequence continues at coordinate 192,467 of JAJAGP010000796.1, read as the reverse complement.
CAAGAGGACCGAAGCCCAGTTCAGCCAGACCGCCCACCCAACACTGTGTGGAGTTTGCAGGAGACCTTCCCCTGTCCGTGTGGGTTTACTCTGTGTACTCCAGTTTCCTTTAACATTCCAAAGACATGTCCTAGATTAATTGGTTGCTCTAAATTGGCCCATGACACGTGTTGATATAACCTTGTGTCTGTCATGAATAAAGCAATTGTTGCTGATGCAATGTAAAATAAAACTAACAAACAAACAAATAAATCCACCCACAAACAGGCATTGAGACTTAGTGAGCCAAATAGTGCAGCCATCGATTGTGTTGCAGGTACCTGTAGGTAAGCAGCTTCTCATTCATCATATAAACCAGATACATTATTTTTTAATCTGCTTCAATGACTTATTTTACATTTCCTGAATTCCATCCAGTTTCTGCATAACAGAGAGCATAAACTCTAAATGAACTCCTGATGAAACTAAAAGCAAGACATCTAATACAAGCAGCTATTTTTATGCTGAGAAATATCTTCTACATTCTTATGAGATAGAGAGCATGATCATGGTTTGCAGGGTCAGCAGAGTTGACAGACCCTTAGTTACACTCCCTATGTTGAATGCCAGAGGTTACAATGCCATTTTGCTCCCTGTTGCTGTGTCACCATGACAACAGATATAGAAATGACAGCAGTGGATGTAGGGGGAGCAGGAGGGTGGAAAGTTCGGTGACGCCCCCTGGCACTGTGCCAATGCACAAACATTATGGCTGCAGGTTCAGAGAGACCAGGGCTTGGTTGTGATACAGAAGAGGGCTAAGTGTTAAGATTGTGATAATGCTCACATCTACCGTACACATGACTCTGCTTCGTGAGCTCGGACAGTGGAACTGACTTACCTGGGGCCTTACAGTTCAAAAGCAGAATCAAAGGGATATTTAGCATATTTTGCACATTTAATAGGGCAGTTATATATGTAATGTGACTTTATGTATTTACCAGTTACTGTGGCAGAAGTGATCATGGAAATAATAAGTGTTTGTGTGAAGTAGTCTGTGTGTAAAATGTTTTCTTGGGCTTGAACACTTTCCTCACTCAGTTTGATCATTAGCCCACCAGTTCATTAGCTAGATATACAGCGCAAGTTTCATTTCCATATAAGTCTTGATATCCATGTGGTAAATCTATTCCCACCTTGAGGTCTCATCTGGCTAGACCAAATGTATGAAAACTGAAGTAGGTGAAAGAGTAATGGAACAGGCAGCACCAAATACCACAAAACAAACACAAAGAGACATAAATAATAACAAAAAACAAGACGTCACAATACAGTTGAAGGCTAAATTGCACTTATGCACAGCGTGATAGATTATCAGATGTTGGTAATTCCACATTCAAAATCTAGACGTCCAGCATCAAGTCGATTTTGCATATTAATTCTACCTGCTTGCTTGAGCTAATTGTTAACACCCAGTCGTTGGAACAAAATCCTAGAAAGGACTCTACTTTCTGAGCCTGAACCTTTTAACAACACAAAAAAATATATTATTAATTCATTAATATATTTGCAATTTATAAAACCATGGACAAGCTAATAAGATTCTTGAAGACTCAAACAAAGACAGAAGATAATGGAGAAATAATTTCAGTAAAATTACTAGAGTGACATTTGTGTCGGCTTTGGTTTTTCTAGTACAATACCAACTGGCTAGTAAACAACTAAACAATGGCACAGCGAATGATGCAAAACAATTACAGCCATGGATGTGTGGGTGTTTTTTCCAATTTTTGTACAATTTCTACAATTTTTATACTAGTTCTTCTTAAAGTTTGATCTTCAAACCAATGATCAGCAATGCAGCACTAAAATCAGTCTTGTTTCACTAGTATATCATATGGGAACACTGAACAGTTCTCATCTTTGATAGAAAGCGTATACATCAGCTTCTTCTGATTTGCTATCAATTCTACACAGCTACTACTCTGTTGTGTTTGCATTATTTGCTGTGACATCCGAAGCTGAGGGAAGAAGAAATTGATGAGAGTTCCACTGTCCTTCTCAGAAATGTATTAGATAGGAATTTGTACCAAACTGAAATGCAATTATGACAGTGGAAAAAATGGGAAATGCAATACACACATTACATTATTTTTCAATAGTGATATGCTGAATACGTCATTCATCTAATATTTTCTTATGTTGCATTGTTTTCATGTGGCTTGACCTCTGCACTCCAAATAGGATGATTTGAATTTTAAAAAGGAAATGCTGAATTAGTATCAGAATTAGTTACAGTACTACATGAAATGTAATCAACACACAGCTATATTGATTTCCACTATGCAGTACTGCAAATGTATATGTCTAATTGAGATTGTATTTAAACAGTGACATGCAAAAATGTGTGACAATGAAAATTAGAGATCAATTTCCTTAACTTTGCTTGAATTCTTAGACAGAAGGTGGATATGCATTTAAAGATGACATATTTGAACACAAAACCACATTGATGTGCAGTCAAAGTGTTACTTTCGCACACTGTATGCTGTGAACCTTCACAAACAAAATTTCATTAAACGTAATCATTGTGTAATCACAAACCTCTACTAAATATGGGGTTGTAACTGAAAGCAGACAGAAGTAACCACTTGTAGCAGAAACGGAGAAAATGTCAGTGTTTGCATTGGGTTGGCCATTCTCTAGAAGACACCCTTATCCAGAGCGACTTAAAAGATGACACAGTCTTACAATCCCAGCATCTGTGTAAGTGCCTAGTTCATGGTCCCAACAGTGGCAGTTTAGCATAGCAAAATAGCTAGATAGGTACAAATTGTACAAGTTATTTGCAAACGAATGTCGCATGTACCCTGTTTAGTTAGCAATCTGTGATCAGTTAGCTGTTGTGGTCCATTCATTGACAACGCCCCAAATTCGATAGAGGGTTGTGATTGGACAGTGGTTACAACTTACTGTGACACAAAACATCGCAGTTTTGATTGAAATAAAATTGATGTTTTGCTTTTTGTTTAGTGCTGGTTCACAGCGCCACGCAGTGGAATGCAATAGTAACGCTTGACTGCATTTCAAGGTGTTTTTGTATTCAAGTCTGGCATTCTTTAAATGCAAATAATAGTTTTGTTTTTCTGTGAAGAAATCAAGCAATGTAATTGAGCTGTTAATTTTCATTTCTGACATGTTTTTGCATGTCACTGCTTAAATGATCTGCATTATCTGCATTGCATTTCAATTAGGCGTATACGTTTGAAGTACTGCACAGTAGAAAGCAATACTGTTGGGTGTTGTTTACGTATCATGCTGTATTATATCTAATTCTGGCACTAGTATAGCATTTATTTGAAGATTTAGAGCCGCATGAAAACAGTGCTTTTCATTCTGGCATGTATTCAGCAAATCCACCATTTAAAAAACAATATAATGTGTGTCTTCACATTTTCCCACTGTCAAAATTGGATTTAAGTTTGGCACAAATTCCTCTACAAAGAAATATAATATTTGAAGCTTACAAATTTTAAATAGCACAAAGCATGGGAGGCCTCTACTGGTGACTTTATCTCTCTCTCTCTCTCTCTCTCTCTCTCTCTCTCTCTCTCTCTCTCTCTCTCTTTCTCTCACTCACACACACACACACACACACACACACACACACACACACGCACACTTGTCTCACTATACTTGTCTCACTATACTTTCTATTGACATAATGATTGCTGGAGAGCTAATTAATGCTACAGCTACACTTACTCCTTAACCTCAGTATCCTAAAGCAATGAAAGTAGAGAGGACTGGCAAAATGGTCCTCACAAGTCATAATTGCCAGGCTTTCCTATATAGTGTAAAAAGATAAGGTACACACACATACACTCTGGGGGAATGGACATATCTTAAACAGAGTTCTCTGCTTTAACAGGGAAACCTATACAAGGAGTGTTTGTGTTTGCAGGAAAGTCAAGAAAAGAATGAACACATCTAAAAATACAATATATGTTTCCATGCGCATGTTACTTATATCTTACATACGTACATCATATGTAAGAGCATCTATCCAAAATATGTTGTTTCCACTTCACACTTTCAGAATGGTATCTCTTCAATAAACCTGTCACACTTCACACAGTTCATCGAACAACAAAAATCGATACCATTAAAACACTTCTGAAAAACAAACCTTAAGCATTCCTCTCGAGACCTAACAGGATCTCTTGTATTATATGTTTTTTTTTTTACACTTCTGTCAATAAAACGTTCTTGAGATCTTAAATACTTCATTACATCCCACAGCCTGAACTTCTATCATGTTATTCTCCCTTGTTTCCTCCTTTGCCTCTTGTGCCAGCATCTTGAAGATAAAACCCAGACATTTAATATGTGCAGGCTGTCTATAGATACACATATATTTCATTACACAGCACATCATATTAATACATATGATACAGATAAGTCACTAAGAAGCAGACTTCTCAGGTGTGGTTATCTCCTTCACTATGCATTTGAATGAGTCTTTGTTTCCTGTTAAGCATTCCAATTCATTCACAGACGTATAAGCAATTTTAACAGTAGTTAAGCCGAGGTGAAACTGCTCAACATAATCTTGGGGAAATGCGCTCCTCTGTTGGCTGGATGACAGCTCACATTAAATCCCTGACAGAACTCAAGCGCACACATTTCTGCTACAAAACAACTGATGCCATGGTACATGGATACTCACTGAGACCATGCTATACTACACAGGTCACACACAACCAGTACAATCACAAACAACTAGTTAGATATTATCTGCTTCCATGAGGAGTGAATTGATGTCACAATTCCGGTTATATCAGTTAGGTTTCATAAATGGAAAAGTAAGTATTTTTCCCCAATACTGTACTTTGTTAAGACTCCACTTAACAGCACAGATAATGTCAGGTAAGGTAACCACCTGTATCTCTAATACTAATTAATATTAATATCAACCCACTATTACCCAAACTAGCTAGATGTCGTGAATGTCTATTTCAGCTCCTCAATGACGTTCCCATAGAAAAATTATAATAATATTGAATAGGTAGCATTCACTTTTCCATTTCCCAAACTTCGTTTGATGTGTGACCTTTTGCCAGTCCAAATGTGATAACACCATTTTGATACACTGTCAAGTCCTTCATTCTTTCACACACCACGTTTCACATATTCTTCACATACCTCAGAGTCTGCCCAACAACTGATCAGTATTACTGTTCCATTTATACAGGTGTACAGGCTACCCACATTAAACAGTAAGATGCTGCTATTGATGGATGTAAGTGACTTTAGTCAGGGATCTGTAGTTTACTTTATTTACTAAAGATTATATGTATACACCTGTCATTGTTATTATCTAGAAAAAAGTCAATATTTCTAGATGAAGTGTTGCAACATGGTTTTATATTATTCACCTCTCCTGGCTGAATTTTTATATTACATATATTGAAATGTCTACGACTGGTACCACTGTGTTGCTGATATGGTTATCGATAAGGTATAACCCGTGTTTTGTTGAAGAATGCCTTCATGCCATAATACCTTGAAGTATTACAATGTCTTTTTGCCATGCTTTCACCCCTTAGTGTTATGAGTCTGAAAAAAACTGTCTTAATTTTAACAGAACAACCATAATGTTGAGGAGTTCTTTGTAGGAACCTAAACCCACCCATCTCTTTCTCTCTCTTCCAAAATCTCCCACCAAAAGCTTTTCTGTATTAATCAAAAAGGGATCCTGGCTCAAGTCGGCCTTCAACTTCCTCCCCAATCCGCATTAAGCCTGTCATTTCTGGCTATTATTTACTCTAATGGGCTTTAGCCGATCTGGGTGCGGTGGTGGAGGGGTGAAGAAATCGGCTGAGAGTAGCGGGGGCATTAGCCGCTGTGCCCGTTGCTCCCCCTCTAGATTAGCTATAGCAGATGGGCTTTCCGGAGGCTTCCTGTGAGCCGGATTCTTGATTGAGAGGCCATAATGAGAGAGACAGTGTCCTTACAATGGAGGCGAGCACCTCACTGCACCTCAAGCGACTAAACAACACTCCATTCTCCAGACTCAGTCATTATTCCCTCCTTCTCTTTTTCTCCCTTCTTTATTCCCTTTTTCCTTGTCTTCCTCCCCTCTTACTTTATTCATAGGAAGTCAGAGTGCAAGAACAAGCACAAAAAGCTACTGTAAATAAGCAGGCGTGTGTTAAGCTTGCACTAATTGGTCCCTATTCCATTTGCTGCATACTTTTTAGAGAGTTAGGAACTGCTGAGGAAGAAAAGCTGACTTCATTCCCATTTGTAACAATGCTGTCTGGGTTTAGAGGATTAGTGCAAAATAGATCATAAGAAATATATTTTTTGTTTTTGGGAAGTCACTTCCATTTAGTATCTACAGCCAATGATATCCAAAAATCAGTGATTTGAAAATATATACTATGATTGTTACCATAGCTCTTTTGTACAAAGATTCTGGTGTGGACTGTGTTTAGTTTTAAAAATCATCAATTAATTATCATAAAATAAATAAACAAAATTAAGCCATTCAATTTAAAGTTTCAATGCACATATATGCCATCTTCTTCTAGTTCATATGATATCCAAGAGACATATTTTTCCCAGCATTGCCAGCACGCAAGCAGTGAATGAACAACTGAAGTTTGTCAGTGCCATCGGGTCAAGTTTGTGTACAAGAGTTGAAGCTTCCTCATGTCCAACTCGCTCTTCCCTAGGCACTCTGAAAGTTTCCACACAAGAGCTGCTACACAATCCAGAGCCACCAATTATCTCCCCCTCCTTCCTGCACTTTTAGTAACTTTTTCACAACTCCTTTCACTCACCTCTTGTCAAGCGATGAAAGAAACTAACCACCATGTCAAGAGAACTCAGCTGCCTAGCAACTGAGCCACAGTTTGATTCTGATTTGCTTCAGGTCCTGAGTAATGGAAATTGACAACGTTAAGCCAGTCACTAGCGTTGTTTGTCACCTCTGAAATGCAAACAAAACTCCATTGTTTTCTGGAGTATTGAGCATGATTGATGTCTGGAGTCACAAAGCATCATTTATTTCTCTCTTGTGTTTTTGCAAGGATTGATGTCATATCTTTTCATGGCATATTAAACGTTTTGGAGGAGCATGTGACCGGCCGGCTTTTCATCTCAAGGTGGTCTGCAGTGACTCGGATGCATTCCTGTAACTAGTGAAGTTTAATGATTCTATTCAGGTTGTGCGTCCATTTCAGCCAGAAATAATGTCATAAGAAATGGGGCCCTTCAAGCTCCCCTGACACCCTTCCTAATCTGAAAAGAAAGGATAAAGGGAACTTGAAAGGCTTGAGCTTTTAGGATGAAAGTTTTTCTCCCTCATTCTTGCAGTGACACTCTGCTTTTGTTTGGTAGGCCACTTTTTGTAGGGTTTTGTCTTTGACACACTTTGCGTCTAAACATTTTGATCAGAGGATTCGGAAAGAAACAAGGAAGGTTCAAGAAACTTGACTCGAAGTGAATAGTGTGTGATCAAGACCACAGAAGAAGAGATTTTAATGCTGCATACTTGGTATCAAAATTTATTTGTAATGGAACAGGTTTCTATTTACTTTTTGAATAGTTAGCAGAGTTTTATATATTAACATATCTTAAACTGTGTTGCTTTTTCTTACTCCTATAATGGGATGTAAAGGCTGAACGATGGGTACAAAGGGTACCATCTCAACAGAACAAGATTGGGATCAGGATTGAAAACAGTAATTACAACGTTCTTATAAAAGCCAGTCATATAAGGGAATTCAGGTATGGACCGTTGCTCTCATTGTATTGTTCATTATAACACAAAAGCACATTTTAAATCCTGTCTTTCATAATAGTAATAATGTAGAAATGTGTTCAGTAAATTTTCCTCTGTGAAATGTTGCACTGGGAAAACCCATGATAGAGCGACCAAAAATGGTAATTGCGAGTTGTATGTAAAAATTCAACCTCTTCTAAGATCATGTCCTTGAGGATTATCATCTCGATTTGCAGTGAACATCCCAATGAAGATCTAATGTCACTAAAACGGGTTCACAGCATGCTGATTGCTCTAGCTGAGAGCCGAATTTGTATGATATGGAAGCTGGCAATTTCTTCTGCTCCAAAGAACATTTTTCAAAGGCCCAAATGGCACAATAAGAAAGCCATCCATCACAAAGGCGGGAAAATTAGTGCATAAATAAATGCCGCTCTTTTCTTCTTCACTCTCTTCCCCTTGCTGTCTCGCTGTACGGCTGATCATTGAAGGGCAGGCAACACAGAATGGATGACAATAAACAGGGTCAACATCAAAGTCCCAGACGGTGGCATCGCAGTAGAACTCAGTGGGTGAGAGGAGGACAAATAAATGCTGGCGTCCAACATCAGGCTATAGCAGAGCTCCCATGCAAGCACACACATGTACGCACACATACATACTCTAGATACCAGGCCCATTGAATATACCAGTTGGTCCAAACACACAAACCTGGATTTAAGTCTTTGTGTGCAGCCACCAATGAGATATTTTAACCATAATCCACTGGGTAAATATTTTTTCCCTTGCATGCTTACAGCAGGCCATGGTGATAAACCAGCTGTTGTGCTTATCTGAACTTGACACAATGTACCACTACATGAGTTCAACATCATTAAATGCATGCAGTTAGGCACCCCATTGTCAAACAGGGTTTACATTCAGGTTGGTGAAAAAGTGTCACCCAGGCACTTTGATTCACAATATGCTGTAGCTATATTTCACATGCAAAGTATGAATACTTGTAATAAGCAGATAATCAAACCTATGCCCCAGTTGCTAGAATACCAGCATCATGTTCTGTCCCTTTGAGATATTTAGTGTCATTTATTTGATACCCGTTATCTCATAACCCACCTATATTTGTGCTGCTTTAATCTTATATTGTAAATATTCATGCTGCCTCTTTTGACAGTCGCTCTCAGGGTATCGGGATGCATTAGAAAGGCAATGAATAACAACTTACAAAAAGGCAAGCCAAGACTGAGCTTTGGGACACTATCAGTGACATGGGGCATTCTCACACTGTGTATTCAGAGCACTTATAATCAAGACACATAATGACACAACAAATATGGCCTTGTGTGATAAACATATCTGATGTCACTATGGTACCAACAATATCTGTGGTTCTCTTCGCTCACTGGAACAAATGCCTTTTAGCACTTCTGCCATCTGTCCTTAATGAGTCCACTCCTGTCCGCCTCCTATTTCCATACTGTATTGTGTGTAGGCCCACGGCCATTTGCGTAATTGTTGATAGATTTAGCTCTAAAATTGATATGCACTCTCCAAATGTGAGTAGAAAAAAACAGAATAGAGGAAGAAGGCAAAAACAAACGAAGATGTTGAATTAGGAGCAGAGCAAATCAATTTTTTTTTCTTTCTCCCTTTCTCACATGGTCCTCAGTAACCTAATCAGAACTGGCTTTATGTGGTAATCCACATTTAAACTTTAACCTGTAGGGGGCTCTTTGTGCCAGTTAATGTAAGCATAAAAGAGGAGGCCAGTCTGAATGACTAATCAGATTAATCATATTTCACAAGACCAAAGAACTTCTTTAAAAGGGAGCAAAATTAGGCCTGCTTCCATCTAAGGGCGATTGGAAGGGGGGGTTATAATCTGAGGCCAAGCAGCCATGTTCTTGATGAAATGGTGGCACAGAATAAATTATTGTTCAAATGGTAAGTTTTTTAATCAGCTCAGCTGTCTGAGATTTACATACTTTCAGAAAATAATAAGGATGTAGGACAAAGCAGAAACAGAGATCAGGGCCCATGCTAGGGGGAGATGTGAGATGCTTGATGGATAGACTGTGAGAATCTCTAAATTAAATAAAATGATTACTGTCTTTCAAAAAAATAAAAAGAAATCAATCGCAAATACCTAAAACAAAAGGAGAAAGGCTATTGAAATTTGTTCTTATAGTACATACCTATGATTTTACATATAAAGTCCTTCAGAATCGAGACATGAGCAGGACATGAAGGCCTGTTTCAGCCTATGTAGGAATTCAGGGACAGGATGGAAAATAATCAATTCTTGATTTTTGTCTTGGACAAAAGCAAACTTCATAAATCATAAGTGGCTGGTTATTTAAATCCAGCTGTCTTATGAATATTCATAAATGTGGCAAATATGACCTTGTGGAAAAGTGTATTGTTTATGATGGCATATATTTCCTATTGTCAGAGGCTAAAGTCAGACGTTTGTGGCAACCGTGAGATGCTAAATGGTGTAATTTGCATGAAAGTGCTGAGATGAGTAACATTTAAATTTTGGCTGTTTTCACAGCACTGAGCTTTGTTGACAGAAGTTTATTGTTCATTACATGGGGACAATATTCCTCTCTAAATAAAGCAACTGCACAAATAACAATGTGCCTTAAGGATTAAATATGCACTCTTTTAAATGCCTCTATATGCATACGCATTTTGCACTGCCAGATATAACGCATCACTGCTTATGAACAAGGGGAAATATGTATTTAAACGTTCATATCAAATAGTGAACATCATAGCTCTTCACTGGGACAAAGAATATGAAAACTGCAGCAAGATCACCATGTGTTTTTTTCCAGTATATAGTACACATTTATAAAAGTGAACTGCTCCTGTGGAAAAAGGCATGAGCTACTGGATCAAATTATGACAGATGCTGTGAAATCTTTGTACTATTTTCTGTCATGTTTCCTTACAGTGCTATGCCTGAAACATAATACATGAGGTTTGATCCAAACTAAGTGAATTGTTTTGTTTTCTCAAATGTTATTTTAATAAGGAACATTCTCTACCACTAAATATCATAGTTATATATATATATATACATATATATATATATATATATACACACACACACACACACACACACACACACACACACACACACAAAGTCTAACTACCATCTAAAAAGAGAAAGTCTATTGGTGTTATTTATTATTATTGTTTAGAGCCCTCTGAGCATACCAGCTTGTCATCAACATATCCACAATAAACAGGTTGACAATCTGGTACTTCCATGCTCATCTTGCTTTTATTGGAAACACCAACATAAATGTGTGCAAAACCACTAAAACCCTGAACTGATCACCAGGTCCCTGTAGGTTGTGGGCCTTTGGAAGTGCTAGTGTACATCATCAGGGTTGGACTCCATCTAGTGGCCTAAAGAGCTCCCTTCAGTGACACCAGAGGATCACCACTCCATCTGCCTTACACATTCCTCCAGAGTTTTAAAGTCTATAATCGTTCATGTGTTTAATGTCTGTTAAGAGTATCTCATGCTTGCAGAGCCTTCTATAAAATTTATTAACTCTGTATAATGTCATTTTCAGTGCCGATTTTAAGATTTGGAGGTAATGGAGCCTCTCAGGTTTAAGAGAAAGGGACCTAAACTATTTTAGAACGTTGCTGTTGTGATGGAAATTACTACATAGACTATCTAACACGAACATCCATGCTTAGCTCATCCCATAAATCTTTTGCTGTCACTTTGATGTTCTCTAATGGGTAGAATCAGAATAAAGATGTCCAAGCTATGGTTTAATCGAGCAGATTACGATATGTAACGAAACAATGAGAGACTGAGGCTTTTCCAAAATAATCATGTAATTGACCTCATCTCACAGGTCTTATTTGACAGGGCAATTTCCACACTAATTAATCCTGACACACTTGAAGTAATCGTATTAGCACTTTTTGCAAATGGACTCCATATTACTGTGGCAAGTGAATGTCTGTGACTGACTTAGGCTGCTCTTGCACACAAGGCATGGTGACCCAATTTACTAGAAGGCAATATAGAGAAATCAAACAGGCTTTTGACCACAGTCAATTAAAAAAAAAAGCATTCAACACCTGAAATTGTCTGGAACAGGCCTCTACAAGGTATTTTTTTCCACACTGTGAGAAGATGCACGGCATACGTATACTGGTTTAATTTTAATATTTGGTTTAGTTAAGTAAATTACAGATGTTACTGTACAATGCATTATATTCCTGTAACTGCCATAAGTTTAAACCATTTTTTACCCAGAGTCTCCCAGTCAAGAAGTCTCCTTCAGAACAATTTCAGATTTTTCTGCCACCCTGCATCTCTTAACATGTTCAGCATTTTTCCTGGTCACTGTCAGTAAACACAGTGGAAGCAGTGAGTATGAAGTCTCTGTGTAATAACTCACTCGGGTGAAATGAGGCCTCTCGCTGGGTCCAGCCAAGACAAGAATGTACACGCGGCAACCCTGGCTTCTAGTTAGAGCCCTGACACATCATGGTACTTTTATCTCTGACCTTAACTCCAAACACATCTGGAAAAATAGTTTAAGCCCAAAGGTTGAGGAATTTTTATTTATTTTTTCCTCTTCTAGCCTGTTGTATACAAAAGAAATGTTTACATGTTATTTGTTATTTTTAGTCAACTTTAGAAAGTGGATGGAGTCATGCGGCATCTTTGATTTGCATCTGCTTGGATTTGAACTGTTAATTATTGACTGTGTGCAGAAAGCTTATGTGCACCAGGTGGACAGTAGGACAAGCAGAAGCCTGTGTTGTTGTTTCTCTTCTATATACTTTCCAGATTTGTGAAGGAAGATAAACATCTTGAGAAAGGGTTGAGTTCAAGTATAAACTCTCTAGAAAAGCTGGGATGCTTTGCAGTGCTGTGATGGTCTTGCTTGATAGATTCTGTGCCCACAGCCAAGGCAAACACTCCCCTGGCATAATATTTCCAGGCTACGCATAAACAACTGTTCCTGTGGATCAAACACACCCATCAGCTATTTATTTAGTTAGCTCTTGAGCTCAAGCCTCTTGGTGTTAACCGGGACAACTTGGTGTCAGCACAGCCAGCTGGATTGTTTACTGTGGCATATCACTTTCATGTGCAGCATGGCACTAATGTGAAGTCCACTGGACCTATAACAAATGTTCAGTGACTGTCATGAGTGCCCACACCCATGACCAGCTATATAAACAAGCATCTATAATATCACTGCTGGGGGTAATTCAGAACAAAGTAATGCATTACTGTAAATTAATCATTTTTCCTCTTAACGAAGCACGGTAATGCATTACAGTTTAGATTTTATAATCACATTACAGTTTCATACTTAATGGCAGCTTTGAGTAATGCCTTATTCTTATACTTCTAAGCACATAAAAATATTAACTCTGTGAATTCCAGGTACAACACAGAATGACATTTTATCTGTACAATACCGCTGTCTGGGCTTTTACATAATCTCTACATAGTAGTGCAATATTGATATAGTAAATATGTCACAGTAAATATTTTATAACGGCAGAGGAAGAGAAGACTGGGCAATGTGGCAATACATTTTGTAAGTATCAAAGGCACAACTGCTTTTGTTTTTGAGTGGGTTTAATTGAGTACAGGTATGCACTGTTTAATGACCATCTGATCAACGTCTGTTCATTTTACTGACTGAGGTCTTAAAAATTATGATAAATTATAAAATGAAATAATTTAATAGTTAATAAATAGTTAATGTCTTTTAACTCCAGACTTTGCAGCTCTAAACAGCTGGTCTCCTCAACAGCCAATAAACTGCGGATCCATGAGCAGAGGTGGGATTTAGAGTTAAGATCAGAAGTTTCTTATTCCCCCCAATACCTGTATATTCTCTCTAACCTGTAACTACTGTATATAAACTGTGTGTTTGGGATCATTGTCATGCTGGAAGACCCAGCCACGTTCCATCTTCAATGCTCTCACTGATGGAAGGAGGTTTTGGCTTAAAATCTCACGATACATGGCCCCGTTCATTCTTCCCTTAACACGGATCAGTCGTACCTGTCCCCTTTGAAGAAAAAACAAGCCCCAAATCCATGATGTTTCGCACCCCCATGCTTCACAGTAGGTATGGTGTTCCATGCGTATGCAACTCCGCATTTTTCTGCCTCCAAACATGACGAGTTGAGTTTTAACCCAAAAAGTTCCTATTTTGTGCATCTGATCATATCTGACCACATGATATTCTCCCCCCCCACCCCTTCTGGTATCATCCATAATGCTCTCTGGGCAAACTTCAGATGGGACTGGACATGTTATTGGCTTAAGCAAGGGGACACGCCTGGCACTGCAGGAGTCCCTCTCGGTGTAGTGTGTATATGATGGTGTAACCTTTTTACTTTGGTCCCAGCTCTCCTGCAGGTCCATTCATCAGGTTCCACAGTATTTCTGGGATTTTTTGCTCACCGTTCTCATGATCATTTTGACCCCATGGGATGAGATCTTGCGTGGGGCCCCAGATCGAGGGAGATTATCAATGGTCTTGTATGTCTTCCATTTTCTTACAATTGCTCCCACAGTTGATTTATTCAAACCAACCTGCTTGCCTATTGTAGATTCACTCTTCCCAGCCTGGTGGAGGTCTACAATTTTCTTCCCGGTGTCCTTCGACAGCTCTTTGGTTTTGGCCATGGTTGAGTTTGGAGTCTGACTGTTTGAGGCTATGGACAGTTGTCTTTTATACAGATAACAAGGTCAAACAGGTCCCATTAATACAGGTAACGAGTGGAGGACAGAAGAGCTTCTTAAAGAAGTTACAGGACTGTCAGAGCCAGAAATCTTGCTTGTTTGTGGGTGACCAAATACTTACTTTCCACCATGATTTACAATTTAATTCTTTAAAAATCCTACAACGTGATTTCCTGGATTTTTTTTCTCATTTTGTCTCTCATAGTTGAAGTGTACCTATGATGAAAATTACAGACCTCTCTCATCTTTCTAAGTAGGAGAACTTTCACAATCAGTGGTTGACTAAATACTTTTTTGCCCCACTGTACCTGTAATTCAGAAGTGAAAGTAACAAGCAATTGGGTTACATTTATGGGCTAAAATATGCATATTGCCATAGAGTAAGACAAATGTTTTCATAACAAATTTTCAAGCAACTGTCAGAATGTGACTTACACAACATTAATATTTTTGGAGGATTGTCCATACCTATATTTTAGTGAACTCATTTACATTATCTTTGAAATGAAGTCATATTAGATCATTTCCATATGCCCTTCCAGAGGCTATGACATCAAGATGATGACTTAAGGCATGTTAGAATTTGACTAGCGGAAAGTGAGGAGACTACATCATGTGCAAATATCATACCTACTGCCAGACAGAGAGGATAGGAGAGCTGATCAGTGTGCTGACAATGGTAAGTTCAAAGGGCTGTTAGATTACTTACTATCCCTGGCAAAAATATGGAACCAACTTTCATAGCAAATAAACAAATCACAGGTATGACAACAAACATTTTTTGATTAATAGCTGAACATTACTGTTTTGTGCATACAGCAACAAATTAAACTAAGTGTTTAAATGAATAACATTTTTCCCAGTCAAGTGGAGGGAAATATATGGAATGGCTAAAGTCAAACATGCAAATTAGTCTGCAGTTAAGAGGAAGTACTCACAAAAATTATCAAGCTGCGATTTAGCTAATCAAAAGAAACATGACCCCCCATAAAAAAAAGACTTGTCAGTTGAAACAAATGAAAGAATTATAAAACTATTTCAAGAAGGAAATCCAACTGGCAGTGTAGCAAAGATGTTGGTTGTCCACAACAACCGTGTCTAAGCTGGTTTAAGAATAAACTAAATGTGAAGGTTTTAAATGGAAAAAATGTGGGTAAAAAGAGAAGTAAGAAAAATAAAAGTGTCAGGATAGAAAATCCAAAGCAATAAGACTTGTAAATGGAAAATGAACATCAAAACAAATGAAAAACAAATGGGTGGAAATAGGAGTCAATGTTTGTGACAAAAATGTAAGAAAGCAGCTCAATAACATGTAGTTTCCATATAGAAAAGCCAAAGGAAAACCAGCACTAAAAACTAAACAGATGAAATAAGGTTACAGTGGGTAAAGAGAAGCAATCATTGAGCATAAATGATTGGATCAAAGTGACAGTCAGCGATCAATCACAAATGTCCTCTGGTCAAGTACATGATGCTGGAACTTCTGTCTGGTGCTGGCCTGCTTAAACATATCAAGAGGACAGTATCATGATGAAATGCAATCAGATTTGCCCACTGATTTATTATATAGGGTTGCTTGTCAGGTAAGTGATAAAAACAGATGACAATTAGAACACTTACCCCTTCAATATTGAATAGGTTTGGTAGTGATGAAGTAAATTTTCAGAAGGCTCAAGGAAATGACCTGCTAACAGTGTGGATAACAATGTGATTGAAAATTTGGGGTAGAAACAGAAAAAAACTGGTCCATTAAAAGACTAAAATATGATCTATCACAGCTAATAAATCAACCATTATTCAATAAATTTGGAACCAGCTTGATTTAGAATGTATTTGTCATTAGTAAAGACCATGCCTCAAAGAAAACAGCCAAGGAGAAGTAACAAAGTACTAATAGTTTTAATTCTTTTTTGGTTGATTTTTTCACAATACAGAGTGATTGCATATTTTTTCCATTACTTGATTTTTTTCCTTCATTTGATTTATTTTAATTTGATTTCATTAAGTTTGAACCTTCTGGTCCACAGCCAAGTTCTGCTAGGTTACTACAGTCCCCATTACCAAGCTAATCCTGTTTTTTGTCATCTGTAACCCAGCAGTCAGGTTGGTAGGAGGAGTAGACATACAGTGGATGTATATATCAAATTTTGAGTTGAATTTCAGTCTAGAAACCCCATGAAAATGTCACCATTTATGAATTAGTTTGTATGCATGAAGCACAGCAGCAGGCTAGAGAAGTAGAGCAGGCTGATGAGGAAACAGGTGCATCTTCAGGGTTTCAGGTGAGGTCCTAATTATAAATTACAGTTTCCAATTATAGAGTGGCATCAGCGTTAAATGTAGTCTTAGGATGTTCTGCCAAAGAAAAAAAAATACTTTGAAAGTCAACATATTTGGTCATGACAACCAGAAAACCTTATATCAGAACAGGTGGCTTTCATAAGATCCTCTTCACTCAGTGTTTAATGCTGCCTCACGACTGTATTTATTTCATGAATGCAGCATGGTTTCTATTTAAATCTAAAATACAGGTCTTACACAGAATAGTCCACCATATTGGTTTTGGGTTTTTTTGTCAGTGGTCAGATAAACTTCCTATTGACTGATTTTGCATCAGACATTTTGCAATGTATACAGCAGCACCCAATCTAATCAACCATCCCTCTATCCCATTATGTCATCTACATATATGAATCAACCAGTAAAGCTATTTAAAACTACTACCTCTACACTTTACCAGATATTACCATATATTTGTTGGTGGTTCCATAAATGCAGTGCATCCACTTTCCTGTAGAATTTAACTAATGGAATAATAATTATATCAATTGTGTTTTTAGTACTGATTTCATTAAGATGTTGGCTTAAAGTCTTTCAAGGTTATGTATAAATGCTGGCAAATGCTAGAAACAGTTACAATGACACAATCTGAAAATTGAATTTGATGACTAAATAATCAGCCATTGCAATATTATTCGGTTTGAAAAAGTGGTTATTCTGGTTTTAGGTTTGCTCCAAGCTTTACTGGAAGATGTGTGTAGGAAAATTAGGACAGCATAATGCTGAGAATGGTGAAGAAGATGATGGTGATGATGGCTTTCCAAAAAGCTATTCTGTAGTCAGCAGGACAGCTTTTAACACAAATTTCAGAGTTGGTGACGATCATAAACCAGCAACACTTAGCGATACTGATATTTACCAGCCATTTTTGTCTTCTTTCCCCATCTTCATGTTCTCTACTTGTGCTTAAAAAGACTTCAGGACTCAAGCTGAGCAATGCGCAATTCACATTTCTCTAAAATGCTAGACACACAAGTGAGATTTCTATGGGGATGTTTTCAACTCAAGTGAAACCTGTCTAGGGAATATTTACTGCTGTCGATCAGAGTCTTATAGAGATGATGTCACAAGCCTGGATTAGGCTCAGAGGAGTGTTGATGTCTTATCCAGTCTCATGGGTCTCGAGTTGCTTTCTGTTCAAATCTTCTGCAACTAGCTTAGAAAGGTGAGGGAGAAGAAAATCCCCAACCAGCTGTGTAATACCATGAATATCATTCACCTTCTCACTGAAAGTATTCATCTGTGACGGTCAAAACAAGTCCACTGAAAGAAATGAACTCTTATTTATATTCCAAACTTTGGCAGGTCAAAGACAGTGTTTTTTTCTTACCTGTTTTCTGAATCACTTAAATCTAACAATTTTTTTTATCTCTGACTTTTAATTTCATAACCTAACAGCTTCAGGTCAAAATCCTTATTCACACCAGAAACATGTGACTAGGCAATTGAAAAAAGTCAATCATGATGGTGTAGCTAGCAATTAACAAGCTAACCTTAATTTCAATATGTCAGCTTTGTAAATGCAGCTCTTAAACGTTTTTACAATTAGTTTACAAGTTTGTTGGTTGCTATGCGTTGTTTGCCATGTATATGTGATAACTAGCTACTGGATAAGCTAGCTAACTGGGAAGACATAAATAGTAAAAACACAAAACATTCACACCATATATTATTACTGGTTGTGGAAGAAGTCACTACTGTAGGAAGAAGCTTACAGTCAGATTAAGAAGTTTTATATGAAATATTTAGCCTGGCACAGCTCATGCTTCCTTCATTTGGGATGTACTTACTTTACAATATGAAAGACTCTAAATACAGAAGTCAACACAGCAAAGCAGCATATCTGAATTTGTGGGACCAAGTTCACAAATGACAAACTTATAGTGGCTTTACTTGTGAAGCCTGCCGTGCGTAGCCATTGATTGTTTTCATCTACTTGATTACAACAAAAACCATGACTTAAGGCTTTGAGAGCTGCAAATCTCTTTAATCACTAAGGCTTGTGACATGTAATGATTTTTGTGATCTCTAAATTGGGTGGGATACGCCCTCAACAGCCTCTCAGAAGAGTGTTTCATTACCTTGATTGCAACATACACAGCTGTGCTACATTTGACATGTCATTAAACTCAGGTTTTATTCCAATTTAAATGGCTTGAGCTTCCACATCAAAACACCATTCCTTGTAAAATAAATAACTGCCTTTAATGAGATATGAAATGTTAATAGATGCTATCTCTTTTCATGGGTAATTGAAACTTGTCACCCAAAGCTTTTGGTGATATATAGGCTACAGTGGTAGATTTTCTCATGTGTGAGTTTGTGACATTGTGATTCAACATGTGTTGTGTTATTGTAAATATGATGTGAAATCTCTCACAAAGAGTTAGCGAGACCTTTTACTTTTTGGCTGTCATTTACTGCAAGAATTAAAAGCAGCAATGTTATTTTAAGGAAATAGCAGTACATAACAATATACATATACCACAGTGGTTCTCAAAGTGGGGGGTGTGGAGGTAGTGCAAAGAGGGGGCAGCAAGGCAGAGGTAATTTTGAGAAAATATGTTGAAAACAATGAATGCTGATACACATTAAAACTTTAAGATGCGAGGGTGAGTCAAACATTATCCGCAGTCCGGTTATATTAAAACTTCTGTCTTCCGCATTGGCCTATCAGCGCTTTCTGGGGTTGCTGTCTATGCAGTCACTGCTGTGCAGGTTTGAATGTGTTATATCTGTTCAATTGTAGCTGCGGTGCGAAAAACGATGGGTGCCCCACTTGTATGAAAGAAGAGCAGCTTGCATGAATTCGTTTTTTTGTGGTCTGAAGTCTGTTTTTTCTGTGTCTGGTACCAATATATATAGAAGACTTTGTGCATAGTATGGAGAAAGCGTTTTGTTGCCAAAAAAGTGTGTATGAACGGATAAAGAAGTTCAACAAAGGTCGCACAAGTGACAGCCATGAAGGCGTGTTGTTGCACGATAATGAACGTCCGCACACCACTGCCGACACTGTCAACACTCTCCAAAAACTTTGTTTTGAGGTGTTGGAGCATCCTCCTGTGTTGGAGCATAGTCCTGAAAATTTACATCTGATGAAGAGGTGAAGACAGCGGTGCCGTCGTGGCTTGCAGCTCAGCCCAAAACATTTTTTAAATGAGGGAATACAGACAGATGGACAAAGTGTATTGAAAAACAGGAAGATTGTGTTGAAAAAGTATGTATTTGTCTTTTCTGAAAATTGTTTGAAGTAAATTCAACAGCCAGAGTGCAGATCTTTTTTGACTCAACCTCGTGAATATTGTTTGTCACTTGTATTAATTCCACTGTAAAGGTGATTTGTCACTTTATTTTGTCAGGGTTCAACAATAACGGCTGCCCAAATACCCAGGCCAAGTAAAACAGGATGTCGTAACAGTAGCAAAACAAAATAACTTGAATGGTTGGTTTATGTAGGGGGAGAACTATGTGTTAGCACAACAATGAAACTGAGGCCAAAGCCAATTCACTTGAATATTTAAACTCTTGTTTTGGTCTTAAGAGCAGAAAATGGTCCTTTCCATTCACCCAAACAAACGAATGATATTATCTGTTGACAATGACGTCATTGCGAGGTGTGTGGGAAAATGTCAACAAAGTGTGAGTTCCCTCATGGAAAAGTCAATTTTGATCGATCACCTCTGTTCTGCAAAGCTTGAAGGGAATATCCTAACAAGGCAGACAAGCAGTGGGGCAAAAAGAATTTCGTCAGCCACTGATTGTGCAAGTTCTCCTACTTAGAAAGATGAGAGAGGTCTGTAATTTCCATCATAGGTACACTTCAGCTATGAGAGACAAAATGAGAAAAAAATATCCAGGAAATCACATTGTAGGATTTTTAAAGAATTTAATTGGAAATTATGGTGGAAAATAAGTATTTGGTCAATAACAAAAGTTCAACTCAATACTTTGTAACATAACCTTTGTTGGTAATGACAGACATTTGACAGGGTTTCTTGTAAGTCTTCACCAGGTTTGCACACACTCTAGCTGGTATTTTGGCAATTCCTCCATGCATATCTCCTCTAGAGCAGTGATGTTTTTGGGGCTGTCGCTGGGCAACACGGACTTTCAACTCCCTCCGCAAATTTTCTATGGGGCTGAGGTCTAGAGACTGGCTAGATCACTCCAGGGCATTGAAATGCATTTTATGGAGCCACTCCGTTGTTGTCCGAGCAGTGTGTTTGGGATCATTGTCATGCTGGAAAACCCAGTCACGTTCCATCTTCAAATGGCTCTCACTGATGGAAGGAGGTTTTGACTTAAAATCTCACGATGCATGGCCCCGTTCATTCTTCCCTTAACACAGGTCAGTCGTCCTGTCCTCTTTGCAGAAAAACAGCCCCAAAGCATGTTTCCACCCCCATGCTTCACAGTAGGTATGGTGTTCTTGGGATGCAACTCAGCATTCTTCTTCCTCCAAACACAACGAGTTGAGTTTTTACCAAAAAGATTTATTTTGGTTTCATCTGACCACTATGATATTCTCCCAGTCCTCTTCTGCATCATCCATATGCTCTCTGGCAAACTTCAGATGGGCCTGGACATGTACTGGCTTAAGCAAGTGGACATACTTGGCAATGCAGGATCTGAGTCCCTCTCAGCGTAGTGTGTTATTAATGGTAGCCTTTGTTACTTTGATCCCAGCTCTTTGCAGGTCATTCATCAGGTCCCACCATGTAGTTCTGGGATTTTTGCTCATGGTTCTCATGATCATTTTGACCCCACGGAATGAGATCTTGCATGGAATGAGACCTTGTATGTCTTCCATTTTCTTACCATTGCTCCCACAGTTGATTTATTCAAACCAACCTGCTTGCCTATTGTAGTTTCACTCTTCCCAACCTGATGCAGGTCTACAATTTTCTTCCTGGTGTCCTTTGACAGCTCTTTGGTCTTGGCCATGGTTGAGTTTGGAGTCTGATTGTTTGAGGCTGTGGACAGGTGTCTTTTATATAGATAACAAGGTGCCACTAATACAGGTAACGAGTGGAGGACAAAAGAGTTTCTTAAAGAAGAAGTTACAGGTCTGTGAGAGTCAGAAATCTTGCTTGTTTGTGTCAGGGTTTGCTCTGTTTCGCACCGTTTCTTTTCTCCATTGCTGCTCGCCACATTCTCTTCACGTGTTCCATTGTTTTGGTTTTGCGAGTGCGGAATGCGTGTGTTGTTTTGTTTTCCACGCAGATCCACTGGCTGTCCCATCATTTCTCCACTCCGCCCCGATCTACGCACCGGTTCTTTGTTTCCACTCATTTCCATGCCACTATAACATTGTCTCTCACAGCCATGGATTGCCAGATCAGCCGTTGACGCAGCCTGGTATCACGCTTTTGATCTTGTTCATGCTTAGACCTAGTCACAGCCTTGTTGTAAAATTACGCATAGCCTGTTTAATACTTCCTTGTCACTAACTATCTTAGCGTTAGCCTAGCCTAACTTCGGCTACCAGCCTTGTCAGGTTCTTTATCGAGCCATGCATTTTAGCACGTGCCGCCACTCTGGTGTCTTTTGTTATTCTTTGCTTTTGGCTTCCACGCCAGGTTTCATTTGTGTTTTCTGTGATACCTCATGGCACCGCCACCGCACTCCTCGCTCATCATGCCTTGTTTTCACACCAGTGTGCTGGACTCATGTCAAACCTTGCTCGATTCCCGTTCACCTCGTCTGTTTCGTTTTGATCTAGCTTCCGTTAAACTATTGTCTTTAACAAATTCACCATTTTTTGTACTTTGGTCTGTCTTTTGGACTGCTTCTTGGGTTCCACCTCGACTTAGCCTTCGGGGAATCATTGGATTCCCGTAACAGAACGATCTGGCCAACATGGAACCCGTAGTCCCCAATACAGATGACCCTAGGGCGATCAGCATGGTTGTCCAGCCCCAGGAAGCATGGCTGGCACAACATGACCAACTCTTGCAATCACTTGGGGAGTCTAATGGCTTAATGTCTGCTCCGTTGGCCGCCCTCACCAATAAGCTTAACTAGGTTCTTTCTTTTTCTCCTCAGGGACTGTTCCGCTTGCTTCGAGCCAGACCACACCCAAGTCGGGTCCTGCTCCCCCTCTGAACACTCCCTGAGCCCGATCTCGGAGGCGGACCACCCAACCGACTCTTTGTGCCCGCATCGGCCCGGACCAACGTGTTCCATTGGGGCCATGAATCTCGAATTGCCTGTCACCCTGGTGTCCATCAGATCCTCGCCCTCATCAAGAGACATTTCTGGTGGCCCTCTATGAGGGGCCGATGTCAGGCAGTTCTTGGCCGCCTGTTCCACCTGTACCCACATCAAGGCTTTACACCAGCCCCCAGCTGGACTGTTGCAACCTCTACCAGTCCCGGGCCGGCCATGGTCTCACGTCACCACCAATTTCGTTACTGGACTCTCTGTATCTGACTACAATTTCGTCATCATGACCGTGATTGGCCGCTTCTCTAAGGCCGTGTGACTCATTGCCTTGCCTAAGCTCCCGTCGGCATCTGAGATGGCCAGTCTGCTTTTTGACCACGTATTCAAGATTCACGGCATCCCAGTAGACATAATCTCAGACTTGGGGCCCCAGTTCACCTCAGAAGTGTGGAGAGTCTTCTGCAAGGCCATTGGAGCCTCGGTGATTCTTACCTCTGGTTTCCACCCACATCCAATGGACAGGCCGAGCTGGCCAACCAGGAAATTGAGGCCACTCTGCACTGTCTGTCCGCCCAGGACCCCACCAAATGGAGCCAACATCTTGAGTGGGTGGAGTACGCTCATAACACCCTGCTGTGCTCCGCCACGGGTCTCTCTCCCTTTGAGGCATTGCTGGGATATCAACCGCCCCTGTTCTTGGACCTGGAGGTAACCGTGCCTTCAGTCCACCATCACCTCCACAGGTGCCTAGAGGCTTGGAAGATCATCAGGGCGGCCCTGCTCAGGATCTGTGATGGCGCCCAGCGCACCGCCAATCGTCACCATAGACCCAGCACCACATACTCCTCTGGACAGTTGGTCTGGCTCATGGCACAGAACATCCCCCCTCAAGGTAGAGTCCAGGAAGTTGCCGCCCAGGTATATTGGTCCATTCGTTATTGATAGAATTATCAATGATTCTTCTGTTTGGTTAATTTTGCCTCGTCATATGTGCATACACCCTACCTTCCATGTTTCCGAGCTCAAACCAGTGACCTCTTTGTGTCTTAGCTCCCCAGTTAAGCCTCCTCCACCTCCTTGACTCATTGACAATCCACTGACTGCTGAAGGTCCGTCTCTGAGGTCAGTGATTCCAATACCTGGTGGACTAAGAGGGATATGGTCCTGAGGAGCATTGCTGGGTCCCTGGTTCCACCATTTTTGATAAATCACTGATCCACAACTTTCACAGGGCCAACCTTGGCAGTACCCGTTGATCGCCAGGTGTCGATCGTTAAGGAGGGGGTATTGTCAGGGTTTTGCTCTGTTTTGCACTGTTTCTTTTCTCAGTTTTGCTTTCGCTGCTCGCCATGTTCTCTGCAAGTGGTCCTTTGTTTTGGTTTTGCGAGCGTGGCATGCTGTTGTGCTTTCCCCGCAGATCCATTGGCTGTCCCGTCATTCCTCACCCCAATCTTTGCACCGGTTCCTCGTTTCCACTCATCTTCACGCCACTATATAACATCATCTCTCACAGCCATGGATCGCCAGATTGGCCTTTGACACAGCCTGGTATCACGCTTTTGATCTTGTTCATGCTTAGACCTAGTCCCAGTCTTGCTGTAAAATTAAGCCTAGCCTGTTTAATACTTCCTTGTCGCTAACTAGCTTAGCGTTAGCCTAGCTTTGGCTACCAGCCTTGTTAGGTTCTTTATCAAGCCATGCATTTTAGCACGTGCCGCCATGCCGGTGTCTTTTGTTATTCTTTGCTTTTGGCTACCACGGCAGGTTTCATTTGTGTTTTCTGTGACACCGCCGCACTCCACACTCACCATGCCTCGTTTTCAAGACAGCATCCTGGACTCACGTCAAACCTCGCTCGATTCCTGTTTATCTCACTTGTTTGGTTTTGATCTAGCTTCCGTTAAACTATTTTCTTTAATAAATTCACCCTTTTTTGTACTCTGGTCTGTCTTTTGGACTGCTTCTTGGGTTTCACCTCAACTTAGCCTTTGGGCAATCATTGGATTCCCGTAACAGTTTGTGGGTGACCAAATACTTATTTTCCACCATGATTTACAATTAAATTCTTTAAACATCCTACAGTATGATTTCCTGGATTTTTTTTTCTCATTTTGTCTCTCATAGTTGAAGTGTACATATGATGAAACTTACAGACCTCTCTCATCTTTCTAAGTAGACCTTGCACAATCAGTGGCTGACTAAATACTTTTTTGCCGCACTGTAAGTGATTCTTTTTTGTCAGAACTGCAACTTTTAGATCACAACAAATGTCTCTGTTGCATTTATTTTAAAACGTTTCAATCATTAGGTTTACCATGGTGATCTGTGATGTTTTATACAACAGAATGATCTTACAACAGAAAGGAAATAAGTGAAAATATATTGTGAGAATGTAGACATCTTTTAAGAATAAATAACCTTATTTATATTTCAGAATTAAGCGGATTAGGAAGTGAAAGTGAATTAATTGTACTAGTTTATGTATGCTTATTTATATGTGAATAGTCCTTTAAAATACAAATATTTCTTCAGGACAGTAAAAATATGGTTTGTTACAGGGAACTCTCCAGTTGCTTACCCAACTGGGCAAGTTGGAAAAAATAAGTTTGAACCCTGTTTTATGTGAGTTACAATGTTTAAAATAAATTCTAGTTAAGTTTAGAAGCAAAAGACGTGTGTGAGTGTGTGTGAGAGACGTTCTCATATATGTAACATCTGCATACTTGGCTCTTGCTGAGAAATTATGAAGACCAAATTTTCAAGGGAAACATTACACGTGCTTTCCCGGCTGTTGCTCCTGAAGGCTCCTTTTTCCAGTGTTTCCTTTGTGAGTCTGTTTAAATTTGTGTGTGCGCGCTGTGCCTGTGTTGCCTCATTACCTCCTCCTAAACTCTGCTGTGTCTGAGCATTCCTCTCCGTATCCTTCGCTTTACCATAACATTCTCCTAAATTTACTCTTTTTCTCAAAGAGCAGTGTGTTCAGATGCCATTACCAGAGCAGATTTGCATTTGCATTCCCTTGCAGGAACAACAGTGCAATAACACTTACATCTTCACAGTGCTTAATAGGATGGCTGGGATCTGTGGCCAGCTTTGTGCCATATGATCAAACAGGCATCCAGTGGCTTTGCTCAAATGAGCTGCAACAAATGTATGGTGGAGAAATCGAAGAAGCATAAATGTAAAAACAAGAATGTAAAAACAGGCTGACTTTCTAGCATCAAGAACGACACACATGCTTTTTTCAGCATCAATGCTATCAGGGCCATCACTGGCTTGAGTGTCAGGCTCCTCTGCAGGAGGCACTAGCATCTGCATCTGGCCAGATTAGAAGAGGTCACAGCATGAAAATGAGAATCATTTCTATCACATTATTGTGAAAGGTACAATCTAATTGCTGCACATATTTACAAGCTAAATCAAAAAGGTTAATTACAATTGCGCCACAGTTCAGATTGGACCAGTCTTTTGTTCTCTTGCTCTGTTCTTTTTTATTGCCTTTTCTCTGTTTAAAAAAAGACAAAAGGGCTTTACTTGGTATGACTGCCTGCATGTTTCTTGATAAGCTTCAGGCACTGACACTAGCCGATTAGTTTGGTTCCTAGGAAGTGCCATAATTAGCGAGCACCATCAAGCATCAAGTGCCACTCAGGGATTCTTCTTCTCAGTTTCTTCTTAATCTGAGTTTTCCTGTATTTTTCTCGCCCTGAAGGTTTTCCCTGGCTCCACCAGCCTGTGAGTTCACCCCATCTTCTAAAATTAAATTTGTTTAGTTCCTCTGAAACATCAACAGAGCAACAGAAAAATTAACAATATGCTACCTAATTATGCTAATGCTCAATTGCTCGGGTGGTGGTGATATGTTTGCTATAGCAAAGGAGGCATTCCACTTCATCTTTATCATATGCTGGCCATAGGCCAATAATCTACACTCTCTGTGTCTCTCTGTTCACCTGAAGGCATAGGAACTGCCTCATCCATCCTAGCAAAGCCATTACCATGTAAACATTCGTAAAGAAGATACATATTGCTGCAGATGCTCAAGTTTCTGCAAATGAGCATCTTCCAGTCAGCTCTCTATAGTCATGCTGGGCCGAGTCTGAGAGATGGCTCATTCTAACATGAAACATTTGTGCATTATTATCACATAGTCAAGTTGTTTATTGGCAAACATGCTTGGGCCATAGTTAACTAATGTGCAGAGGGTTAAATATGAATCTGAGTATTACAACAGTTGGCTGGGTTAATAAAGAGTTTCGTTAAGTAGCCTAATAATGAATATTACTGTTTGATGCCTTAGTCAGTTGTTGGAGTGACATATTTGTTCACTGATCTTTGAACAGGCTGACTGTAAGATACGCTGTACTGGTGAGCATGGTAAGCCAACACCAGCACAAGGTCAGCACAAAATAAACAGACTGTTGCCAATAATCAAGCTAATCTCTGCCTTTACTCAACAATCCCAGCTTTACACCAGCCTCAAAAAGTGTGTATGACAGATGTGCATGTGCGGGGCCACCCAGCTTGTTATCAGGTGACCATCACTACATTCATTTCATTACACCACACATTTTCATGAAATCGGTGAAGACTGACTAACAGCGCCCAGTGTCTCTCAAAGACGAGAGTTAAAGAGGGAGGTGTGTTCATAAGTCAGTGTTTTTACAAATAAAGCTGAAATGTACTCGCTTAAAATATGTGTGGTAGTAGGGTTAAGATGAAAGCAATACAGCCCTACACATGCAAGTGATGCAACAACAGCTTATGTGATCCGTGCCAAACAATGTAGTTTAACAAAAAACTAAAATAAGTAAAATACTGATTCACAAGTATAGCCAGCTATAAAAAACTGAGCTGAAAATATCTAATTATCTAAAAAGAAACACAAACAAAGACAAGCACAAATATAATTGAACACTGCATGGAAGAATCTTACATTATTTAGATTGTAGTGGACTAATGATTAATGGGTTACTTTAAATGCTGAAATATATTTACCGACAAAAAATAACACATCAAAAAGGGATCTAATGAAACTTCATATGTATGAATGTAATGATGACAAATGTAAGTGATTCCTATATAAGAGCAAAAGGAGAAGTTTATAAGGGAAAACTTTACAGTTGAAAAGAGGCTCTAGTACCCTGTTGTGTCGCTTCTAGCCTGGATGCAAGATGGGACATAGTTAGGTATGGAGGCACACAGGTTCTGTATGGTATCCTATGGCACATTTGTCAACAGATGTTGCAGCTAGACCTGTAGATCCTTCACACTCATAGGTTGCCAAAGCTGGCATCCCAGCTGGTCCTATAAATGCTCAATTGGCGATAAATCTGGGAGGGCAATTCCAGGGAAATCTTTGTTGTGCTTGGGTGAGAATTATCCTGCTGGAAAAAAGAAAAACAGTTAGAAGCCCTGTCATGAGAGGCATGACATGGCCGCAGGATGTCCTGCATATATCTCTGATCAGTTAGTGTCCATCATAACATCATACTACTGGGGTGACCAACTGTCATATTTGATGGCTTCCCAGACCATCACACCCAGCAGTTGGGGCAGTGTGTCACTCCACAGCAAAGGTAGGATTGAAGCGCTCACCCCAAAGCCTCCATACTCAAACCCGACCATCATCAGATCCAAAACCAAACCAGGATTTGGTGCTAAAGACAGTTCCATCTGTAGTAGTCCAGTTTTCTCATTCATACACCACTGCCGGTGGCACGGTGGTGCAGTCGTTAGAACTGTCATCTCACAGCTCAGAGATCCCCGGTTCGAACCCGACCCTGTGCTCCGCCTGTGTGGAGTTTGCATGTTCTTCCTGTGTTTGCATGGGTTTTCTCTGGGTACTCCGGTTTCCTCCCACATTCCAAAGGCATGTGTGATAGGTTAATTGGTGTTTCTAAAGTGCCCCTTATCGTGTGAGTGTGTGTATGAGTGTGTGAGTGTATGTGCCCTATGATGGATTGGTGACATGTCTAGGGTTGTTCCTGCCTTGCGCCCTGTGTTGCTAGGCACTGGCTTTCCTGCGACCCTATCTAGGATAAGCGGATAAGAAAGTGAATGAATGAATAAATGAATGAATGACACCACTGCAAAAAAAGGCGATGGTTGCTGACTGTTAATGGCTGGATACGAAATGGGCATCGTGACAACAAATTTCCTTCTGCTAAGTGCATGGAAATGGTCCGGGCAGAGACAGCTATGTGTAGTGAAAGTGCCACTTGTGCCTGGATGGCGGACAACAAAACTGTGGGACTGGTGGTCTGTCTGGGATGTCTGGAACCTGTTTGCTGTGTGTGCCCTCTTGGAACGACTGCACTCAACGCTAGGTCAGAAAGGGCTACATGGTAAGCAATTCATAGAAACAACCGCCCTGCTTCTCTCTGTCCAATGATTCTCCCACTCTCAATGTCTGTCAACTTTTTGTCAATTATGCAATTAATTACAAGTCAATTATTAAAACAAACCACAGGTTAATAAATATTTTGTCCCATGAAAAAATATGTTTCTTACATATTTCTGCATGCTGACATGTTTGTATAACCTACAATATTTGAAAACATTAAAAATCAGCTATTTTTGTTGTTTGTGAAGTGCAGTAGCTTCTTTTAAAAGAAAAAGGCTAGATGAATGAGTCACCATGGGCCTGCAGAAACATAACTGGACATTGCGACGTGAGTAGCAGTTCCCTGTCAGCTGTAGGTGCACTCAGTGAGGAAAACTGTCCTCTCGTGTCTTTAAGTGTTGTGATTATTCCACATCCATCATTGTAATTGCTAGAAACTCTGTAAATAGTCCAAAAGCTTTCTGCTACATATGCGGCATTAACCCCCCCACCCCCCAACCTCCACCCGCCCCACTTACTATTTAAAGTAATAGTAACAATAGTTTTAACAGTAATTACTTAATACTTTTAAAGTTATTAATAATAATAACTTTAGAGTGAGCAAAGGCAGTGCATATACATTGAGCTGTCAATGTATGTGTTATCCGCACGTTCTCACTTAAGACATGTTTTTGAACCAAGAATAGGTTGAATTCCTAGTCTGGTGTCCCAGTGGTGAAGGAATGTGCTTCAATGGTGTGTCTTACACCTCCGGCTATATGAAAACTTTAACAGTGACAGCAGGATGTCTGACACAGACGAGGCCCTGTAGACATCAGTGGTGAAAAAGGTCATTAAGACTATGCCTTTAAGCCACTTCTCATTCTGTATTGAACATTACGGGCTGTTCTCATGGCATGTCGTGATGGCATGACGTCACATTTGTATTTCTAACCCAGGTCATATACACACATACACATACGCATGGGTTAGGGAGTGTCCATTGAGGCAAAAGATCCATGTGAGGCACAGTAAAAGTTGTGTGTGTGGCTATAATGGAGCCTTAACGATTCTCCACAGGGCCTCCTGCAGAGGCTGCTCATATTTATATTGGCAATATATGCTACAGAATTAATCTCATAAAAACCTGACGACCAAACAAAGCTCTGGGTAATGCGGAGGGCCCTGTGTTTGGAAAGGCTGCAGTTGTTTATGTTGTGTGTATAAGAATAAAAATCTCTCACAGTCTTTTTTTGTTTTTTGCTTCCATTTCTTGCTTTGTAGCCATAATCAATAGAGTGAACAGCACTGAAGATAAATATATTTTTTATTTTTGTTGTTTGTTTCTTCAATGGTAAGTGCTGTGTATATGGCATCAGGTAGACTTTGGGAATCTATTTGGGATTTTTCAAGTGAAAAAATGGTGCAGTGATCCTCTGTGTGTGTTTGGGTTATGATCCACTGGGTTAAAAAGAGGTTGCAAGCAGGATACAAAAACAACCACAGAACCCACTTTTTACTTTTCTCATCTGACCTGAAAGCCATAAAAATCATGACGTAGTCACTATTTGACTTATATACTTTATTTTGAGAAATATTCGCTTCCAAATCCATATTGTCATTCTTATTTCATATATGTAGGATATGGTTATTTTACATTTGTAAAATAGTAACATCTCAGTGATAAGACATTCGATTTTTTAGCCTGTACCACCACTAGTTTTGCTGTTTTAGCAATGGATCTAAACAATTCAAACGTGTATTGTCACTCTATGAAAATCTTTTCCACTGATGTCCATTCCAATCCTTGTGAGCTTTAGCAATTTTTTTACCCTTTTCACCCTGTTCTGAAATAGTGGTTTGTTGTCTGCTACCCTTCCAAAAAGACCATTCCTGATCAAGCTTTTTCAGACTTTAGAAGGGTCAACTTGGCCTCCCGATGAAGCTGCCAGATGCTGCTGTTGCTCAAGAGTAAAGTGAGATCACACAAAATATTACCACTGGCACTGAAGCTGTTTTTTGCTGGGGTTTTGGGGGAATTTATATTTTATTTTTTTAAATACTGCATACAAATTACTTATATATATATATATAAGTAATTTGTATGCAGTATTTTAAAAAATTAATTTTTTACATTGTTATTTATTGTGATATGTTTTGCGACATCTCCCACCCCTAGCATACCATGTGTTTTTGGAGTTAAAAATAAAACACATTAGGGTGTCCAGGCTGTAGGCATGTTTAATTTCACCTTCCCTGACGTTAATGATCGTTATGAAATGAAAAACTGAGGTGCTGCTTTTTCAAGTGCGGGAGGAACACTTACAGACAAGAGTGAAATGATTGCTGTAGCACAACAACCCATGACCTCTGTGAAAAAGTCGCCTGCAGTTACTAATGATGGACAGTTAAAAAGACAAAGGTCAAATGTAAATGTACTATTTGTCATGTCTTCAAAGCCGGAATATGTGTATTCTATGCATTTGTGTTTGTTTGTATTGTCATGAATTGTGATCAAAGCCAGACAGAATGGCGCTACAGATAACAAACGGAATGTATAGCATTCTCAAGGTAGAAAAAAAGAATCACTTATCAATTTGAGATAAAACAACATATCAATTAAACACACTACATATTAAAATCTGCAGCTTTGCACATGTTAGCAGCAGTGTTACTCTGCTGGCATAGTGTGTGAAGTAAAAATTTGAGCTACAGCGTGTTGGCAATTAGCCTCTTCCTCCATAGAACATCTTGTCATCACAGCTTGCCCTTAATGAGATGGATTGTGGAAAGATCATTTCGAGCGGCACGGATAAAACCTCCAGATAAAACACGTTCACTGCTGAAAAACGTCTGCAGATTTTACTAGAAAACCATGAACACTTTTGTTCCCTAATCTGTGTGGTATTTACAGCTTCGCCTTATTCAGTTGTCAGAAATATTTTTCTCAACGCCAGAAAAAAAATGTGTGAAGGAATCGCACGAGAATCCAGTTCTGCTAGAGTTCCTCTGAGTAATGTGTCAAAAGTAGCACACTGAAACATGAATTGCAGGTTTAAGTCATCTACCGAAATATTTGCATTTCCAAATTTGGCAGGCTGTCCTATCCAGAGTGACTCACATATAAGAAGCAGCCAACCCAAGTACAAAGCTAATCAGTTAAGGGTTCAACAGCAGTTTCTCTGGAACCTCCGGGATTTGAACTCACAGCTTTCAGGTTACAAACCCTACCCCTGCCTAACCTCTCATTTGGGCAGCAATTTGCCTACCCATGATGAATGTTTCATTAACAGACACTGATTAAAAAAAATAGAAAGAATCTATGTTCCTCTTCTGGCTGATCAAATCAGCACTCAACCCATCCTTTTTTGACATCTGTGTTTCATATGTCACATGACTTGCAGTGGCCCAGGTCCAAAAACAACCCTGATCTCTGGAAAACCTTGACTATACACACACTCATGCGTGCACCCCCACACACACACACACAGAATTCTCAGCTTCAGCAGGAGGGCCGCGCTTTCCTCAGAAAACAGACACCAAAACATCTCTGAATGAGTTACCAATACTGTAAAAGAGATTCCAGGTCCAGCCTACAGGGAGTTTAAATGTATAAACTTTACAAATAAAGAAATCAGTTTATTTGCAGGGATAAAACATCCTGCCCATAAATGTGCAAACATTGGCACAACTCAAAGCATACTTGCAAGCTTAGTAAGGATGAGTAAATATTCAAATCAGTGGACTGTTTTACTACATGTCAGATAACATGAATAATAATAATAAAGTGTTAAGCCTGTTCTTGATTCAGATACATTCTTTGATTCTGATCATGCACTGGCATCGCTTGGTAATTGACTCCAACCCTGTTTGTTTGTTTGTTTGTTTAAGAAAGATTTTCTTATTTAATGTACATGTAAACTAAACTGATGATTTTTTGCACAGCACCCATCGCTATTAATTACTATAGAAAAACAGCAGCTATAAAAATTGAGAGGCACTGTGTATTACTGTAGCTAACCTTTACCTTTCCCACTTTAGCTTTTCAAATGTCTACTTTATCAAAAGCTACATATTGTTTTTATCATTATTATTTTAACAAAGGCAATGGTGTAACAGCAATGCTTTGTGTTATTTTGCAACTTGAGTTTAAAAAAAAAGATGGAAGAGAAGTCTAAAAACACATGCGCACACGAGAGAGAGAGCCTGGTACGGATGTGGGTTAAAAAAGGCTAGGTTCTTTCTTATTTTATCCAGCTGTGGCATTCTTGACACGCAAAGCGTGCCATAGTCTCAGCACAGTTCTCTCACTTTATGTAATGAGTTAGAGAGACAGACAGGCAGACAGACATGCAAGCAGTCAGGAAGGCAGAAAGCAATAAAGTTCTAGTGACATCTAGTGACAAAAGCCTTATCTATTATGTTTTATATAGGTTTTATATAAACTGTTATATATAGGTTTTAAATAAAAACAGTTTATTTGCAGTTCTGTGCGTCTAATGAGTACTCGCAGTAATGCTTGATGTTTTTTATATAGCTGTTTGATGTGAGGTTGTTTCTCTGCTTTTATCTAATAAAGTTATGATCCTCCATATGTGATCATAACTTTATTGGTTATTAACCTATAGTGTCTCTATAAAACAAGCCCAGACGTCTTTATATCCTTCTGTTTGGCATAGTTCAGTGCTTCCCATTAGATGAAACTCTGTGTGTGGTGCTGGTTGCCCAGGGAAACGGCAGAAAGTCGCTCTGATTGGAGGTGTTTGGTTGGCTGTCAGATCAGCCAATAAGAACTGTCAGTGTTGATTAACATTACTGGTGCTACAGCTGTGGGATGCAAAGGAGACAAAAGATCTTTTTTTATTATTATTATTTGCTCTACAAAGGGGAAAAAAATAACAGAAAACAGATACATCCAAAAATATGTTAATTATCCTAACATCAGTGCAGTCAACTTGAATTGGTTTTATTACCTATTAAAGTGCATTAAAATAAAGTCAGTATTCTAAACATGTATACAAGATAATGCATCTTCACAATATAGATATTTTAATAGCATTAGTGATTTAAAAATATCACAAAATACAACCATACTGTGGTAATAAGGAAAAAGGCAGTATATAGCAATTTTGCATTGTTTTTGTACCAGTACCAATCCTGTTAGTTTACAGGATATTTCATTTTCAGGCGAAAAATAATATTACATTATCAAAGCAATACAAGACCCATAAGCTAAGGTGGTACATCCTTTCTGTATTCTCTGTCCTACCACAGTTGCCCTAAGGCATGTTGCATTTCAACGTTTTCTCTTTCATATAGTTATTGGCCTTTAAAAAAAATAACAAAAAAATTCTAGAAACAGTTTGGGTTACTGTTTTTGTCATATACTTTTTTACTGAATTAAATACAACAATTGAACATCAATTTGATATACTAATTTCACTCGGTTTGACATTTTTCTAAGAAGTAAGATAGACTTGCATGTCTTAAATCGCACCCTCTTTATGTAGTGCAATGTCCACCTGAGCTAAGCTACAAAATATACATATACACACAGCATACATACTACATATAGCATTACAGTGTTGCATTATATATAACATTGCATGATGTGGTTTACATGTTTGTACTTTCTTTTTATAATGTATATAATATTAACAATATACAGCACACTCGTTTAGGCAAACATTTTACGGCCTGACTGTCACCCATTTTTTTTTTTTTTTTTTCAGATTTATCCATCTCTCACATTTCTTGGTGCAGCTGTAGTGTGAGTGAGACCTTGTCTTCTCTCTGGGTCCTAGAGCTGCCAATCAGGCTCAGGGAGTCACACGCCTGCAACCTGAACCCTGAACACACCGCTCATTACGCTAATGAGGATGACTGTGCTGGAGTTGCACTGATGACACTCTCATGTGGCTCTGTGTGTGCTGAAGCTGCCAGAGAGCAGTGGGTGTTTCAAGAATGACAGAAATCCACTTCAATACTAACACATAAAGCACCGTTTTATTAACACATTCATTTATTAACACATTCATTCAATTCATCCATTAACTCATTATTGATCTATTTAGCTGAAGCTGCATTTGTCAAGCAAAATATCTGCATGAAAAAGGAATGATTTCTTCTTTTTTAAATCCCCAGATGGTTGGTGAACTTTTTTATAACATTTCATATGAATCTGGTATTTATATCACATGGTGAATGCATATATTACACCACATACCAGTATATTGTGGCATACATTGTACAGTTTGTGACATAAGGAGACATAAGATTGTTAAATCATTACAGTTACATGCATAGCACTCTAGAGCACATATCTGATTTCTTAAAATTATTTATATCCCTTTATTTTACAATTACATACAGTTATTGTTATGGAGGAACCCAGAAGCGTTCCTCCGGCCCATATCCCTCCCAGTCGACCAGATATTGGGTGCTACCCTGCACGCGGCGGGAGTCGAGGAGCCGGCGGACGGTGTACACCGGGGACCCCTGAACGATGCGAGGGGCAGGCAGCCGGCTAGGAGGAGCGATAGTCTGACACAGAACGGGCCGGAGTTGAGACACGTGAAACGTGGGATGAACTCTCATGGCCGGAGGCAGCTCGAGCCCATAAGAGACCGGGTTGATCCGCCGGACAACCTTGAAGGGACCCACGAATTTGGGGACCAATTTGCCCGTAGTCCCCTTCAGGGAAAGGTGTTGGGTGGACAGCCACACTCGCTGACCCGGGCGAAACAACGGAGCTGGCCGGTGTCTGCGCTCCGCCGTGCGCCGAATGCCCTCGGCCGCCCGACGCAGGAGAGCCCGTGCGTTAGTCCAGACTCTTTTACAACGACTGACAAAGCACGTGGCCGAAGCAACCCCGGCCTCCCTCTCCTGATCCGGAAAGAGAGGAGGAAGAAACCCGAATTGGCACTCGAAGGGAGACATACCCACCGGCGAGTGCCACAGGGTGTAGTGGGCGCGTCCAGAACCGGCTGGCGAACTGCGGGCCCCGGTCCGACACTACATCGCAAGGCAGACCGTGGACCCGAACGATATGGAGAAGAAGGAGGTCGGCCGTCTCCCGTGCCGAGGGCAGTTTGGGCAACGCCACAAACTTGCAGGCTTTGGAGAATCGGTCGACAGCCACCAAAATGATGGTAACGAAATCCAAAGAAATGTGGGACCACGGCTGGGAGGGGATCGGGAGCGGTTGAAGGAGACTGCATGCTCGTTGCCGGGGAACCTTGTTCCTGGCACAGGTCTCACAAGTGGCTACGAACCTCTTGACGCCCGCTTCCATGTCAGGCCACCAGAAAGTTCACCAGAACATGTTCGTCCATGGTCTTGCTAAAGACCAGGATGTCGTCGAGGTAGATGTAGACATACCAATCTAGGGCCTCCCACAAGATGTCATTAATGAGTCGTTGGAAGACGGCAGGGGCATTCATAAGCCCGAAGGGCATCACTAGATATTTGTAATGCCCAGTGCGGGTGAGGAAGGCCGTCTTCCACTCATCCCCTTGCCGAATGCGGACGAGGTTGTAAGCGCTCCGGAGGTCCAGCTTGGTGAAGAAGCTGGCCCCCTGGAGCGCCTCGAACGGCTTGTTCATAAGAGGCAAGGGGTAACGTTCCTTGACCGTGATGCCGTTAAGGCCCCGGTAGTCCACACAGGGGCGAAGGGACCCGTCCTTCTTTCCTACAAAAAAGAAACCCGCCCCGGCTGGTGAGGAGGACTGTCGAATGAAGCCCAGCCACAGGGCCTCCACTATATAAGACCGCATGGCCTCCTGTTCGGTGCGGTTGAGGGAGAAAAGTCTCCCCCGGGGCGGAGAGGTGCCGGGCAGGAGGTTGATAGCGCAATCATACTCGCAATGCGGAGGGAGGAGCTGTGCCTCCCCTTTGCTGAACACCCTGCCCAGATCCCGGTACTGGGCCAGAACGGAGGAGAGGTCCAACCCGGGTATTTGCACGAGAGGGGCAGGCAGAGGAATGAGACAGACCTCTTTGCACTGGGGGGACCATGAAAAGACAGACCCTGACTGCCAGTCAATAAAGGGGTTGTTGACCCGTAGCCAAGGGAGTCCCAATACTAACTGGTGGTGAGGGGTCTGGGTGACGAGAAACACCAGCCGTTCCGCATGGTCGCCAATGACCACTTTAAGGGGCAGGGTCTGGTGCGTGACGGGTCCGCACCCCAAGGACCGGCCATCCAGGGCCCTGAACGACCAGGGTCGCTGGAGTCTTTCCAGCTGCAGGTTCAGCCGTTGGGTAAGGCGAACGTCAGTAAAATTGCTGGCGGCGCCTGAGTCAATGAGGGCTCAGACCGGGACCAGGGATGCCCCTCCCGTACCGACGCTGGCCCCTACGGGAGAGACTGAGGAGGTGACGGCACATCTAGGACCGGCCTCCCCTCCCGGTCCCGGCCCCTACGTTTCCCGACCTGCGCGGGGATCTGGTCCTGGAGCCCAAAGGAGAGGCCGGACCGGTCCTGGCCAAGTCCATGGGCTCTTCAGCATCCCCGCTGACTGGGGGGTAGACGACCTGGGCCCGAGCGGGCCAAACCGGATACCTTAAACCACGGGCGGCCGCCTTCTCCCGTGCCCTCTGACGTTGGCGGGTGTCTAAAGAAGTGGCCATATCGTTCAGGGTCGCGGGAGGGTCGCATTTGGCCAACTCATCCTTGAGACCCTCACTGAGGCCCTTCTGGAAGGTGGCCATGAGGGCTGGTTCGTCCCAGCCGCTCTCAGCGGCCAGAGTCTGAAAATCAATGGCATACTATGCCGCCGAGCGCGAACCCTGAACGAGCTCGGAGAGACGAGCCGCAGCATCTCGCCCACCCAGAGGGTGAAAAAAGGTGTCCTTGATCGCCTGGGTAAAGGCGGATTCAGAGTCGCAAACAGCAGACCCTGATTCCCACTGGGCCATAGCCCAGGCCAGGGCACGACCTGAAAGCAGGTAAATAAAGTACGCCACCCGAGAGCGTTGCGTGGGGAAGCGAGAGGGCTGCAGTTCAAACGTAAGCAAACATTGCAGCAGAAACCCCTTACAGCGCTCCGCTTCCCCCGCAAACCTCTCAGGAGCGGCGATGGGGGAATCTCCCACCGATATGGCCCTGGGGGCTGGAGCGGGAGGAGGAGGAGTCGGCGGCGACTGGGGTGGAGGTACACTGGAAAGCTTGGCGCCGTGGTGCTGAAGCACAATCCAAATATAGCTACTGAAAACTCTCAAAAACAGCAAGAGAAGTCGTGTACATGAGCTGATAGTGCGCCGCCGGCTGGCTTCGGAAGCCCGGACCGTAATAGTTATAAGCTGGATATTGTGTTTGTGATTTTCTCACATCACTAAAAAACTGTAAAGAACATGCTTCATTTACATTTATTCACTTAGGAGATGCCTTTATCCAGAGCGACTGTCAGCTGATAAAGTCTTACAGTCAAAGCAATTGTGGGTTAAAGGTATTGTCTAAAGAGCCTACAATGGCCGCTTGGCATAGGTGGGAATTGAACCCTGGTCCTTGTGTCCAGTACCTTAACTTCTGCATCACCACAATCATAACGGGTTAAATACTGGCATTATATACTGCGCAAGGTACCTTATATTTAGGTACATCATATAGTATGTACTTAAATCACAATAATGCTATAGTATGTGTCACATACAATATTTTCATAAACACCAGCATGTTTATGACCTGGGAATCCCAACAGTGCCTTCAGACCAGGACCGGTATCATGAAAGCAAATACTGGCTGTGCCTGTGTTGGGAGAGGTTGGATGGTGGAATCATCCCCAGGCGCTACAACATCGAACCCTATCCAACCCTGTAATGGAATGGCATCCGTTAAAAGTACATGCTTGCGTGCGCACTGTGAATTCAGTGGATAGGATCTGGACCATACACCCCAACCAACTGCCATAAAACCCTAAAAAGTTTATGAAAAAATAATTTTGGGTTAATTAGTTGAATCCATAGACTGTATATATGGGGAGGACGACAGTGGGTGAAAAGTGAAACCACTAAATGTCTGATGCCCTCTAGGGACTGGCTGCAGTACAACTTTTAACCCCACCCATTCCCATTTAAGTGATTTTTTTTCTGGCAACTGTATTGTGTCAATTCTATAAGTTACCATCATGTTAGTATCTCTTCCAGTATTTTTCTTTATGATGAATGGGTTTATGGAAGTTATTTGGTGATACTTAAAGGGTTGTGACGATTAGGTGATTGACAGCTATTTCTGACTATCACGGGGTGTGAACACGCTCTTTAACCAGGCATACACTGAGTGATTTTGAAAATCTTGTTCTTTGGTGATACCTCATACTGCACATTTGAATTATTCATCGTGTAAGGATAGAGCCTGTGAATTATATGCTAACACTGTACAAAAATAGTCTGTTCTACTGACATGCTGCGATGTGGGTGCTCACATTTCATGTGAAACGCAGCACCTAGACAAGAGTTCTGTTTACATATAAGCGCTCGATTCAGCAGAATAATAGCACGATGTACATCAGAATGTTGATAAAGGGGATAGTTTGTGCCACGCTATGCACTGAAATTCAATGAGAAAAGGAGAAACTGGGAAGACGTGGAGAATACAGTTTGTCCATTTCACAGTGAGAGTTGGAGCTAGGCTAGAGCTTTAGTGCGCATGTGTAGGGGTATCCAAAACATTCTCAACTCACTCTGTGTATTGTCTGTGGCTCAGACTGCTCACCCGGAGCTCGGTTGGTCAGTTAATTAGGCATTGCTTCCCCTCTTACATTGCATGGCAAATGTCATTCGATCGAGCTAAAGTTTGGACTGATCCTGAAATTCACTCGGCTACAACCAAATCAGGCTAAAACCGCACAGTGTATGCCTGCCTTTAACTTCTTAAGTCCCCTCTTAACGTCAGTCATTTGAGCTGTCATCGGCTAGCAGTTTAGTTCATGAGATTCCAATGCACAGTCTATGTTCCTATGAACAGTGCAGTCAGTCATAATGCGCATCCCTGGCATAAAACCAAGAGGTGGATATACCCTAACAAGTGTGATCGGGGGTTTGGGCGAAGATTACGTACCGTCTGCAGTCTCTACTGCGCTTGCTCTGGCTGCAATTTGCATCTACAGCACAAGCGCACCCAATATGTCAGCTCCCAAGCTGCCATCTTGGTTGCTTCAAAAATTCAAAATGGCCGTTTCTCAATATGTGTACTTTTCTGTACTTGTGTTCTTGTGTACTTGTGAAACGTCATCAATCACAGTCCAAGTACTGTCCCATTTCTAAGTTCACATCTAACCAAGCACGCTCCAAATCCCCGGATGTGTTGCTCCTTCCTCCTCCCATATTATCGAGGATGCATCAGAGCAGACTTGTGCATACTTGTACAACGAATATCCCACAGTGCATTGTCAGCTCGGTAATGTTGGATGAAAGGACTCTCTACTGGATCTATAATTTTCAAAGTAATACTGTTATTGTGTCACAGAATGAAGCTATAAGATTTTTTAGGCGAGAATGTAGTTGTTTAAAATTTAACTATGTGGTCAGTTTATCAAGAGAGAGCTTACATAAAAAAATGCTCAGACGAGTTTGGAGATGTGATGTAAAGTTATTGCCTTATTTATTATACACTATATGTTTTATTTATTCAACCTGTATTCTAAGTATGAATTGTCTGTTCAAAATTAAGTTTCCTTCTAAAATCAGACTAGTTTGATGCTTACTTATGTTTGGGAAGGTTTTTATTTTATGCTTAAATGTGATCGGTCCGTTGTTACAGGTAAATTCAGGTAAGCTATTCAATGGAAAGTAAAATATCTGAGCACTTCTTCCACTACTGACAGGCTTTAAACAATATGTTTGACGTTTTTATCTAGATGTAAAAAGTACACTGTCAAGTCTCCATAGCCAAGTACGCTGCTGTTCCAATTGTAGAATAACCAAACTGTGTCCTCCCATACTTGGGACTATATATTTGCAAGTCATACTTGCCAAGTCCAGACAAGGAAGTACGCAAGTCCGAACTTCGCATACTTGGTATTGAGAAACGGCCAATCGATGTCAACGGTGACGTACCGACCATAAAATATACAGTCTATGGTTGAATCCCACATTGAACATATTAGAGCAATGTAATCTTTCAGTAAATTTAATTTATCCTAAAAAAAAAAAAAACTTGGCACAATGATTGGGCAGCGGAGCACCCTTTTCACTAAGACTAAATTGCACTTTACAGGACAGTTAGTTCCGAATGCCTCTTCCTTTAAATGGAGCCTCTGCTCACCCCATCCTCTCAGTGATTCATGGAGTCATAAGCTGAATGTAAAATAATTCCCTTAATTGTTAAAAGATATCATTATTCTTAATTAATTTGTTG
This sequence comes from Ancistrus triradiatus, assembly GCA_025084515.1. Lineage (NCBI taxonomy): Eukaryota > Metazoa > Chordata > Actinopteri > Siluriformes > Loricariidae > Ancistrus > Ancistrus triradiatus. Next base: position 150,754 of record JAJAGP010000796.1, on the reverse strand, counting down.
TATATATGGTAATTTAAACGTTACATAACAACATGAAATAACTTGCAGTTTATAGCGCTAACATTGCTAACTTCACTGTACGCCCTGAACATGATGCAATTCCGTTTTTGTATGAGGAGTCAGCTCCAGCTATTTTAAAGTTAATTCCTAGTTCTTTGGGCCTTGAATTATGGTATTGACTCTTTTTGGGATTGATTCATATACCGTATTTTCCGGACCATAAAGCGCACCGGATTATAAGACACAATATCAACGATCGGCTGCTAACGGGTATATTTTCATACATAAAGCGCACCGGGTTATAAGACGCATGAAATGAAACAAAACTCTTAAGTTCCGTCGGAAGCTCAGTTTGGTCTTTACCTGGCACAGGGCGTCTTCTTGCTTCCTCCACTTCCGTATCATTGATTCGTTAATGTTGAATTCTCTTGCAGCTGCTCTATTTCCATGTTGTACTGCGTGACTGATAGCGTTGTGTTTGAAATCTGCTTCAAAAATGTATGAATGAATGCACACACCGTAATGGTGAAGCACATACCGTATTACTCCGGTATGCTGCGCACTACGTTTGCCTTAAGCTTCGTAACCTACCAAAGACTGTGCTAAAACATTTTGACAGATTTATGAGCGGCGTGTACCACCTTATGGTCCGAAAAATACGGTACATTTAATTCTATGCACATGTGAAGCAAAACACAAATGAAGACTTGATTAAAAATACAGAAATTGTAACACGTTAAAAAATTTATAATGTAGCGTTTACAATGCTACTTAACTACTGTGCTGATAAAATAGATTGAAAAACTTAACAGCTATTTGACATAAGAAGTAAGTTACATTTGGTCAGATTACACACGTACAAGTTTTTCAGATTGTAGCTGCAATGTTTCCACCAAAATAAACTTTGTCCACTCGCTCAGTCCTCTGAGGCTGGGGGCCAGTGTTCTGATTTGTGCTTTTCTGTGCAGCCAAGAACAGAGACGTTCCCTTGCTTAGCTCTCAACTTCAACATAATGATAGAGTGTCCAGTGCAAATGTAGTTACCAAGCCATGGGTGGAGTTACAAAGATGATTGGTGGGATAATTCTAAATGAACATTTTATGTATGGAGCTGAGCCAAATCTGAAACACTTGTTTAATCCCATTTCCAAGTGTATGACCACACATTATAAAGGGAGTTTTACATAATATCTTTCCTTTAAGTCCCCATCAGGGTTTGATTTCTTGCAGTTTCAAACAAAATATTCCTTAGTCAGTCATCAACACGGGGTAGACTAGAGAATATAGAAATGAAATGGAAGTAGTAGTAGTAATAATAGTAGTATTCTACTACTGTTTTAATTATGCCATTGTTCTGTTCTTTGTGGCTGCCGTCTGGTTGCAAAGGATGCTTCAAGAAGAAAAAAAGGAATGAATTCACTGGCACAATTATATTTTGCTAATAAATTAGTACTGAGATTTTTATTACTTCTCACGCACAGGGGCATGATATCACTTGCACTTTGGCCAGGCAGTTTGTTAAAATGGTTTATTTTATTACAGACACACTAATTTCCTTTCTTCAGGCTTCCCAACCTCCCTGTGTGTGTGTGTGTGTGTGTGTGTGTGTGTGTGTGTGTGTGTGTGTGTGTGTGTGTTGTGTGTGTGTTGTTATGGCGGGGGGGGGGGGCTTTAAAGCATGGCGGCAACTGAAAAAACTTGCACCCGGGTGATCTCTGGAACTTTCCATGCATCCTAATCATTTGTTAATTCACTATGCTAATTAAGTAATTAATTTTGGAGAACAGGAGATTAGACCTAGCACAAAAAACCTAATATAAATAAAGAAGCAAACGCGCTGAGTGTGTTACCGCCGGGCCACCATTGTCAGACGTCGGCACATTAGAAATGCAAACTGACGGTAATGCTTTGCTTAGCCCAAGGCCGGCTCTGAGGAAGAAAAGCTGTGCAGCATTCACACAAAACACAAACAACACAACCATTCATACATTGAGTGTCTGCACTCCAACACCCATACTTGGGGGACCTAAAGAAAGAATGATGCAGTCCTACATCAGTTTCACTGTAGCTGAATACTGCTATGCTTCAGGTTTAGCTCATGTGAGCCATACACACATTTTGTAAACTATGATGTGTTTTGTGTAATTATATTCATTGAAAATAAAGTAGTATTCAGTCTATGCTCATTAGGTTCTGCTTATGGGCACCCCAGTTGCCATCTATGAGGCTGTTCCAGTACAACATTATCTAAAACCAAAGCCGTTCTAACCCTTGCAGGCCCTAAAAATCATTTCAGTATAAAAATTTATTTCTTCAGAGATCTTCTGTATAGCCCAGTGGTGTACTCTAAAACAGAGATAGTGGGTATATACTGTTCCACATCCTTCGCATCAACCACTAAGTCAACCACAGGTTTGCAAGAAAACTATAGCCCTCTGAACAACACTAAATGGAAAAAAAAAAACAATTAATGTAAGCTACCAAGAACTCTGAAAAGAACGATGCAAAGACAGCATCATCTGGGGACTGTGGCATGGGACTGTGGTAGTCTAGCGGTTAAGGACTCTGGACCAGAAGGGACCAGGGTTCAAATCCCACCCTCTGCCAAGTTGCCACTGTTGGGTCCTTGAGCAAGACCCTTAACCCACAATTGCTTGGATTGTAAGACCTGTATCAATTGTAAGTTGCCATCTGGATAAGGCCGGGTCTGCTAAATGCTGTAAATGTAAATGTTAAAAATGCATCAGCATCTCAAGGATCTTTTCCTGACTTGTTGACACAATACGGGAATGTTTGTCGATAGCTGAGGTTTTGAAGTTTTATGTACTAGGGCAAACAGTGTCTAAGAGTAAACTGAGATGACAAAGCTCATGTTTTCTATTGGAGGAAACACACATAATACATTGTAATGCCTGTGTGACTCGTTTTCATAGCACCTTAAATATTCCTTTTGCAGTTTAAGTAAAGCTGATTTTTTCATAGCTGTTTAATATGGCCTTATGTAATTTTTTATCTCTGTGTGTCCTACACAACTGTAAATAAAGGCCTAGAGTACTTATTAATGTACATTTGCAAGCAGTTTTGGGGGAAGTAATGCGTCACAGTAATGTGATTACCTTTTCTGTAACGAAGTAGGCTAATGTAATGCATTACAGATTAAATATTTTGTAATCACATTACATTATTAGTAACATAAAACAACGCTACTTGTGTTACTCAACGGTTGTTCTATATAAAACATTATATTAATAAATCAGAACAGCATGAAAAACATTTCCTGTTCTGATTTCTTTGTAATTTTTTATATGAAACTTCTTGCACAGCGACGGCACAGCCTGTCACGTGACTGGGAATGTTGATGAGTGAAATATGGCTCTTTTGACTGAGTCGACTACTTTTGGCTCCCAAACGGCTCTCCATTTCTTTCAGCGCTATTATATTAAGGTTATCGCTACGCGGGGAACTATATGTGTGGACATATTCACTCCAACATATAAATGTAAGTGTACCCAGCCTTAACATTTTTATAATTTTACATTATGTGTTTAAAAAACAACATTAAATGTAAAAAAAAAAAAACATCACATACTTGCACGTGTCTTAAATGTTCTCCTTATACTAGATATGAGCTATATAAAAACTACAGAAATTGAGCTAGTTTAAAGTTTCCTGAGCATTAAAGCTTCCTGGCCCACAATCACCTCTAACAGTAGAAGAAACGCCCCTGGTCTGGTTGTACTATACGGTCTGTAGTCATCTATTTATACCAGTATTATACAACACGTCATCACACCCTGTACACAGAACCATTACCCAGTCACGATCAACACGTTACGTATTGTCCTGGACAAAAACGTGATTTTCTTGAATAATGTTCAGTTCTTTTCACAAAGTCAAATTATTTTTCTGTTATGTTGAGTTAGGTCAACATGACCGTTTAGTTTTATTTATTTTTACTAAAAACCCACAAACCAAAACACTCCTTTGTTGAAATTAGGCCTACAGGAACTCAAACCTCAATGCAAGGTTTCCCAAAACCAAGTATAACATTTAGTATAGGCTATAGTGAAATTAATTGTATCCATTTTTAATGTTGCTACTACTGCCACATTTGTTCCTAAATAAAATACTGTTTATCATTGTTGTACTTTTCAGATTTGTTTGTAGATTTGTTTCCAGTGTATGGATTTTAGAATGTTACTTAAAACTAAAGTAATGAGTACAGTAATCCCATTACCCTGTTTGCAAGTGGGTATACCCAATTCCTAGTAGTCTTCTACAAAACTACCAGGATTTGAGTACTGCTTGTGTGTGTAAATGTACAAATATAAATGTAAATGTGCTGCGTATACTGCTTATCATGTAGACTACACCACTGTGGTGTTTTCACAATTTCTACATGATTTATCCAGCAGACATTGCAGGTGCAATATTATAAGATATTAAATAATTAGTATTGACAGTGGAGGCAGCATGGTAGAGCAAGTGGTTAGCACCGTCGCCTAGCTCCAGGGATCCCCGGTTCAATCCCGATCCAGATTGTGCCTGTGTGGAATTTGCGTGTTTTCCCCATGTCTGAGTGAGTTTCCTCCAGGTACTGTGGTTTGATTTCATATTCCAAAGGCATGTGTTAGGTTAATTAAGGTCTCTAAAGTGTTTCAGAGTGAGAGAGAGAGAGAGAGAGAGAGAGAGAGAGAGAGCATGGATGTGTGTGCGCCATGCAATGGCTCCTTCCTTGTGCCCTGTGCTGCCAGAAAGATCATTGCCCCCCCACGCCCCTGAACTGGATTAAGCAAGTATGGAAAATGAATGAAAACAAAAAATCTGTTTTCCACTATGTAACGTTCTTTTTTGCTTTAAGTTAACACATGTCCCTCATGCAGCTGTGATACACTTTTGAGAGGAAGCCAGCAGTGGATTGTGGAAACTGTTGAAACCCTTACTAAAGTGCTTCCATTCCCCTGCGTTTTATAATTACAACCACATCCACAAGAGGGCAGCAGGCAACGACATGAAAGACCCAATGGCTTTTATCATGACCACTGACAGATCTTGATATTTCCGCTCTCTGAGTAATGCAACATGAACAACTCAACCCAGAATGTACAATAAGTTACTGTTGTTTTGTTCGTACAGACTGGTGTGTTTATTTAAAATGAGGTTCTCAATGACTGCCGCTGAGGCATAAACATCCTGTAAGCTGAGATCATGAATGATGCTAAAATAGGGACAATCTTCCAAATCATGTTTCCAGACTTCAAGTTGAATGAACGCCTTTTCTGTCTGAGATGGAAAGGGGTGGGTGATAATGTAACACAGTGAGGACATGTGAGGGATGTCTCACAACCAGGAGTGAGTGGATTTAAAATTAGTGAGTAATGTCAGAGGTTGATTTTCTTTCCTTTTTATCTGTCTGAATTTGATCCATTGTGATATATATACCAGTAATATATGTATGAAATATTGTTGGAATCGAATGAAACTTTGTGTGCGAATCTAATGATGATCTGTGTAAGTGGTTACAATATCAGAGCGAAAGGTGTACAACTGAATGCAGGTTCTAGTACCTTGTTAGGCCACCTCTAGCCTGGATACCAGATGAAATAAGGTTATGCATTGGAGGCAAACAGGTCTGTATGGTATGCTGTGGCACATTTGCCACAGATGTTGCAGCTTGGTCCTGCACACTCGTAGGGTGCTGAGGCTGGTCTCCCAGCTGGTCCCATAAATGCTCGAGTGGGCAAGGAATCGATGCAATCTGGAGGAGACATTCCTGGGAAACCTTTGCTGTGCTTGGGTGAGTATTGTTCTGCTGAAAAATGCCAGTTGGAAGCCCTGCCATGAGAGGCAACACGTGGCTGCAGGATGTCCTGCACATATTGCTGAGTTGTTAGTGCTCCTGGTATCACTACTAGGGGTGACTGACTGTTGTATGCAATGACTCCCCAGATCATCACACCAGCAGTTAAAGCAGTGTGTCAATCCACTTCAAAGGCAGGATAGAAGCGCTAACCACAAATCCTCCATACTCGTACCCGACCATCGTCAGATCACAAGCAAAACCTGGATTTATTACTATAAACAATACCGTTCCAATCTGTAGCAGTCATGACACCACTGCACCTGAAGGCAATGGTGGCTGGCTGTCAATGGCAGGAAATTTAATTGGCACTTTGAAAACTAATTTCCTTCTGATATGCACCTGGAAATGGTCCGGGCATAATCGGGGTTGTGTTATGAAGGTGCCACCTGTGTCTGGATGGTGGACAATGAAACTGTGGGAGCTGCTCATGCTTGTCGGCAGATCAAACGATCCTCTCTACTGGTGGTCTGGCTGGGCCATAGAGAGACTGTTTGCCTGCATGCCTTCATGGAACTACCCTCAGCTAGCTCAGAATGGCCTAGGTGGCAGGCAATTCATTGAAACGACCATGCTGCTTCTCTCATTCCAGGCTACACCCCCTCTGAAAATCTGTCATCTGAGCAAAATGTCTTTGAGCTTGTTGTAGAGCCATGTCAGTCAACAATCCCTCACCAAAAGGTACACTACCCAAAAGTAGACTCTGAGAGAATTTTTATAGGGCAGTTGGGTATGCACTATTGCGCCCTCTTGTGGCAAGACCCAGTGTCTAATAAGACCACCCCTGCAATCATTTACATATTTGCCTGCATGCCGAGTTTTTCAGCAATCTGGGTGTGTTTTTTTATATATCACCAGATATATATGTGTATATATCTCAATAATAGATATTTTCTCATTTTGTCTCTCATAGTTGAAGTGTACCTATGATGAAAATTACATGCCTCTCTCATCTTTCTAAGTAGGAGAACCTGCACATGCAGTGGCTAACTAAATACCTTTTTTGCCCCACTGTGTGTGTATATATATACAGAATTGACATCATTGCCATAACACAATCTCAATTAAGGTAAACTGTCCAACTTAACTGTGAGGTATGAATATCAAATTAAACACAACTTTCCACTGTGAATGTCGTTCACCAAGCCAAGACATACATGCTGTTTCTTTAGTTTGTCACAGGACCTACAAGAATAATGTAACTAACAGGTATTATTTATGTATTTTGAGTACTGGATTTCCTTCCATTTGTGTGGCGTACTTCCATTAACATCATTTTTGTTCTTTATCTTTCTTACTGTGAACGTATGACTGAGATTTATGTAGGTCTTTTAATGTTACCATCTGGCCTTTTCCTCCTCTTTCAGTATTCCACACTGTGCTCTTGCTGTGATCTTTGCAGGACACCCACTCCCAGGAGATCAGCAATGGTAATGAATTTTCTTCTTTTGTAGATAATTTGTCTTATTGTCGACTGATGAACACTCATGTCTGTAGAAATGCTTATGTAATCTTTTTTTTGTTGTTGCATTCATTTTAACCATTTTCTTCTTTTTCTTCTACAGCTCTCTGACATTTGTGTTAATTGAGCACTTATATATAAAATACCCCATAATTAGTTGCGAATTTTTTCGCAAATTTAGCAAAAAGGAAAAACTAAAATTTTGCATTGACATAAGTATTCAGACAATTTGCTATGACACTTTAAATATAGTTCTGGGGGTCTCACATTTCTCTTCATCATCTTTGAGATGTTTCTCCCCCTTGATTGGAGTCTACCTGTGGTAATATCAGTTGGTTGGACATGATTTGGAAAGACACACCTGTCTATATAAGGTCTCACAGCTAACAATGCATATCACAGCAAAAACCAAGTCATGGGGACAGAGTAACAGAGACAGGATTGTGTGGAATCCTGGTTGTCCACAGATCTGGATAAGGCTACAAAACAAATTATTCTGCACAGAAGGAGCACAGTGGCCAAAATCCATGATTCTTAAATGGAAGAAGTTTGGAACAACCAGGATTCTTCCAAGAGCTGGCCACCCTACCAAACTAAGTAATCAGGAGAGATGGTCCTTAGTAAGAGAGGTGACCAAGAACCCAATGGTCACTCTGACTGAGCTCCAAAGACCCTGTGTGCAGATGGGAGAAACTTTCAGAATGTCAACCATTTCTGCAGCACTCCAACACTCTGGCCTTTATGGCAGAGTGGCCAAATAGATCCTCTCCTCAGTAAAAGACACATTAAAGCCCATCTGGTGTTTTCAAAAAAGCACCTAGAGGACTCCCAGACTATGTAAACAAAATACTCTGGTCTTTTGAGCTAAGTGACATGTCTGGAGGAATAAGGTACTGCTCATCACCTGAACAATACTAACTACTTAACTACTAACATTGAAGCATGTTGGTGGCAGCATCATGCTATGGGAGAGTTTTTCAGTGGCTGGGACAGGGAGACTGGAAAGGGTTGAGGAAAAGCTGAATGGAGCAAAGTATAGAGATATTCTTGATGAAAACCTAATCCTCAGACTAGGTTGAAGGTTCACCTTCCAAAAAGACAATGACCCTAAGCACACAGCCAAGACAACACAGGAGTGGCTTAGAAACAGCTCTGTGAATGTCCTTGAATGACCCAGCCAGAGCCCTGACTTGAATCCAATCGAGCATCTTTGGAGAGACCTGAAAATGACTTTCAACCGACTGTCCCCATCCAGTCTGAAAGAGCTTGAGGGGATCTGCAGAGAAGTATGGCGGAAAACCCCAAAATCCAGGTGTGCAAACCTTGTGGAATCATACCCAATAAGACTGGAGGGTGTAATCACTGCCAAAGGTGCTTCACTAAGTATTGAGTAAAGGGTCTGAATACTTATGTCAATGCAGTATTTAAGTTTTTTTTTTTCAATAAATTTGCAAACATTTCTAAAATTCTGTTTTCACTTTGTCATTATGGGGTACTGAGTACAGAATAATAGGTAAAACACAAAATAGCACAAGGCCGAAACATAAATTATGAAAAGAAGTGAAAGGGTCTGAAGACTTTCCGAAGTGCATTGCATATAATGGTCTTTAAAACAGATTGTGGTTAGGTCAGCAGCTCAACTGAGAAGAAAGAAAATATTTCAATACACTAAGAACATGGCCTCTAAATCACAACAACCACACTACTAATACACACTATGCTGCCCTTTAGATAACTCTCTCCTGAAACTACAGCTGTATGCTGTGCCATAGAGAAGCTTGTCATGCAATCACCATCCAAGCTTTCAGGCAGGATATAATATAAGGTACCCAAAACTTTATCTGCACAACTGAATAAACCTCCAGAGAGACTCATGAAGGAGATGTATGAGGGAAAATCATGAAGGAACCCCACTGAACTGGCTGACTATAGCAAACATGCAAGCCAAAGCAAAGAGCTATTCTTCAAACAACAGTATCAAGCGGAAATATCTGCCATCTAAAAACAGAAATGATTTAGGCCTTGTGACAGCACAAGACTGCGTTCTGCTGAAGCTATTCTTTTCGCCGTGTTTAGAACACATTAGACTTGTCTTTTTTGAAGCACAATGTATTCACATTCTATAGGACTCAAATTTATTTATTCACTTCATGATAAATGTTGAGAAATTGATATCAGCTGAGACTTATAGCACTTGTAGTACGAACTACATGATGTTAAAACTTAGTTTCATTTATTTAACTCAGGAAAGATGGATAGAGAGACTTCTGAAAATGCATTTATGTGCATATGCATCTTTGAACCAGAGAAAAATTGGTCTTTTGGCTGTGTGATAAATGAATATGTTCTTTTAACATGGTTAGTGCTTTGAGGATGTGAAAGCTGCACACAAAGCTCTGTGTACACAGAAGTGTAAGGTAATGTGATTTCCAAACAATCTGTGTCTGCACAGACACACCAGTGTCCCTGCAGGCGCTTCAGCACAATGCCTAGCTTTAATTAGATATTAGGAGTGGACATTATCTGTCAGGACCTTTACTATGACGTCTGTCTCTCTGGAACATTAGTGTTCAGCTGGTGACTGCAGGTGAGTGTATGGTACTAATAATATGACAAAACTCTGTGAATTAAGTGAAATAGATTAGAATGAAGGTCCTACAGCAAACAAACTGTACTGCATCAATGCATATGTTCAAGGTCTGAAAAGAAAAAGTTGGGGACAGTATGAGTCTGGAGAATGCAATTTTTTTTTTTTAAACACAGTGTTTCTTACATTTTTACTTTAACTTCTATTTCAATGCCACAGTATGAACTCGGGATATTTCATTTGTTTTGTCATGATTTGCATATTTCTTCCTTTTACAATGCGTAATATCATTACAGTAGTGCTTGAAAGTTTGGAGAACCCTTTAGAATGTTCTATACCTTTACGCATAAATTATGATCTAAAACAACCAAAAATTTTCTAAAAGTAGATAGACAACCAGTTAAACAAATGAGACAAAAATATTATACTTGGTCATTTATTTATTGAGGAAAATTATCCAATATTAATATTAGTGAGTGGCAAACAAAAAGTATGTGAACCTTTGCTTTCAGTGTCTGGTGTGACCCCCCCTGTGCAGCAATAACTGCAACTAAACGTTTTCCTGTAACTGTTGATCAGTCCTGCACACCGGCTTGGAGAACAGCTTCAACTCTGGGATGTGGTGGGTTTCCTCACATTAACTGCTCACTTCAGGTCCTTCCACAACATTTTTGTTTAATTAAGGTCAGGGGACTTTAACTTGGCCATTCCAAAAAACATTAACTTTATTCTTCTTTAACCATTCTTTAGTAGAGAACGACTTGTGTGCTTAGCGTCGCTGTCTTGCTGCATGATACACTTCTCTTGGAGATTCAGTTTCATGGACAGATGTCCTGACATTTTCCTTTAGAATTTTCTGATATAATTGAGAATTCATTGTTCCATCAATAATGGCAAGCCGTCCTGGCCCAGATGCAGCAAAACAAGGCCTAACACCATGATACTACCACCACCATGTTTCACAGATGGGATAGAAGGTTCTTATGCTGGAATGCAGTGTTTTCCTTTCTCCAAACATAACGGCTTTCCTTTTAAAAAACCAAAAGTTTCTATTTTGGTCTCATCCGTCCACAAAACATTCTTCCAATAGTCTTCTGGCTTGTTGACGTGATCTTTAGCAAACTGCCCGATGAGCAGGCAATGTTCTTTTTGGAGAAAGAACTATGGAGAGCTGGAAGTACAAAACTCTTTAGAGATGGTTTTGTAAACCTTTCCAGCCTGAGCATCAACAACTCTTTTCTGAGGGTCCTCAGAAATCCTCTTTGTTCCTTTGTTTTCTTCTGCCATGATCACCTCCCACAAACGTGTTTGTGAGAGCAGACTTTGATAGATCCCTGTTATTTAAATAAAACAGGGGTGCCCCACTCACACCTGATTGTCATCCCATTGATTGAAAACATCTGACTCTAATTTCAACTTCAAATGCAAAACTGCTAATCCTAGAGGTTTTCACATACTTTTGCCACTCACTAATATGTAACATTGGATCATTTTCCTCAATAAAATACCATAAGTCTAATATTTTTTTGTCTCATGTGTTTAACACTGGTTCTCTTTTTCTACTTTTAGGACTTTGTGTGAAAATCTATAACGATCTAATCTAAAATGTATGCAAATTCTAAAGGGTTCACAAACTTTCAAGCACCATTGTAAAAATGATTCAAGGAATCTGGAGTTAATTTTAGTCTCTAAAGGGCAAGGGATTGGCTTTTATGATTTGAGAAAAAAAAAAAATTGTCAATCAAATAAGCTAATCATCTTTTAGATGCTTCGTAATTTTATTATACAGTGGGGGCAAAAAAGTATTTGGTCAGCCACTGATTGTTGCAAGTTTCTACTACTTAGAAAAGATGAGAGAGGAGGTCTGTAATTTTCATCATAGGCCACACTTCAGCTATGAGAGACGAAAAGAGAAAAAAAATCCAGGAAGTCACATTGTAGGATTTTTAAAAGAATTTTTAAAATTGTAAATCATGGTGGAAAATAAGTATTAGTCACCCACAAACAAGCAAGATTTCTGGCTGGCTCTCCACAGACCTGTAACTTCTTCTTTAAGAAGCTCTTCTGTCCTCCACTCGTTACCTGTATTAATGGCACCTGTTTTGACCTTGTTATCTGTATAAAAGACAACCTGTCCACAGCCTCAAAAAAACAGTCAAGACTCCAAATTCAACACATGGCCAAAACCAAAGATCTGTTGAAGGACACCAGGATGAAAATTGTAGACCTGAACCAGGCTGAGAACAATGAATCTTTACAATAGGCCAAGCAGGTTGGTGTGAATAAATCAACTGTGAGGAGCAACTGAAAAAAATGGAAGACATACAAGGCCATTGATAATCTCCCTTGATCTGGGGCTCCACGAAAGATCTTATCCTGTGGGGTCAAAATGATCATGAAAACGAGTGAGCAAAAATCCCAGAACTACAAGGAGGGACCTGATGATTCACCTGCAGAGAGCTGGGACCAAAGTAATTTTTCCAAGAGGATTGGGAGACCCATTTTTTCCAAGAGGATTGGGAGAATATCATGTGGTCAGATGAAGCCAAAATAGAACTTTTTGGTAAAAACTCAACTCAGCATTCTTCTTCCTTCAAACATGACGAATTGAGTTTTTACCAAAAAGTTCTATTTTGTTTCATCTGACCGCATGATATTCTCCCAATCCTCTTGGAAAAAATGGGAATGATAATGTACTCAGATTTCAATGTTACACTTAGTGTTGGTTATTATTAGGGGTTATAGCTTTTAGGGGTTTATGGGAAGCATAATATGATTAATGGTACAGCATAAAATGGGGAAATAAAAAACAAGTATTAATAATCTGTAAACTGTATTAGGTTTATGCCATTGTTACCAAGGCATTTCAGGCCACCACCCAACGGGCTGTCCTATAGGCAGACCGATTTGATTTGCGACAAACAAAATAAAGAAAAGGAAACAACAATAGCTGTGAATGCCAAGTGACTAATTCAGAAGAAATCTTTCAACTGTTGTTTTAAATAATCAATAATTATATATATATATATATATATATATATATATATATATTACTTTATTCCTTTATCTGTAGACTAGGATTTTCAAATAAAAAAAATAGAACCATACAGAGAACATTTTTGTTGTTTACAGCGACAGGCCTATTTTGAAGGTATGTAAAACATTACTAAAAATCAAATATAAAGCAAAGCAAGAAGGAGGTTAGATAGAATTGGCGTAGCTTTGTTTTAAGAACATTTATCCTAGAGCTTCTAGGTGGGATCTAGGGATCTCACTAGTAATCGGTTGAGGAACCCACATGCAGATGAACAGACAGACAATGACTTTAGGTAAAACGATAGTTTTATCGAAAATATGCTGAGAGTTAGAGGTGGACTGGAGAGTGTAATCATGACAGAAGCATAAACCAATTGCGAGTTGAGTCCAGGGAGTCGGGAACGGAAGCATGATGGATGTGCGAACCGAATATAGTGTGTGAGAGCATTGCTTCCACAGTAATCCAGGACCTCTTGCGAGCGGTGGTAAACACAGGCAGCAGGAAAGGCGGCAGGCGAGGTAATCCAGAGGCTAGGGAGAAACAATGCTGGTTGTGAATACCAGGCGGAAAAATAAAGCTGCATGGGAGCTGAAAAACAGCAAGGAATAAATACAGAGAGAGCTTAGAGCAACACGCTAACAGAGGTGCAACATTGCCACAAAGTAAGGCCCGAGGAGATAACTGGCTTAACCTGCGAGATGTGAAAGGTGGGGTGAATACACATATGTTTTGGAGGCTTTAAACGAACAGAAGACAGGAAATGGACCAATAAAGCAGGGCGCCAACTTCCTGCACTCAACGTGGAGGGGAATGTTGCATGCCGCGAGCCAGACAGCTTCACCAGGAGCAAAGGAGGGACCAGGTCTCTGACGGCAGTTGGCAGAGTGCTGGGCAGTACCACGGGCCTTGAGTCCCTGCCCAGCCAGGTCTTAGGAGAGTTGATGATGGCGAAGGAGATGGCCTCATGATGGTTCCCCGACAGGACTCGTGGTACAGGGAGAGTATGGTGGGTGATTTTAGCCAGGAGCCTGCCATCCAGAGCGTAAGCCCGCATGGGGGTTTCCAAGGTCTCCAGTTGGGGGCCAAGCTGGGCCACAAGGTCCTGGTCCATGAGGTTCTCCTCTGCTCCAGAGTGAATGATGGCATCCACCATGCGAGAAATCCCAGGAAGACACAGAGCAGTGGGCAGCGTAAAGAAGGACCAGCTGGCTTTTGGGGGATTAGTGTTAGGGCTCGCCAGGAACCTTAGGTTCACTGATGAGCAAGCCCTTTTGGGCGAACAGAGCATGAGCTGATGGTGTGACCAGGTTGTCCACAATCCAGACATAACCCCTGTCTCTTCTGCCTTAAACATTCCAAGGTGGTGAGCCTGGCATGACCCAGCTGCATAGGCTCAGGGTCCTCGGGAGAGCAGGGACTCAATGCCAGAGGAGGTGAGGGCTCTGACACAGCAGGTCTGGTGCAGCAGGACAGGATTGCCTGGACCGGACGTGAGGTCCTCTCCAACCTATATTCATGGAGGCAAACGGCTAGGTCCTTGGGTCTTTGGGTTCATCCTGGGCCCCTAACTCGTACTTGAGGCGCTCGGACAGACCCGCCCGGAATGCGTCACGTAATGCGTGGTCATTCCAGCCGGCATTCACGGCCAACGACCAGAACGCCACGCCATAGGCCAAGACCGACTGAAAGCCCTGATGAAGGCTGATGAGGTGACTCGACGAGAGGTGAGGTCCTCAAAACCCCTACCCCCAAGGAGGCCAGTAATATATGAGACCTTGCTGGCATCAGAGGCAAAGGCCAAGGAGTGCTGCTGGAACACCAGACTGCACTGCAGAAGGAACCCTCAGCACTTGCTGAGGTTGCCAGTGTATGGTTCAGGATGGGTGATGGGGTGTTCCACACCCATGGACAGAGGAGGAAGGGTGTCCATGGGTGTGGAGCACCCCATCACCCATCCGGGTGGTCGCAGTGGAGGAGTGCAGCCCAGTCGGAGCATTCAGATGGGATGTGGAGTCCCGAGTTCCGCCGGAGATGGGGGTTGTTCGGCAGCGAGGTTTGAAGCCTGTGAAGGTTGACAAGTGAATGGTTAATTTTTCCAATTAAGCTTTCATCTTGTTTGTTCAAGACACGGTTCGAGTCTAACAAGGAGGTCAGTAGCTTATCTTGCTGTTCTATAAGGCTTGTTGACAGTCTAGTGCAATACCCACAGGTAGCGGGTTGGCTGTCTGCTGATCCGCGGGTTCCATTGTGGCCAGATCGTTCTGTTAGGTGCTGGTACTGGTGCTAGTGCTAGTGCTAGGTAGCGTAGCCAAGTAACGGGTAAGATATGGGATGATCTGGCGAATTCCAGGAGATTGATCGGCGAATAAATGCAGCAGCAGTGATGAGGTGTAATCTGGATCAGGTGTGGAGACGGAGGAGGAGTGGTGAGGCGAAGGATGAGAGCCAATCGATCTCTATGAAAGCAAACACAAATACACACACCGCACTTGGGAAAATGTAAACAGAAAGGCGGAAGGTAAGAGATTGAGGGAAAATAACCAGATGCGGAAAACAGCGGAGTGGACCCAGAGCAAACCCTAACAAGAGCAAAATGCTTGTACTAACACATTTCTTTCAGAAAGAAATAGATTTATTTAAAAAACCTAAGAGAGACGAAAAGGTTGCCCATTTTATACTATGTAGTTTACATAACGTATTTTATAATACATCATATTTCTGAACAGGACATTCAGAGAAATGCTTTAAAAAGCATCTATGATACAGATCCATCTATTCTCATTTTATTGATGGACAAATGGGATAAATGGAATACATATTTTATTATTATTATTATTATTATTATTATTATCAGTAGTAGTGGTAGTAGTAGTATTATAATAATAAAACAAAGCCAACACAGAAGTTAATACATTTCTACCCACCATATAGCCAAACATAAATAGAGTAAATATACAAGTTTGTGAACCCTTTAGAATGTTCTATATTTCTGCATAAATATGACCTAAAACAACCACAGATTTAGATAAAGAAAACCCAGTTAAACAAATGACACAAACGTATTATACTTGGTCATTTATTTATTGAGGATAATGATCCAATATTACATATTAGTGAGTGGCAAAAGTATGTAAACCTCTAGGATTAGCAGTTCATTTGAAGGTGAAATTAGAGTCAGGTATTTTTCAATCAATGGGATGACAATCAGATATGAGTGGGCACCCTGTTTTATTTAAAGAACAGGGATCTATCAAAGTCTGCTCTTCACAACACATGTTTGTGGAGGTGTATCATGGCATGAACAAAGGAGATTTCTGAGGACCTCAGAAAAAGAGTTGTTGATGCCTGATGTTGTCATCAGGCTGGAAAAGTTTACAAAACCATCTCTAAAGAGTTTGGACACCACCAATCCACAGTCAGACAGATTGTGTAGAAATGGAGGATATTCAAGACCATTGTTACTCTCCCCAGGAGTGGTCAACTAACAAAGATCACTCCAAGAGCAAGGTGTGTAATAGTTGGCGAGGTCACAAAGGACCCCAGGCTAACTTCTATGCAACTGAAGGCCTCTCTCACATTGGCTAATGTTAATGTTCATGAGCCCACCATCATAAGAACATTGAAACAACAATGGTGTGCATGGCAGGGTTGCAAGGGAGAAAGCCACTGCTCTCTAAAAAGAACATTGTTGCTCGTCTGCAGTTAGCTAAAAATCACGTGGACAAGCAGCCAGAAGGCTATTGGAAGAATGTTTTTTTTTGGACGGATGAGACCAAAATAGAACTTTCTGGTTTAAAATAAAAGTGTGTTATGTTTTGAGAAAGGAAAACACTGCATTCCAGCATAAGAACCTTATCCGATCTGTGAACATGGTGGTGGTAGTATCATGTTTGGGCCTGTTAGGCCTGCATTCTGAGCCAGGACGGCTTGCCATCATTTGATGGAACAATGAATTCTGAATTATATCAGAGAACTCTAAAGGAAAATGTCAGGACACTCTGTCCATAAACTGAATCTCAGGGGAAGGTGTATCATGCAGCAAGTCAACAACCCTAAGCTCACAAGTCGTTCTACCAAAGAATGATTAAAGAAGAATAAAGTTAATGTTTTGGAATGGCCAAGTCAAAGTCCTGACCTTAATTAAATCAAAATGTTGTGGAAAGGACCTGAAGCGAGCAGTTAATGGGAGGAAACCTACCAACATCGGAGGACTGATCAACAGTTACCGGAAACATTTTAACTGCAGTTATTGCTGTTACGGGGAGGTCACACCAGACTCTGAAAGCAAAGGTTCACATACTTTTGCCACTCACTAATATGTAATATTGGATCATTTTCCACAATAAATAAATGACCAAGTTGTAATATTTTTTGTCTCATTTGTTTAACTTGAGAATCTGAAAATCTGTTGATGTTTTAGGTCATATTTATGCATGAAATATAGAAAAATTCTAAAGGGTTCACAAACTTTCAAGCAATCACTGTACATTAGGATCTGTGTGAAGGGATGCCATGTGAAATGCCATCAATACTGGTGCTTCTTGTACTAGACCAGAAGGATTTATCAGAAACAGGGACTCGTGCAGACACATAAGTAAACATAAACGGGTAGCATAATTAATATTAATTTAGGTACTTCATAAAGAGATGATGCTTCAGTCTGCATTTGATGACAGCAAGGAAGCTGTTTAGACAGCAAGGGGAAGCTCATTTATCATCTAAGTACCAGTAGAGAGCATAATCATGTAACTATGTGCACCATCTTGTAACTAAGAGAATTCCTGCATGGGGTGATCACATCAGATATTGCTTTGAGTTAGTTTCTTTATATACTCGCTGTGGTCTTCTCAACAAGGCGTCTTTACCCAAAGAACTGCTCCTCACTGGATGTTTTCTGCTTTTCAGATCATTCCCTGTAAACCCCAGAGATGGCTGTGCATGAAAATCCCAGTAGATCAGCAATTTTTTAAATACTCATTGACCATATCTACATGCCTAAGTGCATTGAATTTCTACCATGTGATGTGTGTCATATTTGTCTTAAGGAGCAGTGGAACAAGTACTTAATGAAATGGCCAGACAGTGTATATTTTCTTCATTGTACCAAAACATGTGGTCTGAGAACACAACAAGCCCATACAAGCCCAATACCCAGTCATTAAAACAGTATATAAAGAGTGAAGCCTTCTAATCTCAAATATCCCTGTAAAACTCTATTGAAACTCTACTACTACTGCCATACTGTATCAGCTGGCTCTTTATTATCGCCAATAAATTTAGGATTTTCAACCGAATCCACATTTACCAGAATATGCCTGTTTTCTTGCGTGTGATTTGTGCCTCTGTTAGAATAACACAATGTAAACTTATTAGAGATCCAGTAAATTCCACTGATTTAAGTGTTCATCGCCTAATGTTTTCAGTCTTAAAGATAAATGCATGGTGTCGGAGCAGAAGTCTAGGCCTGGAGGCTGTTCCTTGAAGTGAGCGTATAAAAGTCACCCTCATATGAACTAGCCTTGCTTAATTTAGACAGACTGCTCACTTTAGGCTCATTTGGTTCCAATAACAGATTCAGGTGTGATTTATTCTTACTTCTTCAAGACAGGCTTTTGTAATCAAGATTTAAGCAGGTGCTTGCAATATTTAAACAGCTCGACAATCGTTTTCAGGTAGAAACTGCCAGCTGACTTAATGGGAAGGGAAATATTTTAAAAACCTATTGAGTATTTAAATTTATTTTGTAACATGAGGTCCCATGAGTTAGCACAGATACTGCGCCATCTGAATTTGTAGTACTTGTATGTTATCAGGAAAAGTGAGTGGCTGTGTCCGGTCCTGAAATGACCTTGGAGCTGGTGAACTGAATGCTGTGTGAACATTACATGCTTCTTCATCTACTGGATTGTTAACAAATGGAAATGCCATGGTTTCTCTAAGCTAAATGGTAGCTCATTTAGCTTATATCTTCTAAATCACCAAGTTTTTGTTGTGGGTGATATTGTACATTAAAACATATTGCTTATCAATCTATAGTACACATAGTAACATTTATTTTTTACTGCACAGACATGAGATGTAGAACATGCTAAACACCACTCACAGTAACTAATGGCCAGGACTATGGCTACTAATTACCTGGTGCATCACTATTACTCTATTCAGATTTTATTTTATTTTTAAAAACAGTATGACACACGAACAAAGAGTTAACACAAAGAAATACACAATTGCTTGTTTCTATATAGCTAATTATTTCACTACAAAACCACAATTGTAAAAAAATAACTGGAATATTTGGGACATTAACAAATCTACTGAGAAACATACAACCTGGTGAGTCCATCTGTCTGGGCCCTGGCAACACATTACCTGGATCATCATGATCCTGACGGGCTTGGAGATTGGCGTATGACACCCCATGGCTTTGTGATTTCCCCTCTTTCTTCTCACATCCTCACTCCTCTGCAGGAGTTAACAAACATGATACCGGCTTCATAAACACTTCATACAAACAATCAGAGATGTGAAAATAAACCTTCTCATACTCATCCTCAGGAAATGCGGTGGCAATCTGTAGGAGAGTTCATATTAGATTTCCATTGTTTAAGTGGGTAGGTGAAAGAGGTTTTTTTATTTATGTTTATGTTTCAAAATAGAAGGAAATTAGTGTTACATATGAGTGATGCCATCAGTGAAATAAGTATATCTCAAAATGTACCACAAGTTGGATGATTGGTTTCAGGCATCATACATTAAAATTAGTATTTAATAAAAACTAAGACGTAATTCACTAATTGTTGTGCAAGAGGAAATATGGAGATTGGTCAAATATATTACCCAGAGATGTATATATAACATGATGCAGGCTTTAAAATAAATAAAATCCTGATGATATAATGCAAATCTTTATTGCTAGGAACAGGCTGGCTGCATTGCGTGTGTTTGTACGTGTTACAGCGACGCTGACCATGTTAGTCTGAACAAGTTTAGACTAGTTTCTGATCCAGCGCACTCAAAAGCATTTTGTTGTTGATAGAAAGTCGCTTCAATGAGTATTTGGCCTGTTTGACAATTATTTTCTGGCCATTTGTGCTCATGCCTATTAGAACGTTCCCATGCATAGCGACATCACAGGTATTGTGAAGTGAGATGTTGTTACCATGTTATCAGCAAAATTCCACAGTTCATTTCTCTTCTTTGTGGACATGATAAACAGGACTCTTCAGCGTCTCAAGGAGGCTCCAGTGTGCTTTAACTTTAACAAGCATTTTTCCATATTGCTGATTATTTTTATTAATTAAATCAATTGGTGCAAGTGTATGCTACTTTTGTTTTTTGTCTTTTTCTTAATCATCCATCTGTGTGAGTTTTCAATTTATTTTCTGCTGTGTTTTGTCAATATGTCTCTGCACTTTTTTGCTGCTCTCTCTGCCTTGGGTCAGCTCAAAGTATTTTGAAAATAATGGGTGATGCAAGTGCACCTCTTTCAAACCCATATTGCTTCTGTATAACAAACCAGTGTTGTCATTTTTCAGGGAAACTAGTTGTCACGTGCTAATTTGCATATTCATTTTTGTCATAATTATTTGCATATCCTCCCAAGACCCAGGAAAACTAAACTTTGATAATTTCAGTAATTTTGAAATAAAATATGTCTGTGAGATGAACATGTCACAAGGATTTTTTTTTTTTCAAAACCACTTTTTGTTTATTTTTTATCAAATGTCCTTTATAAGGGACAATGGTAAGTCCCAATGTCCACTACAGAGGACATTTTAAAAAAAAACTACACTTGGGTTATACTTACACATTGGATAAACATAAAAATCTGCTTTGAAAATGAAAATGAGCTAAAACTGTTTTCTACGTAAAACATGTAAATTATAAGCTTTAGAAAAATCATTAATACATTATTCAACAATTTACTTTTCTTGCGTCCGTAACTGCTGAGATTGCAGCCATTCTGAATAAGCAGATCTCCGGTTGCAAATGACACACCCCCACAAATGATATATTAAAGCCAGGATGTCCTCTACATTGCACATCAGCTTTTAGCTCTGCAGATTATATGGTTATTGAACTATTCTTTGTGAACTCGTGTCCCCCACAGAGGACAAAAATGAATTATCAGGTCTTACGAGGATATCCAAATGGAAGGAAGGAAGATTTTGTGAAGACAACTCAGACATTTAGAATATAATACATAGATACTTTTTATAGAATATATAGAGAATATTATAGATTCTAGGTTAAGGTACTGGACTCTGGGTCAGAAGGTCCAGGGTTCAAATCCCACCTCTGCCAAGCTACTACTGCTGGGTCCTTGAGCAAGAGCCATAACCCACAGTTGCTTGGATTGTAAGACTGTACCAATTGTAAGTCGCTCTGGATAAGGGCATCTGCTAAATGCTGTAAATGTATATTTTAGAGAATATAAGAACAAAAATATATTATTTTAGTAGAAAAGAACAAGTCTTTAGCAGTGTTTAAAAGATTAGGTGCCAGAGCCTGTAGCTTGTATTAACAAATGTCCCTGTCAGGTGTATTCTTTGAATGCTCTAAGTATTCAAGTTTGTGCTTACAGGAATGAAATATTATTAGGATTTCAAGAATAGATACAAGTAATAATAATATACAACTAATTCTTAAATATTTTTTTTCATTTAGCTTAAAATAAATAAATAAATAAATAAAAAGAGCCAAAAGATTTTCTAAAAATTACTGAGATAATGTTTATATTTAGGTGTTGAATTAATTTGGTACTATTATTATCCTACTGCCATAATATTAATATTAATAGTAATATTAAGAGAGCTAGAATAGATCGTAGTTGTATGTTGGAGGCAGGTTGACATGTCAATAAAAAGACTAAAGGAAATTGTTTCACAGATGGAAATATGCCAGAAAAGCATTGTCACAAGCCCCAGGGAGCCAGCTGAGTCCTCAGTCTTTTGATATGAATACAACACTGCACACCAGCCTCAAAGGACTGTTATTCAACAGTGACCAGAACTTGGCTGATAACCTGAATATGTTTTTTAATAGAATTGAACATTCCGCTTCACCATGTATGACTTTAGTTTTGCTCTTAGATTTATCATCTACGCCGCCCAAGGAGGTTGGGTCCCTTTTTGAGTCTTGGTCCTCCTAAGGTTTCTTCCTATAACTCAGGGAGTTTTTCCTTGCCACTGTCGCCCTAGGCTTGCTCAATTTGGGATTGAATGTAGTTATTAGGAGATAATCTAAACTTGTAAAGTTGCTTTGAGACAATGCTCCATTGTAAAAAGCACTATATAAATAAATCTGACTTGACTTGACTTGATGCCTGTGGCACACAACCCTCTTCGTTATATCATCGTGGAACAGTGGAACTGGACCAGCTGAAGCAGGGAAAAGCAGCCAGACCTGAGAGAAACTGCCCAGCCTGTAGAAGATCTGTTCAAGTCATTCATTCATTCATTTATATTTTTATCTGCTTAATCCTGATCAGGGTTGTGAGAAAGCAGTGCCTGGCCGATGACACAGGGCGTAAGGCTGAAACAACCCTACACAGGGCACCAATCCATCATAGGGCACATACACTTACACACCTGGAATGACACACACCTGTCTACATAAGGCCTCACAGCTAACAATGCACATCAGAGCAAAAAAACAAGCCACGAGGAAGAAAGAACTGCCTGTACAGCTCAGATACAGGATTGTGTGGAGGTACATATCTGGGGAAGGCTACAAAAATTCTGCTTCATTGAAAGTTCCCAAGAGCAGAGTGACCTCCATAATTCTTAAATGGAAGAAGTTTGGATCAATCAGGTCTCATCTTAGAGTTGTTTGCCCCACCAAACTATGTAATTGGTGGAGAAGGGCCTTGGTAAGAGAGATGACCAAGAACACACTGGTCACTCTGGCTAAGAGCCTGTGTGCAGATGGAAGAATCTTCCATATCAAGCATCACTGCCAGAGAATACAAAAAGGGGTAATGGCCTAGCTGGTCTTAATCTATAATAACACATTTTTGTTGTTGCAATACTTCTTAGGTGTTTTTGCAAAAATCTCACAAAGGTGCAATTATCATGTGTAACAGGGAAAGACCTGCTGAAAGCCCTAGAACTTTTAAGTCTCTGTTCATTCATTCACTATAAGAAAAACACTAAACAAACATGCTGTTAATTTAAGTACAATATATAAAATAGCATACATGTTTTACGCTTGCAAAATACCCCCTGTATGCTCCACAGTTATTTTGGGAAACTGTTCTGTGTATAAATAAATGTAACTATTGTACTGTACTACTGATAAAAAAATGCACTAAAAACCAAACACTGCAACCATATACCAACAGTGAAGCATTTGAGATTTGTACATTGCAGCTTCTTTAAACTTTACAGTTAATCTGCTGTAATGGTAACATAATATTTGTGCAACAAATAAGCAAAACAATGCAGACATTAACAGATTACCTAAGGTCATTGCACCCTTGCTGAATGTGAATTACAGAGTGAAAACTGTTTATCCACTGGTTGTTTCTACTCTCTTTGGCACTTAGCTCAGCTTCAGTAAATGGTTGCTGTTTATTGTCTGTTATGGAGCACAGGTGTCCTCTAATCCTAAGGGCATCAGGCAAAATTAGTAAAGTCTGCTTGTTCCTGAGTGATGGGAAGCCTTGAGAAACAGGTCCCCTAAAACTAGATTTTCTCTGATCTCCTAATTCTGTTGTGACACACAGGCCCAGATCTTTCTCTGTATTCACAGGAAGACCTTGTGGAAGGCTAAAGATGGTCATGGATTTGAAAAGAACATTTAATGAATGCTTGCTAAAACTTACAGTCCGTAATTACCTGCGTCACTAGATGTAAACACATGGTCATGAGGGGCAAGCATATTTCTTTTCCCCATGACTTTTGACTCCATTACATGGCAGCATGACCCTGCTAGGTCAACGCAAAGTTGACATGATGGGAAACGGGTCTGGGGAGTGGAAGCACATGGGATTTCCACAAGAAATGTACTCGCTCCAGTTAAGTAAAGCTCCTGGAAAACATGACTGTACCTCCTGTTGTGAATTAGAAGGTCTTTAGCCCTTTAGACACACAATTATATATATATACATGTTTATATACTACACAGCATGTGCATAAGTCACTCTGGATAAGAGCATCTGCTAAAGCCTCGTAAACATAAATGTAAAATATAGAGATTTCACAGGAGCTATTTTCTTGTTGGAATTTAGTCAAGTAAAAAGTTAGTTCCTGACCATATACTCCTAACTACTTTTAGAATTACGATTGTCTTTGTTATTAATGTGATTGTTGAGCTGTATGAACTCTCTATGTGGTTTGACAAAGCCATTTTCAGATGCATGAAATTACATTCAATCTGACATGATATCTAAGTTAAAGCAGACCCAAAGAAAATAAAGTCAGTCCTTTGACCATAATGCAACATAAAATGCATATCTGGAGCAAACGGTTGTTTGTGTTGTGAATAAAGAAATCCCAACGTTTTGCAGCTGAATTGCACAAAAAAATCTTGACCATGAGTTAAATTCTCTTTGTGTATACACAGTAGTAAATGTAATTTATGAAATATTACTGTTAAGCAGCACTGATCATGGCACTTATGACAATGCTAGCTGCTGTACTTCTGACACATTATGAGTAAACCATAAGTCTGTATTCATTGCACTGTTTTCCATCTAAATTCAATAACTAATGCGGGCTACATCTGGATGTCTACATCAGATCTTAAATTGCCTTTAATATCTACAGAAGGCATTGTATCTGGCATTTGGGTCCTGGATGTAATGACCTGCTCTCTAAAACACATTTATAATCTGGTTTATGTGATGTGTTTTATCTACTGCCACTCTGTCTACAGTGTTTCCAGACTACTTCAGTGACTACAGAGACAAGAGTTAGAAAAACAGTTGTACTGTTATGTAATCAGTATATCTTCTCTCGCATGGACAACCTGCCAAGGCTAGTCATTTCTTCTTTAAGTCATTACTTCAAACACCTAATATACAGGTATGCACAGGATGTTCACTGAAATGAACATTGACCATACATTACCATAGACACATAGTAGTTTAGATACTTTGCACATCATTTATTTCAAACAATAATATTAATTAAACCACAATGTGAAACCTTTTAGTACAGCACTGTGCTGTGAAATACAGTAATTCTTATCTTTGTATTTATTTATGAAATTTGAAACACTTACTGAAAATGAAAGGAACTGTTGTTATCTGGCTGCGATCCTCTTTTCGGTTAGCATGTGTCACAAGAGTTCACTCCTACTATTTTTTTGTCATTCAGAAGTGAATTAGATGCATGTAAAACCCATTTTTATTTTCTATTATAAACCTTAAGACCTCGACAGTTAAAGGGACATTAAATGGCACATACCTGTACTGTATAAGATATATGTACAGTGGGTGTTCTTTTTGTGTCTTGCCTATACCCTATCAATCCTAAACTGTTTTTGGAATTACTTGCAACCTATCAAGGCCTGACTCAAGTTCAATTCTGCACTGTCCATTCAACTAGTATTCTAGCACAGACCTGGATCAGAACATGATGAAACTCCATGGATCTGCTCAACATTTCATATATAATATAGAAGTGATCACAAATCCTAATGAATAAAGTTGCACTACTTGTAACAGTTGTAACAGACAATGGCCTTTACTTCCAATCAGTAGTACTTAGTTCAAATGTCAGAAAGTGTCAGAAAGTTGTGAGTTCTTATACACACACTGACCAGATCTGTGACTCCATCATCAAACGAAAATTACACCAGCAGCAGTCTTACCCTTTTTAGTAGCCATTGTATTGGCTGTCTTTGAGCCTAACTTCTCATCCCAAATGGGCATAAAGATAAAGCTATGACTGTGACAAGATAAAAAACATCAAGGGTTATGATAATAGCACGGAGGCTATTTTAACCATGTCCTGTAAATGTTTTGCAAACCTTGATAACAGCATACTGGTGGAGATAAAGATGTGCCCTTGGTTTTTTGCATAGCGCTACTCAGAACCCACTTTCAGTCACCGTGTTAGATTCCCACAAGTCCTTGCTGAGTGATGCTGAGTGCACAGACTAGAATGTTCTTCCATAAATATGAACTAAAACATAATAAGGATTTTCAAACAAGTCTTAATAGTTGATGAAGAGAACCCAATTAGAGAAGTGAGACAAATATATTATACATTTATTAATTGAGGAAAATGATCCAATATTACAGTGACAAAAGTAAGTACACAATCATCTTCATCTACTTTTTTGGACTTGTGTGAACATCACATGGTGTTTGTGTGAAGTCCTATTTATGAAGTAATATAGAACTTTGAATGGTTGATAAAGCACCACTATATGTAAGTATGAGAATTTTGACATAACTCTCAACAACGGCACTTGTTCCCAGCGGGTGGAAAATGTCACCAGTGTATTCTGGAGCAGGCATTTTATCCCCAAGGTAGCCAAGAATGAAATTAGTCTGCAGAGACAATGCACTTTGAATAAGTGCGTTAGCCAAATATGGATGAAAAATGTTGGTTTACGACTGCATAATTCTGTCTAGACTCTATATGGAAAATATGTTTATTTTGTCATTTACTGTATGTCTAATGCCATTTATAGGTTTGACATATGACATTTGATTAACTGTTGCACTGTGAATGTTCCATTGACTTTTATTAACCAACTCCACAGAGATACCAACCTTGGGAAACAGTTAAAAATGTAGCTAGTAGCTGAACATTTGGAATATGATTACCAGTGTTAGTTTAGTTGATGAATGATTTTCATCATAGTTTTCGTTTATGACCCGTCTTCTAACAAAAACGAGACGATGACTAAACTAAAATGAATGGACAATTACAATAACTAGGACGAAATGAATTGACAATTTTGTCAACGACGACATCCAATCAGATCTGATTTAGTTTTGTGGTAGGTAGGGAAAAGATCCAATCATAACTTTTTGATCTCTAGGATATGCACTATGATATATACAGTACTATTCAAATGTCTGGAAGCATCTGATTAAATTGTATTGTGAATAATTCATTTATACATATATTTGTGTGGCATACTGGTCTATAAACTACAACCTGAGATTTTTTTATTTTATGTATTTTTTTTTTTTTTTCCGGCCAGGTGGAACGTAACATATCGACATGACTGGTTGTGCCTGAGGGAGAAGATGCCAGTTAGGGGATTATCCTATACATCAGTGACATATTCAGCTCTGTGATAGACTTACACCTTATGTTCTCTTTGGACAACTGGCCAAAACCCTGCGACTCTGATCAGGAAAAATGAGGTTAAAATATGAACAGTAAATACAGTGATACCTCAGTTGTCGTCCACCTTAGAACTCATCAAATTCGGTTCTTTTTTATTAGAATTTTTGAGTATAAGAATTTGTCTCGTCGTTTGCACGGTACTCAGTGCACTTGCTTAATCTCGTTTGAGTTGAGCATGATTCACAAGTCAATATTCAGTACACAGTGATTCAGTGATTTGGGTTCACAATAGTCCTTGCTCAGTGTGTTGTTCAGCCCTTAATTTGCTGTGTTTATTGTGTTTTTCTTTATTTTTTTCATCTACAGTACTGTATTTGTAGTTCAAATACATCTCCATGGGTCCTAAAATGATTAGGAAATAATGCCAACTGAAAGGAAACTGAAAGGCAACAGGTAATAATAATAATAATAATAATAATAATAATAAGGTCGGCTCCAGTATAGACTACGTTAAACTCATCAGTTCATGATACATTTAACTTATGATGAATTTGTTGGAACATTATAAATCAGGAAACACCTGTACAATACAGCTCCATTCATTCATTTAAAGCCTTATACAGTGTGGATTTTCTGGGGGTCTGGAACAGATTAATTCAATTTACATTATTCCTTATGAGAAAAATTTGTTGTGTACTCAACGTTTTTGGTTCTCAACAAGCCTTCTAGAACAAATTAACAACAAGAACCAAGGCACCACTGTACAAAGAAATAAATACATCAACAGAAGTGTTTGTGTTTTAGTAGTTTAGTCACAGTATGTTTGTCTTGTGTTTGACTTGAATGAAGATCAGATGATAATTTGCAAGTAGTTATTTCAGAAATTCAAAATTAAAAACATTTACAACTACTTTTTCCCTTCATATACAGTGGGGATTGAAAGTTTGTGAACCCTTCAGACTTTTTTATATTTCTGCATAAATATGACCCAAAACATCATCAGATTTTCATGCAAGTCATAAAAGTAGATCAAGGGAATCCAGTTACACAAATGAGACAAAAATATTATACTTGGCCAGTTACTGATTGAGGAAAATGGTCCAATATTACATATTAATGAGATGCAGCAAAACAGGCCCAAACCATAATACTACCACCACCATGTTTCACAGATAGGATAAGGTTCTTATGCTGGAATGCATGTTTTTCTTTTTCCAAACATAACACTTTTCTTTTAAACCAAAAAGTTCTATTTTGGACTCATCCATCCACAAAACATTCTTCCAATAGCCTTCTGGCTTGTCCACATGATCTTTAGCAAACTGCAGACGAGTAGCAATGTTCTTTTTGGAGAGCAGTGGCTTTCTCCTTGCAACCCTGCCATGCACACCATTGTTGTTCAGTGTTTTTTCGATGGTGGACTCATGAACATTAACATTAGCCAATGTGAGAGAGGTCTTCAGCTGTTTAGAAGTTATCCTGGGGTCCATTGTGACCTCACCAACTATTACACACCTTGCTCTTGGAGTGATCTTTGTTGGTCGAAAACTCCTGGGGAGGATAACAGTGGTCTTGAATTTCCTGCATTTGTACACAATCTGTCTGACTGTGGATTGGTGGAGTCCAAACTCTTTAGAGATGGTTTTGTAACCTTTTCCAGCCCAATGAGTATCAACAACTCTTTTTCTAAGGTCCTCAGAAATCTCCTTTGTTTGTGTCATGATACACTTCCACAAACATGTGTTGTGAAGAGCAGACTTTGATAAATCCCTGTTCTTTAAATAAAACAGGGTGTCCACTCACACCTGATTGTCATCACATTGATTGAAAACACCTGACTCTAATCTAACTGCTAATCCTGGAGGTTCACATACTTTTGCCACTCACTAATATGTAATATTGGATCATTTTCCTCAATAAATAAATGACCAAGTATAATATTTTTCTTTCATTTGTTTAACTGGGTTCTCTTTGTCTACTTTTAGGATTTGTGTGATAACCTGATGATGTTTTAGGTCATTTTTAAGCAGAAATATAGAAAATTTTAAAGGGTTCACAACTTTCAAGCACCACTGTATGTTACTTCATAGTTCTTTATGTATTTACTATCAGTCTACAGAGCTGGAAGTAATAATTAATAATAATTAAAAACCCTAATGCATAGGCATACCCAATGAACAAAAAGAGAGTTGCAGTAGTTGTGTTTATTAACTTGTATAATAACTGTAAAAGGAAGGAAAGAGAACCAAAAGCTAACCCTTGGGAAACTTCCATATTAAAACTGAAAGGTAATTAAACTAACCTTCTACTGGAAAAATGGTAAGATCAGTCCTGCAGATATGATTCGGGTCAGAGCCCCTGATGCTTAAGTCAAGAAGACAGTTTTACGACAAACAGGGCTATTAAAGCTAAAGTTAGCTTTAATTTCATTTCCCTTTCCATTCAGTCTAATACAATACACTCTATTGAGGTCTGCTTAAATGGTATTCTGCATATGAAGTAGAATGATCTAATCTATTGATGTGACCATACAGAGCTCATTGTCTGGTTACCAGCTTTATACGAATTAAAAAAATGTCAATATTAAATATTACATACATTTAATAACATTTCAAATCTCAAAACATAACAGCTACAGTAATCTTAAAGTACTGTTCTAAATCTCTGGTTAGGTTTTTGATTGGCCAAATAGCATTATTTACTGTATTTTGGTTTCTTCACAGGTTTGTTTGTTAAGGACATTATTTCCATGTTTACTCCTGTGTGATCAGGTGTTAACACACCTCAGAAAGTGACAAGCTTTAAAAAAATCAGTGCTGTATTCAACCTGATAATGAAGTGATAAGTGAACGTTTAGTAGTGTGAAAAAAACATGCTCCATATCTTGATACACATTTTGAGCTACAGCATAAGCTTAATATGGCAAAGATACATAATATAATCTGTTAAAATAAGGAAAAGAAATAAAACTTTTATTTCATGGTTAAGGGAAAAGGGTAACTTGCACTGTCTGCTGTAAAATTCACAGTTCCACAAAATACAAACAAGAATAAAAGTGATGAGGACCCTGGTTAAAATCCAGCTGTAAACTACAGATAACCTGTAAATAACAGAGAAGGCCATTAATACATTATACTCAATGTGTTTTGTGCAAGATGATCTTGCTATAACAAATCTCATGACAACATGAAATGTTGTGAACCATGAAACTTCAATACAGAAGTTAAATTGAAGAACAATCAGTTGTTGGATTTTGTATTGGAGCATACAAGTTAGTACTGAAAATATGACATGTACATGTTATTTTGTCATAAAGTAAAGAGATTCATGTTCCAATATGCTAATTCATTCCATCCAGTGCCAGTGTGGGAAAGAAATAGGTCATGTAGGTTAGGTAACTTTTCAATTTGCGTATTCATATAATCAGGCCAAGGGTAGCAAGGTGGTCTAATATGCAACCCACCATCACAGTGACCAGAGGTTGAGTCTTGGAGGAGTCATCATATGGTACGCTGCCCCAGATTCCAGTGCAACCCAGACCAGGAAAAAGTAGGGCTAAAAACATAAATATATACAATAAGAATTATCAGTTGGGTTTTGGGAGCATCAAGCATATTATTAAATACCATAGTGAAAACTTTTAAAACAATTGTGTCTGGTCTTGAGAATAATAAATACACTATTAATGCTTGTGAGAGAGGTTAGTTAGACAGACTTTCTACATTATTTCATAATGCCGGGCATGTGGAGTGGACAGGAAATGAGACTGCTTTGTAATTTTATTTACAAAACAGTCAGGCAAAAAATAAGAAAATCAATCATGTTACTTAAAAAGCATTTGAAGAAATTAAATTAGCTTTGGTGTTGTACTGGGGTGGCTCTGTTAGAATAATTCTGGGATTAAAAACAAGTCTTTTCAAAGCCTTGTCACACCGCACAGTTTTAAAAGTTTCAAGGTCTTGCATACTTCTGTAGAAATTAAACTTGAGAAAAAATCTAGCTTTAATCTGTCTGGAGAAAATCCTTATGGCATCACAGTCTGTATTCTGTGTTACTTCTGCTACTAAATTGTCATTTTTGCCTGCCCAAAGATAAAAATGATTAATTTGCATTTAGTCATTGTCCAGGGATTAAAAACCTGAGAAGTAAAATTCACTTGAGAGACAGAGAGAGAGAGAGAGAGAGAGAGAGAGAGAGAGAGATACCATACCATTAAATTGGGAGGGGTGACTTTTTAGAGTGTGATGCCTCGGGTGATCAAACTGAAGCATGTGTATGGTGGGTCACTGGATTAAATTCACGACTCTGTCTGTGTATGTTTGAGCTGAAGCCACGGTGCATACAAGTCTGTCAGGTCTTCCTCTGCTCATGTAGCTTTTGTGTTCCACTTTGAATTATTAGAAAATTAACTTCCTGAAGCTTTTTCTCTTCGACACATTCAACCTGCGGCTCCCCAACACATCAGGTACAATTTTTCTTCAGCTGTTACATTTCATGCTTTTCATATTGTACAACATGCCATTTCTGTTATGGACTGATTTAACAGCCATGAAATGTACAGTGTGAATAGACATTTATTTATAGTATTATGGTAAACATTTGTGCCTGTTGGTGATGAGTTTGTGACTATGTGTCACTCTGTCAAGGAAAAAACAGCTTAATTGACAGTGTTCACAAAGCATTTTAAATGTATTGTATTTATAGTGTGAACTCAAGCAAGTAAACCAGTTACATAATATCCCCAGGGGCTAGTATTTTTGTGTGTGTTAGGGTGTGGGTCTGTCTGGGAAACAGAATGAAGTCAAGTGCACTGAAGGTACAGGACTGAGCCAACAAATCAGTTTAAAACTGCCATTTGATGATTTTCCATTCAGTTCTCCAATTGTGTGTGTGTGTGTGCGCGCATGCACCAGGTAGGTGTGTGTAAATGTGTTTCTGGAAAGAAAATAACTTTGATTTGTGGGCTACAAACTGAAAAATGCATTCGGGAAATGTAAGAACTTTAACCAACTTTAAGAATGGCATTTTGCATTACTTTTCATCATATGGGTTATGCAATGCACCTATATTATGGGTACCCATGACAACTTCTGCAGAAACATCCATTTGCAGGTCTTTGCTCAACCAGCAGGAGTCAAAGTTAAAGTCAGATTTATTTACGTCTAATAGTAGGCATGTATGATCCAGTAATGCCAAAATCATTACCCATGAACTGAATACAAGCATAATTGTATGCTACTATAGGTTCAAAATCTAGTGCTGTTTGACTTCCTTGTGCCACATGGGCAACCATTCTAAAGCCATAAGTATAGTTACTGCATATTTGTGCATTTGCAGTTGCAATGACAGCAGAACTTTTTTTTTTCTGTTCATTGACATATTATTTACTGAGTACTGTATGGTTTAGGCTATTTATTTATTACATACAACACTAGTTCACAGCCTCAGGTTCAAGTCATGATGGTGCCCCCTGGCTGGGTCGAGTAGGCACAATCAGCTTGCCTGAGGAAGAAGATCATGGACAGAGGTCATGATCAGTGACTACCCAGCACTGTAAAGGTCTTGTACACCATTCAGGGCTCACCTGTGCATTGTGAATTCCAGGGATGGGATCCGGAGCCTCTGTGACCCTCACCAGGATAAGTTAGTTTCTCTTTGATACCTTTGCCCATCATTGTGAAATTTCTCATAAGAAAGATTCTATACCTTTAAACTGAATGCTTTAACAAATCATATTAACATATGTGATGCCCATGATTGTTTTTCTACAACCTCAAATCAGAAAAAGTTGGAACAGTATGGAAAATGCAAATCTAAAAACCCTGCAGTGTTTTTTACATTTACTTTAACTTTTTGTTGCAGACAGAATAAACCCAAGATATTTCACATTTTTTTCTGGTCAACTTCATTTCATTTGCTAATAATCATCCATTCCTGCATTTCAATCCCGCAAGACAAAAAAATTGGGACATGGGCAATTTAGGGCTAGTAATGAGTTAAAAAAACCTAAATAATAATGTGATTTCAAACAGGAAACATCAGCAGGTGATTATAACCATGCTTTGGTACAAAAGCAGTATCTGAGAAGTAAAGATGGGCAGAGGATCTCCAGTTTATCAACAGATGTTTAAGAAAATTATTGAAATGTTTAAAAACATTTAAACATTTCTCCCTCTACAGTGCATAATATCATTAAACAATTCAAGGAATTCAATGAATTTCAGTGCATAAAGCCTAAACTGAAGATACCTGATCTCTGATCCCTCAGACGGCACTGCATCAAGAACTGTCATTCATCAGTAGCTGACAGAACCACATGGGCAAGGAATTACTTTATCAAACCCTTATCAAGCACTACAATATGGAGTTACATTCACAAATGCCACTTAAAATGTAAATCATGATTATAATTAAATATTGACATTACCTGTTTGAAATCTCATCATTATTTAGGTTTTTTTTTACCTTATTACTAACCCTAAATTTTCCCTGTCACAACTAGTTTTGGAATGTGTTGCAGGCCTAAAATGCACAAAAGGAAGTTTATTTAAAAAATGAAATGAAGTTGACCAGAAAAACCATGAAATATCTTGGGTCCATGCTGTCTGCAATGAAATAAAAGTAAAAGGAATTCTAAGGAACACTGCATATATTTTTATTTGCATTTTCCATACCGTCCCAACTTTTTCTGAGTTGAGGTTGTATAGTACTGAAGAGTCTTCTTGAAATATTTATCATCATGTTGTGTTCAAATCAGTGATCCATCCTTGGTGTTCAGCTCTATCAGCAGATTTGCACATCCTTTTAAATCCCATTCAGTTTCTATGGTTGGTCAGATTTAACTGGAAATGCCACAAATGTTATAAATTTAATCAAACTGACTAAACGTCAATGAAACAAATTATATTGTGTATTTATATGCATTGTCTTGACAAAGTCATGAAGACTTATGCCAGCTAGATGACAGAAACTATAGTTAAGATCAAAATGGAGCAGAACACATCAGTAGGGTTAACAAATTTGCAGGTTGATTCACAGTTATAGAGTAGTTTATTCAGTCTGTTGCTTGTGGGCTTTGTGATACACTACCTGACCAGGTACTGCAGCACACACATTCGATTTGATTTTGAGGATATACTCGAGTAAAGAAACTCAGGATACAAACAGCAACCGTCCATACCCCTGCTGTTAACAGTAGGAATAATCTCATTCTCAACAAGGGCCATAAGTGTCTCAGTGTGGGAGATGTTTCTGCAACTCCACATTACCAACACCCTTATAGTCTGGTCTGCTCTAGAGTGGACTTACACAGCCTTGTTGTGTCTCACTCACTACAACACAAAGCTTTTCACATACCTTTTGTACCCACTTAGCCTGTAGACATGTACAGTTGACAGCACACGATAAGTCACCATTTATTTTTATGGATGACAAAGCATCAGCATAAAGGACAGTCAGAGGTTATTCATATCTACTGAAGGTGGATATTAAACATGGCGGAATGACATGTAGCTGTTTACTAAAATAATAAACGAGAAATCCACCAACCATATCTGCTTCTGTAATTAAGGATTACCGGTACTTCTATGTAATGGCAGGCAGGGCAGGACATCCCATAGCATTATTACGCATTATTAAGCATTATTACATGTTTCTTTTTGTCATACCAGACTTGGTACTGAATGCTTCTGTAGAGATCAGTATGGATGTATCTACCAAAGTGTTTCTTGACTCATTGTTTTAGTGTAATTGAGGTTACATGCATAACTTACTGTTTAAAATTAAGGGTATGCATCATAATACAGTACATACAATCATGGCTGAAAGTGTTGACACCACTGATGGCATTGTAGCTAATCTCCCTGGCTCAGGCTCAGGGTGCATCAGTGGCAGCGCAAACTATACGTCGACATTTGAATGAAATGAAACGCTGTGGCAGGAGACCCAGGAGGACCCCGCTGATGACACAGAGACATAAAATAGCTAGACTGCAGTTTGCCAAAATGTATGTGCGTAAGACAAAATCCTTCTGGGACAACGTCTTGTGGACAGATGAGACCAAGATAGAGCTTTTTGGTTAAGCACAGCATTCTGCTGTTTACCGAAAACAGAATGAGGCCTACAAAGAAAAGAACACAGTACCTACAGTCAAATACCTACAGGGTTATTTTGATGTGTCTGGAACTGAGTGCATTGACTGTGTGCAAGGCATCATGAAATCTGAAGATTACCACAGTGTACGGCCCAGTGTCAGAAACCTGGGTTTCCTGGTCCTAGGTCATGGGTTTTCCAGTAGCCCAATGACCCCAAACATACTGCAAAAAGCACCCAGAAATGGATGGAAACAAAGCCCTGGAGAATTCTGGAGTGGCCAGCAATGAGTCCGGATCTAAATCCCATTGAACACCTGTGAGGAGATCTTAAAATTGCTGTTGGGAGAAGGCACCTTTTAAATATGAGAGACCTGGAGCAGTTTGCAAAAGAAGAGTGGTCCAAAATTCCAGTTGAGAGGTGTAAGAAACTTGTTGATGGTTATAGGAAGCGACTGATTTCAGTTATTTTTTCCAAAGGGTGTACAATCAAATATTAATTATTTAATTAATTTGAGGGTTCCAATTATATTAATTTTGGCATCCTTTTTGTATTATTCCAATGCACACAAAGGAAATAAACATATGTATGTAACATATGTATAACAAAACATGTGTAATTGCTATAATTTTCTGGGAGGAATACTTAATTTTCTGTAAACATTTCAGGGTTGCCAACACTTTCGGCATGACTGTAACTGTTCATATACAGTAGAAAGTTTTTCAATGTGATTGAAACTAGTCTTTTATGCTACCAATGTGTTGTAATGGTGCTTCACTTGGCTGTTGTGATATTGGCTGTGGTTTGTAATGATCCTGCACTTTAGGCTGTTTGAACAAATCAAGAAAGCACTGATGCACAGCTGTTACAGATATATAACTAAAACTGACTATCATTTCATTAAGACACAATTGAATTCATTTGCAACCGATTATGTGCTTGGTCTGTTACTAAATCAAGAATTAATAGACATAATTACAACCATTAGATTCTAATGCAATCATGTTTAAATGGAAATAATTAGGCCAATGTTTTTAGCAAAGAACAAGATAAACATTATCAGTTGTAGTTAACCCCAGTTGGACCCCAAGGCCTATCCACTGCATCTGCAGTGTTTGACCAAGCTGGCTTTTCATTGTACTGAGAAAAGATTGATAGCCAAGAAATCTACCATAAAATGCAACAGTAAGAGTCTTGGAATGTTACAGACATGACAGAAGGTATTGCCAATGATATTTATAGCCAGGATCCAATAATAGAACAACACAGCAAAAATGTTTTCAGTTACTTGGTCAGCGATCAACTCCAGGACTATGTTTGTTAGGCAAAACTCTTTGAAAAGGTTTTTCTGAAGGGTTCATTTTTACAGATATCCCGCTTATACACAATTACTTCTGGCTAAATAAATGTGTTAAAATGATTCTCTTTATTAAACACAAATACAAAACAGATTGAATAAACAGAGATTAGGTTGAAGTATTTAATTAAAGACAAAGTAGGTGTCCTGCATGAGACTTAAGGTCCAGTACAGTGTCTAGGTTAAGCACTAAGTTGGACTGATATCGTTATGTTTGGGGTGATTTTGTCTGTAAAGTGTTTTCATAGTTTTCCTAGTGCTGCTGTTAGGAAGTTTCCAATTTCATTTTAGCTCTTCCAGGGGGAGTGAGGGAGTAAGCTGGGGAGTGGATAGAGCAGAAAGGCTGTTCAGGCAGTGTGTATTGTTAGTGAGCATATCAGGAGCAGGCATGTTTCTACAATTCAAAAAGCTAAGCTTGAATCTCATCAAAGTGACTAAACGTCTCTACTTGGTGTGGGATTTTGCATATAGGTAAGGTGAATTTGATTTGTATGTAAAATTAAATGAAATGAATTTGTGTTCGTTTGCTTTCTTTAAACCAGGTGAGGACTTTTAGCATGACATTTCATGTGGTATAGTAAATCCCAACTCAATCAAGCTGTTTATTTCACAGTTTGCAGCATATATGCACATTTAATGATGAATACACAAGTAGTCAGTGAAGCAAAGTCTTTGTATTTATTGACAGTTCTCACTGTTTAAGAGCTTATGCCTTGTGGAACAATATATAGTGTTGAAGTGCTTACAGCAAATTAGTGGAAAGTGCACTGTATCCTGGGGATGGTTAGCTGCAAGGATATCATCTATTTAATGGATTATTTCAGCGATTGAACAGCAAAACTGAAACTGTCATAGTTCACCACAATCTACATCTTCATGTTGGTCCTTCAGTAATTTAGCTTGTATTATTATTTTATGCTTGTATTTGCTTTCATTCTGCCTGGTCAGGGTAGTGAGGGCTCCTAGCACCTATACTGGAGAATACAGGACACAGGTGTCAACATCCGTCGCAGTGTTGACAGAGTTCACGTTGTTTGCAGGAAGAATGAGACAAAATAACACCTGAAAAAAAAATTCCTCACTTGATATCCTCTGTGGCAAAATGGTCTTTTAGGTATTGTCAGAAAGAATAGCAAATTACAAAGTGGTAAATGATGTTCTGTCCCAACTGTTTTTGGAATGTTTTGCAAGCCTGGAATGGAATGGATGTTTATTAACAGTTAAAATGAAGTTGACCAGACAAAACATGAAATATCTTGGGGTCATACTGTGTTTAATGAAATATATAACTGGTACTGTGGTAGCCTAGCAGTACAGAAGGTCCAAGGTTAAAGTCCCACCTCTGCCAAGCTGCCAGTGCTGGGTCCTTGAGGAAGGCCCTTAACCCACAATTACTTGGACTGTAAGACTGTATCAACTGTACTCCACTCTGGGTAAGGGCATCTGCTAAATGACTGAATGTAAATAAGCTTGTGTAATGTGCTAAATGATATCGGCTTGTAGATTCACTGCCTACTCCTGATTACTGTTTCTTGGTGGACTTTGGCATGTTCTTCCATGTCTGGTTGGAATTTTACCTTTTAAAAACACTGTTAGGTGTATTAAACTCTCCTAATTGTCCCTAAGTGTGGGAGTGTGAATGAGTAAGTGGGTGTGTGGTACTCTGAGATAGACTGGCACCCTGTTCAGGATGTACCAGTACTCAATCATGTTCCCAGAATTGGCTGCACCCCCACTGCATCCCTGAACATTATAAAGAATAGAGCAAGTAATAGCTAGAGTTAACTACTATTATATAGCTGTACAGTTTAAATGATCATAATCTTATCTATCAGATGGCCAGCCAGTAACTTGCTATCAAATTCAAGATACTCAAAAAAAGAGTACGATTTTAGTATATCATCATATTGGCAAGTTTGTCTTTTTGCTCAGCTCAAAATTATACAGTAATGAAGAGTTATAGAAGCAGCTGCAGAAACCTATCCACTCTTCATTCTCACACTGATACCTCTTTCCTTCTCGCTGACATGCAACATTAATTTACGCTGTGTGCTAAGCATTCAGATGATGTCTTCAGCATCACATCTGCTCTTAAATGAAAGTGCATTTTG
This sequence comes from Ancistrus triradiatus, assembly GCA_025084515.1. NCBI lineage: Eukaryota > Metazoa > Chordata > Actinopteri > Siluriformes > Loricariidae > Ancistrus > Ancistrus triradiatus. The sequence continues at coordinate 111,994 of JAJAGP010000796.1, read as the reverse complement.
TACAGAGATCTGGCCTGTGGGCCGTGTGGGCCGCGTATGTCTGCCATCACGCCGCTACTCAGAAGTGGGTAATTGTTGTTATAGTGGCCACAGTTGTGCTGATGTAGTGTGTTTCCAGCCCAGCCCTGTGCGCCAAGTGAGACAGAGGATTAAATGACTCATTAACTTGATCAAGAGCATGTTTGAGTGCCTGGCACCTTTCACCACCAGATGGTGTTAACAAACACTGCTTTTAGGAGCACAGATTAGTTGGGTCACTATATGAACTTTTACTACATAAAGCTGCTCAGTTTGGAATGTCAGTGTGCTCCAGGGATGTTGCAAGCAGCGTTTAAAGTGTTAGAGATCAAAAAAAAAAAGCTATTATGATGGGAAAGCTGCTGAATCATTAGCTGTAAGTTTTATTGGTTGACTGACTGCTTTGTAGTGTGGTATAACCATGTTAAAGTTTACAGCAAGATTGAATGAAAATCCAACAGTAAAATCTTAAGACTTTCTAAATAGTCACTACCTAGAATAGAAAGTTCATAATTGGGCTGTAAAGAAAAGCCTTCTTGAAAAAATGTGCAAAAATGTACATTTGTACAGTCGTATGAAAAAAGTTTGGGGCACCCCTGAAAATTTTCATGATTTTTCTTTATAAATCATTGGTTGTCCAGCTCAGCAATTTCAGGTAAAATATATCATGTAGCAGATGAACACCGTGATATTTGAGAAGTGAAATTAAGTTTCTAGATTTTACAGAAAGTGTGCAGTAATTATTCAACACAAAATTAGGCAGGTGCATAAATTTGGGCACCCTTGTCATTTGAATACCTTTAGCACTAATTATTGGAACACAAAATTTGTTTGTAAGCTCATTGACCCTTGATCTACATACCACAAGTGAATCCAACTATGAGAAAGTGTTAAGGTGGGCCAATTGGAAGTTTTTCTCCTCTTTGCAGAGTGAAGAGTAGCCACTCTGAGAGTTGGCAAACATGGGAGCCTCCAAAACAACTCTCAAATGGCCTGAAAACAAAGGTTGTTCACAACAATCCATGGTTCAGGGAAAGGGAAAAAGCTCTCTCAGAGATTTCAGCTGTCAGTTTCCACTGTGAGGAACATAGTGAGGCAAAATGGAAGACCACAGGCACCAGTTCTAGTTAAGGAACTCCCGAAGTGGCAGACCAAGAAACAATCTCAGATAGGCAGAGGCGAAGGATGGTGAGAACAGTCATAGTCAAGCCACAGACCACCTCCAAAGACCTACAACCTCATCTTGCTGCAGATGGTGTCACTGTTCATCGTTCAAAACTATACAGCGCACTTTGCACAAGGAGAGGCTGTATGGAGAGAGTAATGCAGAAGAAGCCTTTTCTGCAGACACGGCACAAACAGAGTCACTTGAGGTGTGCTACAGCACATTTTGGACAATCCAGCTTCATTTTAGAATTAAGTGCTGTGTACTGATGAAACTAAATTGCGTTATTGGACATAACAAGGAGCGGAAAAAGAACACAGCATCCCCAGACAAACACTTGCTACCCACAGTAAAATTTGGTGGCAGTTCCATCATGCGTGTGGGACTGTGTGGCCAGTGCAGGTACTAGGAATCTTGTTAAAGTTTTGAGGGTCGCATGGATTCCAGTTAATATCTCCAGATTCTTGAGAACAATGTTCAACAATCAGTGACAAAGTTGCACCGAGGCAACGACCCCAAACCCTGTTCAAAATCTACTAAGGCATTCATGCAGAGGAACCAGTACAACGTTCTGGAATGGCCATCTCAGTCCCCAGACATGAATATTACTGAAAATGTGGGCTGTCCATGCTCGGAAGCCATCAAACCTGACTAACTGGAGATGTTTCTAAAGAAGAATGGTCCAAAGCACCTTCAACCAGAATCCAGACTGGAACTGTAGGAAGCGTTTTAGCGGCTGTTATTTCTACAAAAGGAGGATCTACTAAATATTGATGTAATTTTTTCTGTTGGGGTGCCCAAATTTATGCACCTGCCTAATTTTGTTTGAATAATTACTGCACACTTTCTGTAAATCCTATAAACTTCATTTCACTTCTCAAATATCACTGTCTTCATCTGCTATATGATATATTTAACTCAAGTTGCTGATCTGAACAACCAATGATTTATAAACTAAAATCATGAAAATTATCAGGGGTGCCCAAACTTTTTCATACGACTGTATATTATTTCGTATATACTAATAATAATAATAATAATAATAATAAGAAGAAGAAGAAGCACTTTTCAAGAATCTAAAGATGCTTACAATTAAGTTGCTATATACAACACAGACAAAAATCATTTACATTTACATTTATGTCATTTAGCAAACGCCCTTATCCAGAGCAACTTGCAATTGATACAGTCTTACAATCCAAGAAATTTAGGCTTAAGGCCCTTGCTCAAGGACCCAACAGTGGCGGCTTGGGATTTATGTCAGTGTGGATTTCTGGTCCATGTCCAGTACTTTTATCACTAGGCTTCCACAGTCCCCAAACAAATATATGTATATGTATATATATATATATATATATATTACAATTTAGTTCATACACCAATGTAAATATATAGATATATAGATTTTGGGTTTTGATTTAAATATGGAAGGTGAATTAGTCTGATAAAATATGTGTGGGACTTTACAGGAAGCCATTGCCTGTGAGGATAGCGTTACAGCAGCCTAGACAACTGGAAATAAAAGCATGTATAAGAGTTTCAGCAGCAGACTGGGAAAGGCATGATCACATTCTGGCAACATGACAGAGTTGGAAAAAAAGAGATGTTACAAAAGATTTGACATGAGCATCAAATGAAACTTTGGAGTCTACAATGATATCCAGATTTTGGACCAGACAAGAAGGAGAGCCAGTTTGTATGTAGGCCTAGTTCTGCCTCTTGGGTTGTGTCTATGGTGTGGAGTGTTCCCAACACACAGCTGTGTCTCTGTTGTACTGTAGTTCATCCTCTTGATGTTTCTTTTGTTTTTTTGCTCTTTAATAAGATTCATCCCATTATTGAAAGTCCTCCAAATGTAAACATTTAAACAAATATATCACATTGAAGCTTGTCATTTAAACAATGCCGTTTTTAAAAGAATCATAATGCAGTAAGCAATGAGTATGTAATATTGTGAAGTAATCAATTGATGTTATGGTTGTTTGTTTCAGTTATATAATTTCAGAAAACAATACAACCCCAGATCAGAAAAGTTGGGACAGTATGGAAAATGCAAATGAAAAATAACACAGCCTTTCTTACGTTTACTTTGACTTTTCTATCATTTCAGACAATATGAGCCCAATATATTTCATGATTTGTCCAGTCAACTTCATTTCATTTGTTAACATACACCCATTCCTGCATTTCAGACCTGTAAAACGTTCCAAAAATAATTGGGATGGAAAAGCATTTACTACTTTGTGATTTTGCAGTGCGTCTTAAAAGAGGTTTTGACATTGAGGATACCAAGCAATGAAATGTGTCAGGTGTTATTTTGTCCCATTCTTCTTGCAAACACGTCTTAAGTTGGGCGGTAGTTAGGGGTTGTCGTTGTCTGATTTTTTTGTTCAAAATTCTCCACATTTTCTATACTAAGGACAAGTCAGTACTGCAGGCAGGCCAGCCCAGTAGTCATATCCTCTTCTTCTGCAGCCATGCCTTTGTAATGTGTTCAGCATGTGGTTTTGTATTGTCTTATTGAAAATGTTGTTTTGAAAACATCAGATGTTGCTTTAAAATCTCAATGTACTTTTTCTAGATTAACGCTTCCTTTACAGAAGTATAAATGACCTTTGCCAAGGGCACCGACACAGCCCCCTACCATGACAGAGCCTGGCTTTTGGATTTGTTGCTGATAACAGTCTGGATGGTCCTTTTTGTCCGTGGTCCAGATCACACGGTGTCTATAATACTGATTCGTCTGACCACAGTAGGATTCCACTGTGTGATGGTCCATCCCAGATGCCTCTGAGCACAGAGAAGTCAACAGTGCTTCTGAACACGTTTTTTTTTTTTTAATCAAATCATGATTACATGTTGGAGGCCTGAAATGTAGGAATGGATGTTTTGGGTTTTTTTACTAACCTTTTCTGATTCTGGTTATACATAATATCTGTATTAAACAGTAAATAACACACATCCAGTTTTATTTGTATATTACAATCCAATTAACTTCTAATTTGCAGTTCCATATTTCTTGACACCTCTTATCTGGGGCTGAAATTTGCACAAAGGACTACCAAACTATATAATAAGAAAGTAATTGTTGGCGGTTACTTATCTTCTTTGACATGCCATTATACAACCATAAAACAACTCATTTCCTGAGTTGAGCTAGGTAGATATTTAACAGATAGTTTTGAATACATCACACACAAAACCTAAAGCGCAGGAGTTTCCTGTGGGGCATGACACCACCCCTATGGCGCTCATGCTATACTGTGCCATATATTTCTTTTCTGTTACTGCCAAGTTGTCACTGCATCCACTGCAGGCCTCCTGACCCACAGTGACCACAAAAGCCTAAATCACAAATCTCTGACAGCCCTTCCTCTCCTAATGTTGAGAAATGGCTGCCTGGAACCCTGATCCCAGATCTCATGAAGATTCCATGAGAAATACACATGTTTTGTTTGTGCTTCATTTCCATGTGTTACAATACACTTTTTTGATGACATTGTCTATAACCCTGTTCAGATTAGACTAGTTTATAAGGGAGATGCTTGTGATTAATTTTTACTCCTCTTGTCAGTGATAAAACTAATATAAATAAATGAAACAGTAATAGACTTACTACAGGATGATTGGGTTTCTAGTAGTCTGTATACTCTATGGACCCAGAAGTTCATAACTGACTGAAGGAACTTGTCATTACTATTATAAAAAAAGTATATGTCATGCTTGTTTAATTATGCTATATGCCTATAGATGCTAGTCATATCACCCCTGTATAATCAACCAACAGAATCTGGTGTTTCCTATTTCATTTCATTTTATGGCTCTTCATGGGACGTGAGAATAGAGTTATACTGACAAGCAGTCCAATTAAACAGCACAGTGACTTTTTAAAGCCTCATTTTGTAGGTTTAGAATGTCTGTAAATGACTTTCGTTTACTTGTTGGAAGATGTATGGCAAAAGGCAGGGTTGACAAAAATGTGTGGTTTTCAGTTTTTTGGGGGGTTTTTTTTTTTTTTTTTTTCAAAATGAGCTGATTTCTGCCTGTAAAATCAGGAAATGTACATCTGGACTGGACTAAAATTATCACTGGGGAGTTTGGTGAAAAACAGTAGGCAATTCTGTCTGTATTTAGTCTCAGGGGAAGATGGTGAAAAACACAGACATGGTAAATCCAGATAGATATAAAGTCACCTGTAATCGAGGAAGTTACCTCAGGACACTGTCCATATACATCTTATGTAAAAATGTTAAAATTAATTAAAATAAAAAAATTAAAAAAATTAAAATTAACTGTAAATAAAATTTTGTTAATGGAGTATGTATACTGATCAGCCAAAACATTAAAACCACCTGGTCTATAACAATGTTTATATAGGTGTTACACATCTAAACCATATTTACATGGATGCTGGATCAACAGTTTCCCTTCATTTACCATAGCATCTTTCCCTCCACTGGCTTTATTTCTCTCTACAATGCCATCACTTCCCAAGGTAAACAGTGCAGACATACGCAACCATCCACATGATAGAAAAGACAACCAGACTCGTCGGACAAGACAACCTTCTTCCATTGTGCAAAAGTCCAGTTCTAACACTTGTGTGCTCATAGGAATCACTTTTGAAGATGGACAGAGGTTAGGTCACGGTGAGCACTCTGATCTGTCTACTACTAGGTAGCCCCATACTCAGCAATTGGTGTTGTGTGACACATTCCTCATATAATCAGCAATAATTAAGCATTTCTGTGACTTTCTCCTTTGTCCATTCGAACCAGGCAGGACAGGTTAGGTGTGTCATTTAGGTTCCCCACAAAGCTTGTGATAGCTTCGGACAAAATCAGCTAAATGTGTTATGTGACCAGGGATATTCAAGTCATTTGGTAATTTCAGTAACTAGTCTTACTGTGGCTTATACAAAAATGAAGTCATAATAAAATCATTTGGCACACATAATGTCACATTAATTTGGCATTAATCAGTGTCTAGAGATTGGCTGGAGATTTAAAAATACACCCTGAACTTGACAAGTTAACTGGAGTACCTGGAGAAAACCCACATAGGCCAGGAATTGAATCAGAGGTCTTTTGAGCTGTGAGGTGACAGCACTGCTCCAACATGCTCCCATTTATAATGATCCTCACAATAACAGGCTTAAGCCGCAGTAATAGTAATTTTAAAATAGAAGAAAGTAGTGAAAATGATTACTGGCTACTACAGTGGCTGGTGAGCTACAAAGTTTAAGACCTTGTTTATGTGATATGTGTTTATGTGTTCAAATACATGATTACATGCTTAGAGAATTTTATTTTTCTCTACATATGGATAGATCAAGTAAGTCCTATGTGAAGAAACCTCTAAAACATATACAGTAAATTCTTCTCCAGTGGGGAGAAATTCTTCTCTAATCTACCATAAATGGTCCTAAAATTTCTGAAACATTTTTCTTTTCTGTTATAGGTTTTCCATTTTAAAGCATCACCTCAGAGAGACAGGCTGAAGAATCCTTTTGTCCACAGAAGCTTGTGAGTTCAAATCGCAGGACTGCCTGAGCTTCACTGTTAGGCATTTGTGGATTAAACTTTGTGCTTAGGTGTCTAACAGTAATGCTTAGGACAGGATATAAGAACCTTCTGGTGACAAGCAGAAAGATGAACCTCTATAATATATTTGTATATTATAGAGTATATTGATTTATTGATGGCTTGTTGCAAAACTGATGCCAAACTTTTTGAAATATTATAATTTTATCATATTATAGTAGATCACATTGTCCATGTGGTTCTGAATACACAAATTAGGAATCATGGTCATTGTAAAGGTGGTCCAGGAAATTACCACTGTGCTGTCCAAGCGTCTTACCAATACATTTGCTACCAATTTTATATTTACCTATGTAGGAGTACTGTATGTTGATACTCTATCGGAACTTTCTCAGCAACAGGATTCATTGCATTTTTGAAATCCGTAGTTTCAATATATTTTGTCAAAACAAACATCAAATAAAATCATATATCTGACATACGGCAATGCATTTCTTTGATATCCACCACATAGACGTGTGCTTTGGAATGAAATGTTTTCCACACTAATGAGTAGCAGCAGGTCTGGGACATCTGCAGGGATACTTTAGAAAGCCAGGGACTGACACAGGAAACTTGGGGTGTTGTTTCATCGGCCTGTTGTCCTTGGCACCCCAGCGTTCCTCTCATGCAACAAACACCACATCTGTAACTAATACGGCTGTTGCTTTTACACCAGGAGGGCTTTTAAAAGCATGGCTCAACTGTGAAACTGGAGAAAACGAAAGGCACATAACACACAGATGAAACCACTCTCATTTTTCAAATGAAACTCAAACGAGTTAAAATGAGACACATTATTGCTGCAATTAAAAAAGCTGCCAATCTTGAAGGTTATCACTAAAACAGGCTGATATTGGGGCGCAGTGTATGTAGACTGATATAGATACATTATGAATATCAACTTAAAAAAAATATATAGATATATATAGATATATATAGATATAGATATACGTGGATATATATATATATATATGTATGTATATATGTATATATATATATATATATATATATATATATATATATATATATATATATATATATATATAAATACATTTTAGATCAACATGAGCAATAATATTATATTTGATTTAAACCTTCTTTATTCGTGGGCACTGCTTTCTTAATAAACCTGCTCTATTGTACCCTCTTGTGGTGTATATTTAATTATAAATACTGTTTCCTCAAAGCGTTTACGCTGACTTTCTCCCTGAATCTTCTTCCTGTTAAAAGACAGAATCCCCTTGACATGGCATTAAGCCTGAAATAATTTATTAATCATATTATTTCATTATAAATAATTGATTATTTCAATTTATTACTTTACGTTTTATTATATACATGTCAGACAGTTTATAAAATAATGTTATGTTTTATGATTACATGGTTTTGGAATTTGATCTGTTTTACATTCTGTACAATTATTTTTTTATATATATTATTAAACGTTTTTATAGTAAAACTATTTACTTCTAAAAAGAAAAAAGAACAAATGTTTAACAAACTTTAAGCATATGCAAACAAAGTTAAATGAAAAACAAACATACACTAAAAAGTAAGTTAACACAAAATTGACCAGGACTATAAAAGTATGTTGAAGTGCACAAATCCTATTTAACACATGAACTGTTTCTCAAAGTAAATGACTTCTGCAACAGCATAATTCAGAGAGTTCCTTTACGACTTCAAAAAGCCTGATGAATTTATGCCTGTATCCACTAAATGACGTTTGTCAATGGAAAAAATAAAATTATATTATTATTATATTATTATATTCTATGGTAAAACAATTGCATATTGTAACAAAAAGACCCTTTCTTATGTTAAAACCAATGTAAAAAGTCTACTGTATCCCTCAGCTGCTGTATCTCCATATGCCTCAGAGGTTTAAGAACTTCTTAATTTAGGCGATAAGGAGAACTAACAAAACACACTATGAGTATCTAAACAGCTATCTCAAAGGTGAGGGTAGATGATAGGAAAATGTGATATGTGCCACTTTAAGCATTATTAAACCTTCTTTATTAAAACTTTATGAAATTTTCCACATTATGTTCCTTAACACGCGATCTTCAAAATAAGTCTACAGGCCGCTTATCCGCAGTACGTGTTCATTTTTATCATAAATTTCCACAGTCTCACGGTGGCCTGTTTGTTTAGGTGTTTGCTGATTAGAAGTTCACATGCTGAGTTCAAGCCTACACTGATCTTGAAATGTGACAAACATGTCTGTATTTGTTCTTTCTCCTTACCCTCCCATGGTTTAACAATGTAGTTTTCCTATGACACTCTGTAACATGCTGTCTTCATTAAAGCAGTACTTAACACTAGAAGTAAAAGTTGTTCTTCCGGCCACTGATAATGCCTAAACACTGTACATTTTTACTGCTGCCCCTGATTGCTTGAGAATATGGTGTAAAGCCTGACTCCCCACATACCCTGGTTTCAAAGGGGCCATACTCACCGCAAACATAATAAAACGTATGCTTTTAATCATATTTTACAGAAACAACATAAATGCTATGACAGGTTTGATTATTGGGGGGTTTAATGAGTAGATGGAGTCTGAGTTGGTTTCTGTTGGCCATTGTTTATTGCCCATGACTGTGGTAGCAATGACCCCTCAGTCCTTGCCTCTGATTGACATTTTTGTTGTGCATTTTTATAGGAGGCCACAGACCAGTGGTACAAAGCGGTCAGCCAGACACACCCCATGGAGTCAGGATCCAGTCTGAAATCATAGGATCCCATAACCTTTAGAAAGCAAAGGAGGTTGAAAACGAACAGAAATGGAGAATGTAACGTCAGAACCTGGTGAGGGTCTGCGAATTCGATGCAACATGTCTGGCAGGCACAAATTCATCTTCACCTTTGTTCCGATTGTTTATGTCTGCAACTTTATTATTGGGATTCTAAGCAACAGCCTGGTGGTGGTTATTATCTACCGCTACATGAAGTTGAAGGCTGTGGCTAGCGTTTTCATGCTCAACTTGGCAGTGTCAGACCTCACCTTCCTGGTCACATTGCCCATGTGGGCGACATTCACTGCCATGGAATACCACTGGCCATTTGGCAGCTTCCTGTGTAAGGCCAGTGCTGGTTTGGTTATCTTCAACTTCTATACAAGCATCTTCTTTCTGACGGCACTCAGTGTGGATCGATACATGGCCATTGTGCACCCAATGGGCTCACGGAGCAGGCGCACACTGCTCTATGCCCGAATTACCTGTATCCTAGTATGGATATTTGCCTTTGCTCTGAGCATGCCCACAGCCCTTAGCAGGAACATTCACAAGGACCAGAAGTCTACCCTCTGTGGTGTTTTACATAGTGGTGAGCAGATCCACTTCCTGGTGTTCCTAAGCATCCTTAAGAGTGTACTGGGGTTCCTTTTGCCCTTTCTTATCATCACCACCTGCTACGCTTTGATTGGTCGCACCCTGCTTCGAGCTAAAGGTCTACTGAGAAAGAGTTCCCAGTCAAGGGAAGATGAGACACTACGCATGTTAGGTGCAGCAGTGCTGGCTTTCTTTTTCTGCTGGGCCCCTCACCAGGTCTTCCATTTCATGCATCTTCTAGTTATGCTTGGAGTGGTCCAGGACTGCCACATACTGGATGTGATTGACACGGCCATACCCTTCAGCATATGCCTAGCCTACTTTAACAGTTGCGTCAACCCTATTCTCTATGGCTTTGTGGGCAACAACTTTCGCAAGAACCTGCTGAGGCTGCTGCAATGCAGGTCAAGTCCAAACATGAACAACTCCAGAATGAACAAGAAGATGACTACGCTCTCCAGCAGAGCTTCAGAGGTGCTGCATTTGTCCAGTAAGAAGGACTCAGAACATATTGGCAATTCATTGGAAGATACAAAGACCTAGTAGAATCACATCAACAGGAAGTGATTCTCTCCTGTTCCTCTCATTTACATATGCGAACAACATAAGAAATGAATTTTGATTTCAGCACACTATTAAGATACAATTCATTGCCAGGTTTTTAGGTACGCTTACCTTGTACTTTTAGTCATACCCATTATTGTCAAGTACACATGCCATATAGGTGTAATTTTAGGTATTGCGTTACTGAGTGTAGCCTTCTATACACATGTCCATGAAAAGGGCCTCCATAGTTATAGCACTGATGTATACCTTGAATGTGTAATGGCTTTTTATATACGCTAAGTAGTAATTTGTTAATCCTCCTCTAGCCCTTCATCATTATCGGTTTCCATGCACAGGAGTCTCATAGCATGATATTTTGACTGCTGAATAAACGTCTCAATAGAAACATCTGAATATCCTATTAGCATTTAACACATTATGATGTTAGTGTCACTGCTATGCTAAGAATGGTCCAACACCTAAATAATATTTGTGCTATGGAGGTCTGTTTTCACTGCTGGGAGAAGTAGTGAGTGGTACAGTGGAGCAAAAAAGTATTTAGTCAGTCACTGATTGTGCAAGTTCTCCTACTTAGAAAGATGAGAGAGGTCTGTAATTTCCATCATAGGTACACTTCAACTATGAGAGACAAAATGAGAAACAAAAAATCCAGGAAATCACATTGTAGGATTTTTAAAGAATTTAATTGTAAATCATGGTGGAAAATAAGTATTTTAATAAGTATTTAGCAATTATATAATTATAGTTTATTATCAGTGTGCAAAATAAAATAATTAATTAGTGTCACTACAAGGCAAGTATTAAATAAACTATTAATGTATACTGCACTAAACAGAAACGACAACATTTTGCGTTTCAGATGCTTTTAGGTTGTGCACCTACCTGATTTAAGAGTCTTACCTAAAAGTAGTCTTAAAATTCTGCTAATTTGCAGCCATTGTGTAGACAACAAAATTAAAAAGGATGCTGTCTATGCATGTATTCATATTAAGTAAATGGCATTAACACAGTGAGCATCAGCTGACCATAATAGCTTACAGGCAAAATTTCCTTGAACCAGTTTGGCCCTAAAGGAGTCAGTGCTGGACAGCTGTGATTAATCTTATAAATGCACATCCTCATTTAGTCTGTATTAATCGTAATGGCTCAATACAGTAATAACCCTGAAAAAATATATTTAAAACATTCACACTGGCTAGTCATAGTAAATGTCTTTGCCCTCATCAGGACGATTATTAACTAGCCTGTTTCACGTAATTGCTTCAGCTGCTGAACCACAGCAGTTTTTGTCTGCATTTCCATAGAGCAGTATAGCTAAATGCACTCTGAGGCTTTTTCCAACAGAATCTTCTAACAGGGTTTTAGTTAGATGGTATTCTATAAGAGTCTCTATTAAATTATGCAAATTTCAAATAAGAACTCACAGGCTTTTTTTTTTAGATTTTGTCTCTGAATCTGTAGTTTTGGACCCAGAAAAACTAAAAAATGCTCAATTATTATTTATTTTTTATTCTTATTAATTATATTTAGTCACATACTGTATATTTATTTAGATTCTGTCCTTTAGTGTGTTTTATATATATTATTTATTATAGCCATATCATAGCCATCTTCCTAATTGGTATTTATCATTCCAGTGCACATGTAACACATGTAACTGTATTTTGGTGTATGGAAACTGTGGCATGTGTAATGCTGTGCTGATTCTGATAGGCTTCTACATCCCTGATCATACATGTACTGTTGGATAGAATGCATTCTATTATTTGTAATAGAACGTGTGTGTAATGCAGAAATCCTGTAAATAACTGGTGGTATGTTTTTGTTTTAAGATGCATGTGTCATAGATTTATTTAACACTTTATTTGGAAAGAACATGATAAATAAGACAAATAATTTATTTATATATTTTTAACACTGTAGGGTTAATTAACATAATTCCTATTTTATTCTATTTTGTTGTTGTTTTCTTTATTTAGTTTTATAGTTTGTATGTCCTATGAAACATTACCGACTTATTTTAGGTTACCACAAAGATCTGTTGTTATTAGTTTGATGCAATTACTTTTTCGGTCCACTCCTACAACAATAATTTAAACCAAACAACTGGTGTGAGATATATGTATAATATTATACTTGGTCATTTATTTAGTGAGGAAAATTATCCAATATTACATATTAGTGAGTGACAAAAGTATGTGAACCTGTCAGTATCTGGTGTGGCCCCCCTGTGCAGCAATAACTGCAATTAAACGTTTCCTGTAACTATTGATCAGTCCTGCACACCGGCTTGGAGGAATTTTAGCTCATTCATCCGTACAGAACAGCTTCAGCTCTGAGATGTTGGTGGGTTTCCTCACATTAACTGCTCACTTCAGGTCCTTCCACAACATTTCGATTGGATTAAGGTCAGGACTTTGACTTTTCCATTGCAAAATATTAACTTTATTCTTCTTTAACCATTCTTTGGTAGAACGACTTGTGTGCTTAGGGTCGTTGTCTTGCTGCATGAGCCACCTTCTCTTGAGATTCAGTTCATGGACAGATGTCCTGTCATTTTTCTTTAGAATTCTCTGACATAATTCAGAATTCATTGTTCCATCAATGATGGCAAGCCGTCCTGGCCCAGATGCAGCAAAACAGGCCCAAACCATGATACTAACACCACCATGTTTCATGGATGGGATAAGGTTCTTATGCTGGAAAGCAATGTTTTCCTTTCTCCAAACTTTCTTTTAATCCAGAAAGTTCTATTTTGGTCTCATCTGTCCACAAAACATTCTTCCAGTAGTCTTCTGGCTTGTCCACGTGATCTTTAGCAAACTGCAGATGAGCAGCAATGTTCTTTTTGGAGAGCAGTGGCTTTCTCCTTGCAACCCTGCCATGCACACGATTGTTGTTCAGTGTTCTTCTGATGGTGGACTCATGAACATTAACATTAGCCAATGTAAAAGAGGCTTTCAGTTGCTTAGAAGTTATCCTGGGGTCCTTTGTGACCTCGCCAACTATTACTCACCTTGCTCTTGGAGTGATCTTTGTTGGTCGACCACTCCTGGGGAGGGTAACAATGATCTTGAATTTCCTCCGTGGTCTTGAATTTCCTCCGTTTGCACACAATCTGTCTGACAGTGGATTGGTGGAGTCCAAACTCTTTAGAGATGGTTTTGTAACATTTTCCAGCCTGATGAGCATCAACAACTCTTGAGGTCCCCAGAAATCTCCTTTGTTCGTGCATGATAGATTTCCATAAACGTGTTGTGAAGAGCAGACTTTGATAGATCCCTGTTCTTTCATTAAAACAGGGTGCCCACTCACACCTGATTGTCATCCCATTGATTGAAAACACCTGACTCTAATTTCATCTTCAAATTAACTGCTAATCCTAGACGTTCACGTAATATTGGATAATTTTCCTCACTAAATAAATGACCAAGTATAATATTTTTGTCTCATTTTTTTAACTGGGTTCTCTTTATCTACTTTTAGGACTTGTGTGAAAATATATACAGTGCTCAAAAAATAAAGGGAACACTCAAATAACACATCCTAGATGTGAATGAATGAAATATTCTCACTGAATACTTTGTTCTGTACAAAGTTGAATGTGCTGACAACAAAATCACACAAAAATCATCAATGGAAATCAAATTTATTAACCAATAGAGGCCTGGATTTGGAGTCAAACACAAAATTAAAGTGGAAAAACACACTACAGGCTGATCCAACTTTGATGTAATGTCCTTAAAACAAGTCAAAATGAGGCTCAGTATTGTGTGTGCCCTCCACGTGCCTGTATGACCTCCTTACAATGCCTGGGCAAGCTCCTGATGAGGTGGCAGATGGTCTCCTGAGGGATTTCCTCCCAGACCTGGACTAAAACATCCGCCAACTCCTGGACAGTCTGTGGTGCAACTGTTGGTGGATGGAGCGAGACATGATGTCCCAGATGTGCTCAATCGGATTCAGGTCTGGGGAATGGGCGGGCCAGTCCATAGCTTCAATGCCTTTATCTTGCAGGAACTGCTGACACACTCCAGCCACATGAGGTCTAGCATTGTCCTGCATTAGGAGGAACCCAGGGCCAACCGCACCAGCATATGCTCTCACAAGGGGTCTGAGGATATCATCTCGGTACCAATGGCAGTCAGGCTACCTCTGGCGAGCACATGGAGGGCTGTGCGGCCCTCCAAAGAAATGCCACCCCACACCATTACTGACCCACTGCCAAACCAGTCATGCTGAAGGATGTTGCAGGCAGCAGATCGCGGTCCACGGGGTCTCCAGACTCTGTCACGTCTGTCACATGTGCTCAGTGTGAACCTGTTTTCATCTGTGAAGAGCACAGGGCGCCAGTGGCTAATTTGCCAATCCTGGTGTTTTCTGGCAAATGCCAAGCGTCCTGCATGGTGTTGGGCTGTGAGCACAACCTCCATCTGTGGACGTCGGGCCCTCATACCATGCTCATGGAATCGATTTCTAACCGTTTGTGCAGACACATGCACATTTGTGGCCTGCTGGAGGTCATTTTGCAGGGCTCTGGCAGTGCTCCTCCTGTTCCTCCTTGCACAAAGGCGGAGGTAGCGGTCCTGTTGCTGGGTTGTTGCCCTCCTATGGCCTCCTCCACGTCTCCTGGTGTACTGGCCTGTCTCCTGGTAGCACCTCCAGCCTCTTGACACTACGCTGACAGACACAGCAAACCTTCTTGCCACAGCTCGCATTAATGTGCCATCATGGATGAGCTGCACTACCTGAGCCACTTGTGTGGGTTGTAGAGTCCGTCTCATGCTACCACAAGTGTGAAAGCACCACCAACATTCAAAAGTGACCAAACATCAGCCAGAAAGCATAGGTACTGAGAAGTGGTCTGTGGTCCCCACCTGCAGAACCACTCCTTTATTGAGTGTGTCTTGCTAATGCCAATAATGTCCACCGGCTGTCTATTCCATTTGCACAACAGCATGTGAAATTGATTGTCACTCAGTGTTGCTTCCTAAGTTTGGACCAGTTTGATTTCACAAAATTTTGATTTACTTGGAGTTATATTGTGTTGTTATAAAGGCTCTTAACCCACATTGCTTAGACTGTACATTGTAGATTGTAGCACTTGTAAGCCATTCTGTATTAGCAAATCTGCTAAGTGAGTAAATGTGAAAGACAAACAAATAAAACCAGTTATTCTCCCAACGGTGGTTGGTTTTTAGATTAAATTAGAAGGATATTAGAAAATACCTCAGTATGATACATGGATACATGGAAATACCTCAGTATGATAAATGGAAAATATGGAAAATGTACAGCTGATTTTGGAAATCTATGAACTACCATGTAAATCCTGAGCAAAGCAAAAAACATGCATGGCCTTGGATTAAACTACTATCTTTATTTTTGAAAAAAAACAAAAACCTGTTTTAATGTTAATAATTGAATGACTTGTTCCTGGTCCGACTGTACAAATATACAGACAAAAATACCTGATATGTCAGCAAAAAGGTGTTCAGTGATTGGATAGCTTATGAGTACTCGGATTCTATAAAGGCAGTGATGGAGAACATTCAACCACAGCTGTAAAGGAACCATGAAGGCCCTTCTGCTCTTGGGACTGTTAGCAGTGGCTCTTTGTGAGCCAATCCGCTATGAGGGGTAATGCAACTATAATTTTATTTTGTCCTGACCCACAATGTTTTATTTCTGAAGCATTGATATATCTAAAGCATGTGTTTCACCATGTTCTTTGCAGAGATAAGGTTTTCCGTCTGAAGCCTATGACAAGTGCACATGTGTCATTCATCAAGGACCTGGATAACATCATGAAGGTACAATTGTTTATAATGTACATCAATGTGGCCAAGCTGTTTTATAGCATAATTGCTTTCGGTAGAGTTTATTGAGAGGTGCAGGCCTAAAACTAGCTTTAAAAGCATGGCTGTTGCGTAAACTGTACTACAAAGAAATAGATTTTGATAGATTTGTAGACCTAAGGCAGTTTAATCTATTAAATCCAACTTCTTGCACACTAGCAGCGCTAACAGCTATTTAAAATTAGATTGTGTTAGTACACAGAGTTACTCAGGCTGGTATGAAGCTTTGTGTTTAAGATGAAATGAAGAATCCCACCTTCATTTGATGTACTTTTCACTGACCTCTGTCTGAAAATGCGATCAGAGTTCGATACCCAGCTGCTAGCCGATAGAGGCGCAGCTTTGTTTCCATCGTTGAAGTTTGTTTCTCATTATTTAGTTACATTTTTGGTTCACTATTTCCACCTGGAGCTAACTGCGATTGGGTTCTAAAGCACATTTATTTTCTGTTTTACACGATTCACCAGTTTTTTATAGGCGAATCGTAACAGAATGGTGCGACCAGTGTAGGACCCAGCATTAGCTCCTGGACCTCCTGCATGGAGGTCCTCAACCGTGCCGACACCTGTGCCACGGTCATTCCCGAATTTGAGTATTCCGAGCCTGAATAGTCAAATGCGAATTTTCACTGTGCTTAGGGATGTCACGGTTAATACCCACTTTGAGACCTTACCTGTCTCACGCGTGCTGCTGCGTCGGTTGGTCAGTGTTAGGGTCATTGGTAGACTGGGTCTGCTTTAGGGATCCAGCCAATTTACAGATCAGGAGATCCAGAGGTGATCATTAGGGTGTAGTACATAGTGTCGGGAAAGATCCAGCCGTTTCTGCCTCGTTCACCCATTCATAGTTTCGCCGTCCCTCGGTGGTTTCGGCTCGCTCGCTGCGGTGTCATGAGCTCCCAGCGTCTCCCTCACCATTATCTGTTTCACTTTTTGGGCTCTTTAACTCTTTCTCTCAGGCTGCGTGTGCGCAGAGCCTGCAGCTCTGATAGAGAGAGCGTCTGCTCAGCTCCGCTCAGGACCTTGCCGCGCTGCGCATGAGCCGGCCCAAGTTATGCTGAGTGCGTACACCAATTGCGTAAAGCTCAGCATATGCATGTAGGCACTTGACTGGGTAACTTTTTTTCTTGTTCATTTACTTATTTAACTTCCATATACTCTCTTTGTTTGAGTCCGGTCTGCACAGCTCCTTTGTCTGGCCTTTTTATTCTGTTTCAGCTCACATCTATTCAGCCTGCTTGTGGTGAGACATTAGAGCAACAGATCCTGATGTGAGCAATCAGGGTTTGATCCCCAGCTGCCAGCCAAAAGAGGCGCAGCTTTGTTTCTGTCATTCAAGTTCATTTCTCATTATTTAGTTACATTTTTGTTCACCCTTTCCATCTAGAGTTAGCGATTGGGTCCTAGTGCCCATTTATTTTCTGTTTTACACGATTTGCCAGTTTTTTATAGGTTTCTGTTTGTTTGTTTATAAAGAAAACAGATGGTTTTATCATACAGAGGTCTCTTTGGTAATAAATCTTCTTTCCTCGCAGTTCTAATCCCGCTTGGTGCGGGGTCCGCTTTTCGGAATGCCTTCCTCCATTTCTTTCGATCGAGGGCATCATCGGGGCTGATGTTGACGGTCTTCATGTCCTGTATGATGATGTCCATCCACCACTTTTTGGGTCTTCCTCTTGGCCTGCTGCCGCCCGGGTCCAGTCGCGTGTGTGTGTGTGTGTGTGTGTGTGTGTGTGTGTGTGTGTGAGAGAGAGAGAAAGAGAGAGAGAGAGAGAGAGAGAGAGAAAGAGAGTGTGTGTCTCTTAGGGACTATATGTCCCCAGAAGAATACTAACATTGGACATTTGTAATCATGTGGGGACACAGCAAATCTTAAAAACTTTTATTGTGAAAAAAACCCAAAAGTGCCTAAATTTCCCTTTCGGTTACTTCAGTTAAGGTTAGTTTTAGGGTTAGGTGTAGCAATAATATGCTATTTATTGTCAATAACAAGACTCCATAAACATACTGTATGTTTAACAAGACTGTGTGTGTGTGTCTTCTGTCCCCTGTAGGTGGACTTCTGGAATCCTGACAGTGCTGACCTTGTCTCTGTTAATACTGATGTTGATGTTCATGTTCCAGCTTCTCACATTGACATGATGTCAGTTATGCTGCAGCAGAGTGGCATGGACCACAAGTAAGAAAAATTGTTTGCTAAAAGCATAGTGCTGTGTAAATCTATATTGGTATTCAAATTTCATTTATAAATTGTGTGTGTGTGTGTGTGTGTGTGTGTGTGTGTGTGTGTGTGTGTGTGTGTGTGTGTGTGTGTGTGAATTACTATAAATGAAACTTTAATATCAATATCGATTCCTCTCTGTTCCTATGTTCTCAGGTTTTTCCCCATCATTGTTAATGACCCATAATGACAAAGTGACAGAATTTTAGAATATTTGCAAATTTATTGAAAAGGAAAAACTAAAATATTGCATTGATATAAGTAATCAGACCCTTTACTCAGTAATTACAGCCTCCAGTTTTCTTGTGTATGATGGCACAAGGTTTGCACAGCTGGATGTGGGGATTTTCTGCCATTCTTCTCTGCAGATCCTCTCAAGCTCTGTCAGGTTTGATGGGGACCGTCGCTGGACAGCCATTTTAGGTCTCTCCAGAGATGTTAGATTGGGTTCAAGTCAGGGCTCTGGCTGGGCCACTTAAGGACATTCACAGAGTTGTCCCTAAGTCAATCGTGTGTTGTCTTGGCTTTGTGCTTATGGTCATTGTCTTGTTGGAAGGTAAGACTTCTACCCAGTCTGAGGTCCTTACTGCTCTGTATCAGGTTTTATTTAAGAATATCTCTGTACTTTGGTCCATTCAGCTTGCCCTCAACCCTGACCATTCTCCCTGTCCCAGCCACTGAAAAGCACCCCCCAGCATGACGCTGCCACCCCCCACCCTACACATGCTTCACTGTAGGTATGGTATTGGGCAGGTGATGAGCAGTGCCTGGTTTCGTCCAGACAGGCCAACAAAACTTTTTTGATTGAAGATTGAACCTCTCTGTACACAGGATCTTGGTCATGCATTTACAGCATTTAGCAGACACCCTTATCCAGAGCAACTTTCAATTGATACAATCTTACGATCCAAGCAATTGTGGGTTAAGGGTCTTGCTCAAGGACCCAACAGTGGCGGCTTGGCAGGGTTGGGATTTGAACCCTGGACCTTCTGGTCCAGAGTCCAGAACCTCTCTGATTAATTAGCTATGAGACCTTATGTAGACAATTATGTGTCTTTCCGACTCATTTCCAATCAACTGAATATACCACAGGTGGACTCCAATCAAGGTGTAGAATCTCAAAGACGAACAAGAGTAATGGGAGGCCCCCAAAACTAAATTTCATGTGTCATAGCATAGGTTCTGAATACTCATGTCCATGGAAATTAGTTTTTCCTTTTTAATAATTTGCAAAAATTTGTAAAATTCTGTTATAATTTTTTCTGTTATTATTTTTTGCATTCATTTTTATTGAGTGCAAAAATGTGATATATTTAACATAAAATGTGGAAAATGTGAAAGGGTCTGAAAATTTTCCAACTGCACTGTATATACACTTTTATTAAAAAATAACACAACCAGATTGCTGCCTTCGTTTGCAGTGGTGTCGTGAATGAGAACCCTGAACTGCTACAGACTGGAACCTTATCTGTAGTGATCAATCCAGGTTTTGTTTTTGATCCAATGATGGTCGGGATTGAGTATGGAAGCCTCATGGTGAGCGCTTCCATCTTACCTTGCTGTGGAGCCTCACACTGCCCCAACTAATGGTGTGGTGACCTGGGGAACCATTGCATACAACAATCCAACAATGCCCAACCGTTTATTTTTTGTTTGTGTGTTTATTTACGTACGACATCAAATGAAAAAAGCACTTGACACTAAAAAAGAAACTACCACAGGGTCATGTTTTATATGTAAAACAGGAGGACACGTCAAAATGCATGGGAATAGATAAACACTGATTATTATTGAAACACAATAGGCCATGGAAGTGAAGATTCTTGTGGCTTGCATCCATAGTCTTATTTGCATAAATAAAAAATTAATTGTACTAACGATGTTATAAGCATGTGCTAGACAGCTATCCGGTTCTGTGTTGTAGGGTGCTGATTGCGGATCTGCAGGATGCTGTAACTGCTCAGACAGACAATACCATTCAGACCAGAGCCCACGACTACTTTAAGTACAACAACTGGGCAACGGTACAAATTTATTCTTTACATGTAATAAAGGTTTCTTAGATTGTGTGTGTATGTGGGTGTTCTGATTATTTACTCGTGCGATGGACAGATTGAGGAATGGATAGGAACCATTACTTCGGCCAATCCTGCTATGCTCAGCAGGTTAGAGATCGGAAAGACGTTCTTGGGTAACACCATGCATTTGCTCAAGGTGAGAACATGCTTCATGTATTAAATATTACACTTTGTTGTTTTTCCAGATATCAATAGTAGTATTAGTATATGTACGAGAGAAACATCCTGTTAATTACAGTTGTGGTGACCATTTTGTATTGAAATTAAACTTGTGAAATTTCTGCCGTTGAATTAAGAAGGCAAACATGATGTGCTTGCCCTTTAAGTGAATTACTTACTTCATACTGTACAACAGGGGAATGTAGACATCACTCTCGAACAGCTTTAAATACCCGAATGATCAGGTGTCTGTAATCAGTAATCAGTGCCAGTTCTACTTAGCGCATGCGTACCAGGTGTTGCAGTCCCAATCCCAGCACGTCTTGCACACCGCCGGTACTGCGTGCTTCCTAATAATATATATAGACAGTTGATGACAGATCAAACTTTACAGGTTTTAGACCATGTTGAGTGATTCCAATCCAACCCAAATTTATCAGACCTTTCAGATTTCAGATGTATTAACTCTACAAAACTTATATGGGATATTTTCAAACTATTTTAATATTTCAATGGAGAATAAACTTTATGTATGCTTTTAATTTCTTGGCAATATCACCTGATGTAGAGCATATTATCACTTCAAATTTAGTACCAATGGTTGCTGGCTAATGGATCCTCCTTTCTCAGGTTGGAATAGATAATGGCTCCACTAAGCCTGCCATCTTTATGGACTGTGGCTTCCATGCCAGAGAGTGGATCTCCCACGCTTTCTGCCAGTGGTTCGTCAAGGAGGTAAAGCTAATCACATTCTTCATTCTCTGACCTCAATGTGATTTGCAATTAATATGTTTAGATGTTTCCTGTAAGAGCACCCAGGGTGTTATTTCCACACATTTGCTAACATCAAATTTCACTCCTTTAACTGCCTCATTTGCAAGTCAAAACACATGGCCAAATTACTGTGGCAATCTCATATTATCATCTCATATTTCTCATATTAACTCAGATAATATTAAATGGAGTAATTAGTAGTAAAATTACTGCAAAATATTGCAACATCTTTTTCTCTATGTAGACTGATTATATACAACCCCAAATCAGAAAAAAGCTGGGACAATATGGATGCAGATAAAAAAAAGTGTGTTTTACATTTACTTTGACTTTAATTTTGTTGCAGACAGTATAGGCCCGAGATATTTCATGTTTGTCTGGTCAACTTAATTTCATTCCAAATGATTCAAGGAATCAGGAGGAATGTCTAGGCATATAGGCATAGGTAGTGGCACAAATGCCATTTAAAACATTACTCTGCAAAAAAACAAGCATTATGTTAATGCTTACTATGACTCTTGCTATGCAAAGAAAAAATATATTTGTAATAAAAGATACTCTACTGTACTTTGTGTTTAGGCTGTGAACACCTATGGAAGCAACAGTCAAATGACCAACCTGTTAGACACTATGGACATCTATGTGCTGCCTGTGATGAATATTGATGGTTACGACTACAGCTGGACTAATGTATGTCTCTCTCATTATTCATGTTTTTGCATACAAAAAATGCAGTCCAACAGTCTGAGCTTACCTGGAGCTGATTATTTTAATGAGTTAACTCAAGTAGTAACTCAAAAAGCAGATAGGACCACAATATTATCTGATGCTAGAGATCACAATAAATACCATACTCATAGCAGATACACACATTAGAATGTTGAATTAAAATTTAAAACACAATGTGTTTTTGCGCCTGCAGGACAGGATGTGGAGAAAGACACGCTCTCCCAATAGCGGCACCAGCTGCGTTGGTACAGACCCCAACAGAAACTTCGATGCTGGATGGTGCAGTGAGTATTGATTGATTGACTGAGTGATCTTTCAACTCTTTATTCTCATTTTTTCTGGTCATGGTCACAGGGCTCCTGCACCTATCCCTGTAGATCACAGGGCGCAGATACATGTTTGCCCTGGATAGGGTGTTAGTCCATCACAGGGATAGCAGAGGTTGCTGTTGCAGTGCCGGGGATGATCCCCTCGACTGCCTTCCCCTTCATGAGTCACAGCCATTCATGCCTGTATGTGAAGCCTCGCCTGGCTAGCATCTTAGAACACTACGCCACCCAAGCACCTATGATTACTGAAGTACTGACATTTTGCGTAAACTTGCACATCTGATATTGGTTATGCTTTGGGGTTTACACGTTATACAAGTCCAATCCAAGCACAAATTAAAGCAGTATCATGCTGACAGGTGCTTTTAATGAGTGACTACAGCTGCTTGACTATTCACTATTCTAAAAATCACTTTTTAAGTAAATATAAATGAGGTATTATAGATCAATACAATAAATTCTCCTGACAGATATAATGCAAAGCAAATGATGTGAACCTGAATTCAAGTCGGTGTGAAAATGAATAAAATGAATGCATGACAAACGAAAATTTTATAGCAAATTAAACTCAGAGCAAAATTCTAATACAGTCTAGACTTGTTATCTCGCCCACTTCTGTTTCATGGCTATTTTTGGCAAGTATCTGGTGTGACCACCCTGTGCAGCAATAACTGCAACTAAACATTTCCTGTAACTGTTGATCAGTCCTGCACACCGGTTTGGAGGAATTTTAGCTCATTCATCCGTACAGAACAGCTTCAGCTCTGGGATGTTGGTGGGTTTCCTCACATTAACTGCTCGATTCAGGTCCTTCCACAACATTCGATTGGATTAAGGTCAGGACTTTGACTTGGTCATTCCAAAACATTAACTTTATTCTTCTTTAGCCATTCTTTGGTAGAACGACTTGTGTGCTTAGGGTCGTTGTCTTGCTGCATGACCCACCTTCTCTTGAGATTCAGTTCATGGACAGATGTCCTGACATTTTCCTTTAGAATTCTCTGAAATAATTCAGAATTAATTTCTCCATCAATGATGGCAAGCCGCCCTGGCCCAGATGCAGCAAAACAGGCCCAGACCATGATACTACCTCCACCATGTTTCACAGATGGGATAAGGTTCTTATGCCGGAATGCAGTGTTTCCCTTTCTCCAAACATAACGCTTTTCTTTTAAACCAAAAAGTTCTATTTTGGTCTCATCCATCCACAAAATATTCTGGCTTGTCCACGTGATCTTTAGCAAAGTGGAGACAAGCAGCAGTGTTCTTTTTGGAGAGCAGTGACTTTCTCCTTGCAACCCTGCCATGCATACCATTGTTGTTCAGTGGTCTTTTGATTCTTTTGCACTGGCGTACTTGGCGCTGGCATGGGTGCTGACTTTCTCAGTGCTGGCACAGGTGCTGACATCCTAGAAATTCATGGTTGACATGTTCATGACATCTGCCATAAATTTAAACTGACTACGGCAGTTTTTGTGCTATAGAGAATGTATGTTATAACATAATAAAGTATTATAGACTGCACTAAGAAGAATTGCATTTGACATGACAGTACTACTAATATGACTCTGTTATAGTGCTGAACATAAACCACACAATCGGGAACCCTTAGGGCATTCTAGGCCTTTATAGAATTTCTAAAAATAAACCAAATGTCATTATTTTCTTTTCTTTTAATTATATTGAGTCAATAAATTACTTTTTTTCTCAAGGAATAAATAATACTATATTTAATATCTCTGTCTATTGGACTAGTCCTGTTTCAAATGTTGCCATTTAAAAGAAGCAAGTGCTCTGATTGGTTAGTACTTCAAGGAGCCACAGGAAGGTCTTAGAAGTACGGTTCAGCTTCAACATAATTAAGAAGTGACAGCAGAATCATATTTCGATTGCTGATGGTTGAACACCTTTGGACTTATATCCTAAAATACATAATAGAAAAACAATAGGATGCTGTTGAGCTTGAATGAGAAGGCACTTCTTCTTTAATAAACTTTATTATGCTGTAGATCAACTTGCAAAGAAAAACTTTGTCGTTTAACACACACTGGCTATTATATTATTATTAGCAGTAGTAGTAGTAGCATGGATACATTCCTGTCTCTCTGTCTCACACACACAGCTTTGGGAGCTTCCAGTAATCCCTGCAGTGAAACATATTGTGGAACTACGATGGAGTCTGAGATCGAGGTGAAAAATATGGCAGACTTCATCCGCAACAACAGAGACTCCATTAAAGCCTACATCACTGTCCACTCGTACTCCCAGCTGGTTCTATTCCCCTACTCATACAAATTCGACCTGGCAGCAGACCATGAGGAATTGGTAATACACACACACACACACACACACACACACACACACACACACACACACACACAAATTAAAGGACCCCAGTCATGTTAAAATAGTGCTGACTGGAAAATGTGGACATGCATTGTATTAGGTGTTAATATATACCACTAGCTCCTACTGTAGGTTGCAACCTGCTGGATGAAATATTAGTGCTCATATAATGAGCCATGGGTGGCATGGTGGCACAGCAGGCATTGGTGGTGCATCACAGCTCCAGGGTCTGCCACTCGCTCTGACTCATACATCATGAGGTAGCGATGGAGCAGACTCCTGCTGTCCTAACAGCCATAGCATTAAAACCACTGACAGGCAAAGTGAGTAGCATGGACAGTGTGTGGTCCTGGCATTCATGTGGATGTTACATCGACATGTCTCACCTAAAATGTTCTTACAAAATTCCCTAAAGGCAGTGGTCTCTTTTAGCATCCCAGTGTTCAAGGAGTTGTCTTGGCTTCCAAATTCCCCAGATCTCAATCCAGTTCACCAGCTAATGTGACCCACAGACGAGTCTGATCAGTTGAGGCTATAGGCCCCACCTTTCAGATCTGCTGATGATGATGGTGCTAGATACTGCAAGACACTTCGCAGTGTCCATGCCTTGATGGGTCAGAGCTTTGATGGCACAAGTGGGAACTACAAAATATTAGCCAGGTGGTCATCATATGGGTCATCATATGGGTGAGCAATGTTTTCCAATAAGCCCTACTGTCCAGATGTCAATCCATAGGTATCAGTGTGTCAAGGAAACACTGATGACACCATTACTCCACCTCAGCCAACCTGAACTGTTGACACCTGACAGGAAGGGTGCCAAATTCTGACCCTCTCATCAGCATTGTGCAATATAAATCTGGATTTATCTGTGCAGGCAATGTTTTTCCATTGCTCAGTGATCCAGTTTTTGCCTACTGAATCTTGCTTTTATGTTTCGCTTAGAAAGTAATGACACTCTAACTGGTTGCCTGCTGTTATAGCCCAACTGTGCTAAGGAATGACAAGTTGTGCGATCGGACAGTTTTTATTTTATTTTATTTTTTGTGCAAAAGAGGGTGGTTTTGGTTGGATTAGTCTATTATAGCAGGTTAGTTTTTCAAACTTCAGGACCATAGTGTTTTCCATGCTTGGCACTAATGGCACTTTTTTAAATCAGTGAAGGGTTCTCAGATTCAGCCCCGATCCTTATGGGTAAGTATTACAATTATTTTGAATGATTTGCAATTCATGCGCATGTTCTATTATTTTTGGCCACATTTTTCAATTCATTCCCACATTTTACCAAGTTATTCTCTCTTTTTCTTCAGTGTTATTTGTGAAGACATTTTCTTTAATTCATGTGCACAAGATAAACAGTAGATATAGCCAATTTTATTTGTACTATGCTTCTTCTCTGTTAGCATATTGCTACCAATAGAGTTACTCTTCCTAAGAACCCCTTCATCTGCTCCCCTAGTTGGAGGGATGGAGTTGGATCTCCAAAATATATTATGTGAAATTGATAGAAATATTCAATGAATTAAAATGTTGTGTTAAAGGTCACACATAAGTGGTGTTTGTCACATGTAGTGTGCCATTTTTGTGCTGGCAGGTCATGCTTACCACCACAAATATATTTCAGACCTGTGGGAAACACTGCACCCTACCATGTTTATGACACAAAACCAGAATTCTTACCTCTGACAGCACACTCCCATCTTTGGTAGTCTAGCGGTTAAGGTACTGGACTATGGACCAAAAGGTCCAGGGTTCAAATCCCACCTCTGCCAAGCTGCCACTGTTAGGTCCTTGAGCAAGACCCAAGGTTGTTTCAATTGTAAGTCGCTCTGGATAAAGGCGTCTGCTAAATGCTGTAAATGTAAATGTAAATATCTCCAAACATATTAATGATATAAGTGTAGTGTAGAACTTCCTTCATTATTTTGTATGTGAACTTTAGTTTTATGCACTGATATGATTCTCTTTGTGTATTTGTATGTTAGTTGCGTGTGGGTGACGGAGCTGCTGCGGTTTTGACTAGTCTGTATGGTACATCGTACACCGTTGGCCCCGGTGCTATCACCATCTGTGAGTCAACACTGAGAACATTACATACCACAATACTGAATCACATTGCATTGCATCAAATTGCATTACATTTATAAGTAGTAAATGTACATTATATCACAATATCACATTATATTTTTTAAATGTATAATAGAAACAATGGATTGCTGATCATATGTCAAACTGCCTGATCTGCCTGATCCTAATCAAGGACATGTAAAAGAAAGCTATTACCAGTAATGTCTAAATAACTAAATAACATGTCATTTTATATATATTTATAAAGAAATTTTCCACTTTTATTTTTCCACTCCAAATACACAAATAAACTAACAATTTAAAATGGGTACAGGTTATCCCCGTTATACACATAAATACACATTCAGGCGAATTTTGCCTTTTGATTTTTCCCTGTGCAAGTGGTACACAGTACAATAACAATACTCTCCTGCACTACCGTGCTGAACTTGGCAGTGCGTGACATAGGGAGCCACATGACAGGAGTGATGACAATAATCATTTTTGTTTTTCGGTTTCAATACATTACTCAGTAAATTGCATGAGTTATTCCAAATAATACTATAAAATAAGCTTTATGTTAATGATTTTGCCCAACTGTAGGCTAATGTAAGTGTTTTAAACATGTCTAAGGTAGGCTACGTTATGATATATACAGTTATAATACAATATTTAATGATCAATTTAACTTACTATGGATTTGTCGGAATTTATCCCCATCGTGAATGGGGGATTACCTTTAGTTACATAAATATTCTTATATATTAGGCATATGTATATTGAAACCCAGTCAATCTATGCTCCGGTTCTGCTGTTAATACTTTAGAAAGTGTGCTTTAAGATTCACACATTCAACTCAGTCTTCATTAACTGTGTGCATGTCATTGTGCAGACCCTGCTTCTGGTGGATCTGATGACTGGGCCTATGATTTGGGAGTGAAGTACTCGTATACCTTCGAGCTGCGAGATGAGGGCTTTTACGGCTTCCTATTGCCCGAGTCTGAGATCCAACCCACATGTGAAGAGACCATGCTGGCTATCATGTACATTGGTGATGAAGTCATGAAGTCCCTGTAATGATAAAGGAACATATTTTTGAAAAAACTAATCTCTGCATATGGAAACCATCAACCCTGCTTGTAAAATAAAGGTTGATTGATTGTAAAGTGTGTGAAAATAATTAAACATAAAATTTCAAATGCATATTACATTCCTTTATCTATTCTCCGCACAGGATAATTGTTATGACCCGCACTGCGGATCATATGAATTATTGTGTTTTTGTCTTTTCTGTGTGTAGCCATGTCACATGAGTGTTTTGGAGTTTGATGGGAACATGGTTTGAAAAAATGCTTTGATACTCACTGAAATTTTTTTAGGCTCATTTTGAAATGCTGGCATGCTTTGGTACTTGTTTTAAACCTGGCATGTCCCTTGTTTTTGCTTTAGCTCGCCTTTGCTTGCGTATTGGTGTGCATACTTGTGATTCTGGTGCTGACCTCTGCCTGTTCGATCCTGATTATTAGTTTTCACCATGTGTTTCGGACACTGTATAGGTTGTATATAATCCTATACTTCAGGGTTGTGTGTGGTGATAGGCATTGTTGGATATTTTATCCCCTTCTCTACTCCTATTTTATCACATTATGTCTAACTTTTTCCTACCCTAACACACTTAATAACACTTAAAACATTTCTGATAAATTATTATAAATTAATTTGTAAAATACCTGATTAGGATAAGTAATCAGCCCTTTAGTCGTAACCATTATCACCTTCCAGGTCACACACAAGACTAATGGGCCTATACCTTGACATCAAATGTAGTGGTTTTAAATACTTCAGATTCCACTACTAGTAGTGCATGGTAGCACAAACATTCACGGTTGGAAATTCAATATTGGAAATGTGTTTTCAAAAGGCCTCCATTATAAAATTGTGGAAAGGCATACAAGAAGATTTCAGTGTCTTTCTCAGATTTTACTATCTCTGTGAGTACAGTTCAGAGCATTATTAAGAAGTGAAAAGTGTATGGCACCACCAACACCTTGCCAAGATTGGGCCATCCTTGCAAACTGGATGACTGAGCAGGGAAGCTACCATGAGGACAGTGACCACTCTGAAGGACTTAAAAGTCTATATGGCTGAGATACGTTAGCTTTACACAAAGCTGGCCTGTATGGCAGGGTAGCAAGAAAGAACCCGTTCTTGAAAAAGTGCCACACTGAACCTCATTTGTGCCAAAAAACAAAAAAAACCAACAACAACAACAACAACTGGAAGACTCTAATGTCATGTGGCAAAAGGTTTTATGGTCAGATGAAACCAAGACTGAAATTTTTGGACTGCACTACCAAACACAGCACACTGCCAAAAATACACCATACCTACTGTGAAGCATGGTGGTGGCAACAATGTTATGGGGGTGTTTCTTTTCAACAGGAACTGGGAAACTGGTCAGGATTGAAGGGAAAATGGATGCTACCAAGTCCATCCAAATATTTGAGGAAGACATGAACCCCTCTGCTAGACAGCTGAAAATGGGCAGGAAGTTCACTGTTCATGGTGGTCATGTTAACTGAGCACCTTGGTAACTTAGTTGAAGTGTCATAGTTGAATTGTGCTAAGTGCTATTCCTTCCGTCGTGATACTGTTTGTTGCTTTGATTTGTTATTTGTTTAGTCAGGACTGCTTCTGACTTCATGCTTGCTCTGTCATTAGAACAGTTTGATAAATGTCATAAAGATAATTTTTTTTTATTGATCTCAGATTTTTTTCCATTATATCTGTATAATCAGGTATCCATGGCTCATGAAGTACTTAGCAAGGACGAGTCTCCCCCAGCTGTTTCTCAGACTGCTTAATTTGTTAGGCTGACAGAGCCTAATGTACGACCTCGATAATTCTGTGAACATCTGGTTTTGCAGATCTGGTTAATGGATTTGGAGGTGGATATTACAGGACTACCCAGTGCAACTGTTGCAGCTTAAGGAGAAGGAGATGGATATTAGCAGGGAACTGACAGTATAGGAGTTACCAAAAGGAGCTTGCCCTGAACCCCTTACATTGGCCGCAGAGTATGCACTCCTTTATGCCTGTGTCTCCTACCTTTACCAGCTTTAATGAATACAGTCTTCCTCTGTCTCCACTTGCTCTAGTTCAAACTCTTCCAGTTAGCATAACAGACCCTAATTTTGATGTTAGTAACAAAATTTATTTAGTTCCAGTGTTTAGAGGACATGAAGTTGAGGTTTTTGAGTGCATTGCCACCACGCTTAATTGGCCTCCAAGTCTTTGGACAACATTATTCCATTAGACTTATTGGGAAAGCTCGGTAAATTTGTTCTGATCTCATGCTCTAACAGAGTTTGAATTATGACAAGTGCTCTGTACCTGTGAACATGTCCCTGAGGCTTACCTGCAAGCCTTTAGGAAGTAGGCTCAAGCTGCCAAGTTGGCAGACAAGTATGTGTTAACACAAAAGACTGTGTTCACATCACCTCTGTCTCAGCAGAAGTTCCACTGTGAAAGCTGTTACTAACACTTCTGATTCCTATGCTCCCACTCCACCTCAAGCTAACTCCCATGAAAGTTTGTACTGCCACCAACTTGGTCATTTCATTGCATCCTGTCCTGCACTGAAGCACTACTAGTAAGCATCCTTCGGTTAAGAAGGGCAGTGCTGTGAGTTGCTGACAGAATGCTCACATCTGCAACCTGCTATTGACCCAACATTCAAGCCTTCTTCTATCTTTAATGGTTTTGTATCTCCAAGTCATCCTGTACAGATTTTGACAGATACTGGTGCAGCTCAGTTGTTAGTTTTGGATAGCACTCCATTTTTGGACAGTTCTTATAGTGGTAGTGATGTGCCATTTCAGGGGTGGAGCTTGAAATCATTGTTGTGCCTCTGCATAATATGGTTTACAGACTAAAGAGTTGTCTGGTTTTGTAAGAATTGCTGTACATTACTTGTTAGTTTCTATTATTCTTGGGAATGACCTAGCAGGTAGCAAGTTATGTATACTACCTAAGGTTATGACCGATCCCATTGTTAGTAGTGACAGTTCCTCAGAACAGCAGTTTCCTGCTGTGTTCCCTGCTTGTGGGATGCCACGTTCCCAAAATAAATTAAAAGACAAGGATGATTTGTCTGATTTTTTTTCTTGTGTGCAGACAACTCACTGTGCAATTAGCTTGGCAGAAGTAGAAGGCTAGTTCTTCTTTACCCCTGAATCATGAGAACCTCATTTCAGCTCAGAAAGAGGATTCTTCCTTGACTCCATGTTTCCAGTCTGTGGTGGGTAACCAGACTTGGAGAGATATTCTGTGGCACTGACTAGGCCACATCATTCATCATTATCCTGGCGCTTGTCCCGCTTGCCGTGGTAATCTACAAGCTTCCTTAGTTGTTGAGTCTTAGATGTCTTTGGCTTAGTGTTGTTCAACAAAGTTCATTATTGCTTTGGCTCATCTTCACTTGGATATTCGCAAGGTATACTTGTGATTCTGATGATGACTTCGGCCTGTTGTGACCTTCATTATTCACTTTTGCCATGCATTTCAGACACCACTTGTGTATAGTTATTTTGTCTTCCTTAGGGTTGTGTGTGGTGATGGGGTTGTTGGATATTTTCTCTCCTTCCCTTCTCCCTTTTCCTCCTCTAGAATCCTGACCCAAGACTGAGATGTAACATGCAAAATAAATGCAAATGCACATGCAGCACCCAGTACAAAATGGCTCTACATATTTTAACACAACACAATATGAATCTAATTTTAACTGTCTGTAAACACTGTGTGGATATTGTCCGTTTTAGTAGACTTGCGATAGATATTACAGTGGGGCAAAAAGTATTTAGTCAGCCACTAATTGTGCACGTCGTCCTACTTAGAAAAATGAGAGAGGTCTGTAATTTCATCATAGATACACTTCAACTATGAGAGACAAAATGAAAAAAAAAAATCCAGGAAATCACATTGTAGGATTTTTAAATAATTTAATTGTAAATGATGGTGGAAAATAAGTAGTTGGTCAATAAATTTGGTTCAACTCAATACTTTGTAACATAACCTTTGTTGGCAATGACAGAGGTCAAAAGTTTTCACCAGGTTTGCACACACATAGTAGCTGGTATTTTAACCCATTTCTCTATGCAAATCTCCTCTAAAGCAGTGATGTTTTGGTGCAACACGGACTTTCAACTCCCTAAACACATTTTCTATGGGGTTGAGGTCTGGAGACTGGCTAGGCCACTCCAGGACCTTGAAAGGCTTTTTACGGAGCCACTCCTTCGTTGCCTGAGCAGTGTGTTTGGGATCATTGTCATGCTGGAAGACCCAGCCATGTTCCATCTTCAATGCTCCACACATGATGTTCATCTGCTGTAGCTCCACTCAAGCTGCTTCCGTCATCAGCTCCAGCCCCATCATACCCGGGCCACTTAATGTCAATGTGCATACTTCACATTTTATTCGTACTTTGACTCCATGACTTTAGTTTCGCTCTTAGATTTGTCATCTACGCCGCCCAAGGAGGTTGGGTCCCTTTTTGAGTCTTGGTCCTCCTAAGGTTTATTCCTATAACTCAGGGAGTTTTTCCTTGCCACTGTCGCCCTAGGCTTGCTCAATTTGGGATTGGACATAGTTATTAGGAATCTAAACTTGTAAACTTGCTTTGAGACAATGCTCCATTGTAAAAAGCGCTATATAAATAAATCTGACTTGACTTGACTTGAATGCTGTCATTGATGGAAGGAGGTTTTGGCTTAAAATCTTAAAATCTCATTATACATGGCCCTGTTCATTCTTCCCTTAACACGGATCAGTTGTCCTGTCTCCTCTGCAGAAAAACAGCCCCAAAGCATGATGTTTCCACCCGCATGATTCACAGTAGGTATGGTGTTCTTGGGATGCGACTCAGCATTCTTCTTCCTCCAATTGAGTTTTTTACCAAAAAAGTTCTATTTTGGTTTCATCTGACCACAAGATATTCTCCCAATCCTCTTTCTGGATCATCCATATGCTCTCTGGCAAAACTTCACATGGGCCTGGACATGTACTGGCTTAAGCAGGGGGGACACGCCTGGCATTGCAGGATCTGAGTCTCTCTTGGCGTAGTAGTGTGTTACTGATGGTAGCCTTGTTATTTTGGTCCCAGCTCTCTGCAGG
Organism: Ancistrus triradiatus; assembly: GCA_025084515.1. Lineage (NCBI taxonomy): Eukaryota > Metazoa > Chordata > Actinopteri > Siluriformes > Loricariidae > Ancistrus > Ancistrus triradiatus. The sequence continues at coordinate 78,593 of JAJAGP010000796.1, read as the reverse complement.
TCATTCATCAGGTCCCTCCATGTAGTTCTGGGATTTTTGCTCACCCATTCTCATGATCATTTTGACCCCACGGGATGAGATCTTGTGTGGAGCCCCAGATCGAGGGAGATTATCAGTGGCCATGTATGTCTTCCATTTTCTTACAATTCCTCCCACAGTTGATTTATTCACACCAACCTGCTTGCCTGTTGTAGATTCACTCTTCCCAGCCTGGTGCAGATCTACAATTTTCTTCTTGTCCTTCAACAGCTCTTTGGTCTTGGTCATGGTTGAGTTTGGAGTCTGACTGTTTGATGCCATGGACAGGTGCCTTTTATACAGATAACAAGGTCAAACAGGTGCCATTAATACAGGTAACGAGTGGAGGAAAGAAGAGCTTCTTAAAGAACTGTGGTAGCCTAGTGGGTAAGGTATTGGACTATGGACAAGAAGGTCCAGGGTTCAAATCCCACCTCTGCCAAGCTGTCACTGTTGGGTCCTTGAGCAAGGCCCTTAACCCACAATTGCTTGGATTGTAAGATTGTATCAGTTGTAAGTCGCTCTGGATAAGGGCGTCTGCTAAATGCTGTAAATGTAAATGTAAAGAAGAAGTTACAGGTCTGTGAGAGCCAGAAATCTTGCTTGTTTGTGATTGACCAAATACTTATTTTCACCATGATTTACAATAAAATTCTTTAAAAATCCTACAATGTAATTTTCTCATTTTGTCTCTCATAGTTGAAGTGTACCTGTGATGAAAATTACAGACCTCTCTCATCTTTCTAATTAGGAGAACTTGCACAGTCAGTGGCTGACTAAATACTTTTTTGGCCCATTGTATCTTATCATCTAATTATTGTTACAATCACTGCAATTAACTGTTATGTTCTGCAAGCTCATGCTTCCATGGTGATATGTTTAAATAGAAATTGTATTCACTTACATATTTAAGATTAATAAAATATTGCTTTTAAAAAGTTATAAAGTAGCCTATCTTGCATCAGTATTCAGCACTCCCCACTGCTTCTGAACCTGCCCCTAACCGCACTCCCGCCCCATGAATTTTTGACAATTTGTACAAATTGTTATTAAAACCTGAAATTGAATTAACTTTATGGGGATTATATGTGATGAATCTACACAAACCAATCCGAATATTGGAATAAAGAACAAGGAAACTTGATGTAGTTTCACAAATAAAAAACATAAGTTATAAACATATACAGTTAAACATATACAGTGGTGTGAAAAAGTGTTTGCCCCCTTCCTGATTTCCATTTTTTTTTTGCATGTTTGTCACACTTAAGTGTTTCAGAACATCAAACCAATTTAAATATTAGTCAAAGACAACACAAGTAAACACAAAATGCATTTTTAAAATGAAGTTGTTTATTATTAAGGGTGAAAAAAATCCAAACCTACATGGCCCTGTGTGAAAAAGTGATTGCCCCTAAACCTAATAACTGGTTGGGCCAACCTTAGCAGCAACAACTGCAGTGAGTCTTTTACAGCGTTGTGGAGGAATTTTGGCCGCTCATCTTTGCAGAATTGTTGTAATTCAGCCACATTGGAGGGTTTTTGAGCATGAACGGCCTTTTTAAGATCATGCCACATCATCTCAACAGGATTCAGGTCAAGACTTTGACTAGGCCACTCCAAAGTCTTCATTTTGTTTTTCTTCAGCCATTCAGAGGTGGAATTGCTGGTGTGTTTTGGATCATTGTCCTGCTGCAGAACCCAAGTTTGTTTCAGTTTGAGGTTGCGAACAGATGGCCAGATTTTCCTTCAGGATTTTTTGGTAGCCAGCAGAATTCATAGTTCCATTTATCACAGCAAGTCTTCCAGGTCCTGAAGCAGCAAAACAGCCCCAGACCATCACACTACCACCACCATATTTTACTTTTTGTATAATGCTCTTGCTGAAATGCTGTGTTACTTTTATACCAGATGTAAATGGGACTCACACCTTCCAAAGAGTTCAGCTTTTGTCTCGTCAGTCCACAGAATGTTTTCCCAAAAGTCTTCGGGATCATCAAGATGTGTTCTGGAAAAATTGAGACGAGCTTTAATGTTCTTTTTACTCAGCAGTGGTTTTCGTCTTGGAACTCTGCCATGCAGGTCATTTTTGTCCAGTCTCTTTCTTATGGTGGAGGCATGAACTCTGACCTTAACTGAGGCAAGTGAGGCCTCAGTTCTTTGGATGTTGTTGTGGGGTCTTTTGTGACCTTTTGGATGAGTCGTCACTGTGCTCTTGGGGTAATTTTGGTCGGCCGGCCACTCCTGGGAAGGTTCACCACTGTTCCATGTCTTCTCCATTTGTGGATAATGGCTCTCACTGTGGTTCACTGGAGTCCCAAAGCTTTAGAAATGGTTTTATAACCATTTCCAGACTGATCTCGGTTACTTTCTTTCTCAATTGTTCCTGAATTTCTTTGACTCTCAACATGATGTGTAGCTTTTAAGGATCTTTGGTGTACTTCACTTTGTCAGGCAGGTCCTATTTAAGTGATTGAGAACTGGTGTGGCAATGATCAGGCCTGGGTGTGGCTAGAGACAGTGAACTCAGGTGTGATAAACCATAGTTAAATTATGTTTTAAAAAGGGGGCAATCAATTTTTCACACAGGGCCATGTAGGTTTGGATTTTATTCTCCCTTATGAATAAACACCATTTTAAAACTATGCTATAAAGTGGCATAAGGTCAACATAAGAAACAATTTGATCTTATTTTGTATAACAAATTTAAGCTAAAATTTCGTAGTTATGGCAATGCTGCTGTGAAAATTGCATCATATGATCATATGTCAATAAGAAGACTTTCTGTGAATTCTATAACTTACTAAAGTAGCACATTGTGTCCAACACCACTTTCATAATAATCAGAAACGTCTAAGAACAGCAGTATGTAACTCGGGGTTTTTTTTTATTAAAAGATCAGGAATGGTGTAGATCACAGTTATGGCCACTAGATGACGCCAAATAACAACAGTTTTCTGAAACATTTAAACGTTTTATAAATTGCAGCTAAAAGTATATTAACAAGTATTGAAAAATCTAATAAGTATAATGATATTCTGTATGATATTCTTTTATGCTGCGATATTCTGTATCATTGTCTAATGTACAGAAAACCATTAGCATATATATACATATATATATATATATATATATATATATATATATATATATATATATATATGTCCTATAACATCATCAGATTTTCAAACAAGTCCTAAAAGTAGATAAAGAAAACCCAGTTAAACAAATGAGACAAAAATATTATACTTGGTCATTTATTTTTTGAGGAATATTATCCAATATTCCATATTAGTGAGTGGCAAAAGTATGTGAACCTCTAGGATTAGCAGTTAATTTGAAGGTGAAATTAGAGTCAGGTGTTTTCAACACATGTTTCTGGAAGTATATCATGGTACGAACGAAGGAGATTTCTGAGGACCTCAGAAAAAGAGTTGTTGATGCTCATCAGGCTGGAAAAGGTTACAAAACCATCTCTAAAGCGTTTGGACTCCACCAATCCACACTCAGACAGATTGTGTACAAATGGAGGACATTAAAGACCATTGTTGCCCTCCCCAGGAGTGTTGGTCTACTTTTAGGACTTGAGTGAAAATCTGATTTTTTTAAGTCATATTTATGCAAAAATATAGAAATTTCTAAAGACTTTTAAAAATCTAATATTTTAATATGTTTGCTACTATTAAATAAATCACTGACTAAATACTGTGAGATGTTCCTAAGCCACTATTTTAGTATTTTATTGGCCATTTAAATATGTCGGACTTATTTATTCAACATATTCAACTTATTCATTTTTAATAAATAAATAACGTATGAAAGGAATTTACAATATATACACTCACTGGCAACTTTACACCTCCAGTCATGTTATCCCCTGCAATATTTTGTATTTTGCATGTATATATATATATATATATATATATATATATATATATATATATAGAGATAGAGAGAAAAGGTGTGGAGATAGAGATAGATAGAGATAGAGAGAGATATAGAGAGAGATAGAAAAGGGTGATATATATTATAATATGATATATATATATAATATATATATATAGATATATATATATATTACAATATATAGATATATAGAGATAGATATATAATATATATATATATATATGTAGGTATATATATATATATCAACATATATAGACATATATATAATTGTGTATATATATGTATATATATGTATATATATATATATATATATATATATATATATATATATAGATATATATATATATATATATATATACATGCAAAATACAAAATATATATAATGAAATCTCATCTGTAGGGATGGTATTGGCCAGGTGATGGGCAGCACCTGGTTTCCTCCAGACATGATGCTTAGTATTGAAGCCAAAAAATAAAATCTTGGCAATCTTGAGAATCTTGTTTCTCACAGACTGACAGTCCTTTATTTATTTATTGTAAACTCCTGGTGGGCTTTCATGTGTTTCTTTTTTTTAACTAAAGGCTAAAAGGCTTCTGTTTGGCCATAAAACTCAGATTGATAGAGTGCTGCATTGAGGGTAAACCTTTTGGAAAAATATGAACATATTAAAGTCTTTGCTATCGAATGAAACTTATTGGGGGAAATTGAAAGGAGGCCCTAGTTACCCTGTTAGGCCACCTCTATGGTTGAGCATTGGAGCCAAACAAAACTGTATGGTATCCTGTGACACATTTGCCCACAAATGTTGCACCATCACACCAGCAGCAGGGGCAGTGTGTTGCTCCACAGCAAAGACAAGATTGAAGCGCTCACCATGAGGCCTCCATACTTGAACATGACCGTCATTGGCTCACAAACAGAACCTGGATTTGTTGCTAAAGACAATACGGATCCAGTCCATAGCAGTTCAGGTTTCTCATTCAAGACACTACTGCAAACGAAGGTGACGGTGGCAGGATGTCAATGGCAGGACATATAATGAGTGCCATGACAACTAATTTCCTTCTGCTAAGTGCTTGAAAATGGTCTGGGCAGAGAATGAGGTAGGTAATGAAGTTGTCACCCGTGTCTGGATGGTAGACAACAAAACTGTTGGATCTGCTTGTGCTTGTCGCCAGATCAAACGATCCTCTCTACTGGTGGTCTGTCTGAGCCATCCAGAGCCTGTTCTCTGAGTGTATGTGCCCTCACAGAACCACTGCTCCCAACATCTCCTAACAGCTGGTCAGAACAGCCTAGATGGCAGGCAGTTTGTCTAAACGACCATCATACTTCTTTCAGTGCAATGATGTGCCCCTTCTCAAAGTGTGTAAACTGGGAATAATGTCTTCAAGGGTGTCATACAGACAATCGTAGCAGTCAATGATTTCTCACCCAGAGGTACACTACCCAAAAATAGCCCCTGAGAGCCTTCTTAAAGGGCATTGGGGGAAGCACTTTTATGCCCACTTGTGGCAAGACCCAGTGTCTAATCAGACCACACTTGTAATCATTTACATATTTGCCTGGCAGCAATCCGACATTTTTATCTGGGTGCATTATTTTCTTTGTCTATCTGTATGCATATGAAAATCAAAATCTCATTTGAAGCTCCTTACCCACAACTAATTGACACTCAATGAAGCCTGTGTGTCTCAGAGTGTCTATGGTGCAAACTTGCATTGATTAAAAATATAGGTCACAAGACTAATGTTCACTAGACAAATGACTTCGAGAACATAATTTTGAAACACACCATGGCTAACATGCTTCACTGGCAGTGCTTGCAGTGTGGTCAGTGTGTTTTGCTCAAAAATAAATTAATTAATTAATTAATAAAAAGAAACTACTAATAATAATAACTAGAAAGTGCAGTTCCTGCAGAAACTGCGAGTGTGTTGCGGCGGTGCGTGCCCCTGGGACATGTATCAAGGACCGAGTATGCCAATGTTGAGGGCTTTAGTTCGAACACTGACTGAATTATAGTCAATGTATTCCCAGGGGCCTTAGGTGCCATGTGCCCTGCCAGAGACTTCACATTTCACTTCAGGATGCACCCGGGACTAAGCATGCCAAAATTCGTGTCCGTTGGTCAAAAACTAACTGACTTACGGTCAATGACCCTCCAGGGGCCCCAGTGACAAGGCGGGGACCTTAAGGGGCCCAAAGCCATTACGTCACCTCAGTGTGCACCCGAGACCACACTTGCCGAATTCTGTGGCCGTAGGCTGAAAACTGACTGCGTTATGTTAAATGGCCTGCTGAGGTCTCAGGGGGCCCGTGAGCATCACATGTCACCTCATATTGCATCTGGGACCAAGCCTGTTCAATTTTGAGGCCATAGGTCAAGAACTGACTGAGTTATGGTCAATGACGTGACGGGGCCCCGGTGCCCAATCGGGGACCTCAAGGGCCCTAAAGACATCACATGTCACCTCAGGGTGCACCCGGGACCAAGCATACTGAATTTCATGGCCATAGGTCCATAACTGACAGAGTAACACTCTGTGACATTCTAGGGGCCCTACTGTAGTGCCCAGTCGGGGACATCCAGGGCCCTAAAGGCATAACATGTCACCTCAGGGTGCACCCGGGACCAAGCATTGCGAATTTCGTGTTCGTAAGTCAAAAACTACCTGAATTATAGTCAGTGACCTTCCAGGTGGCCCAATGGCCATTCGGGTACCTCAAGGGCCCCAAAGGCATGCCTTTTCACCTCATGTTGCACCAGGGAATAATAATAATAATAATAATAATAATAATAATAATAATAATACGAAGAACAATTACTGTGTTGCTGATGCAACACACTAATAATAATAATAGTAATAATAATAATAATAATAATAATAATAATAATAATAATAATAATAATAATAAAACTTTGAGAAACAGCATGAAATGGTGACAGGAAGCTAACAAAGTATGTCATGCCGAGCAATGAATGGACTGAGGAACAAAAAGGTGGTTAAAATGTTTTAGCTGATCATATGTAGATACACATACACACATTCAATAAAATATATGCATGGCAGTCAAATGTACATTGTTGTTGTTAAATCATTCATTACGGCTAAGATGTAGAGGTTTGTCTGTATTACTAGTTTGGAGTTGCTAAATAAACAATATCATAAAAGTATTTAAAAAACCAATAATAGGATTAATGATATAGGATTAAGGATATGACAATGTCTGTTTAATATTCTTAAAGCCAATACTGTAGTTTGTAGAGTTTCTGCTGACAAAAAGTTTGGAAACCCCTAAACTGGATCATTAAAAGTGGGCGTGTTCCGGGTCACGTGACAGTTGGGTGCCATCTCTCAGAGTGCATAAATGTGATCCTCGGCTTGCTATAGGCTCTCTTTTTTAAATGTAATACTGTTGCTGCTTCGTCCGAGGGTCCTAGCTGCGGAGCAGAGTGTCTTTAAACCGAATAAACATGGCAGGTATGTGTGCATGAATGCAGTGTTTGTGCCAGAGTGTGTGTGCGTGTGTTAGCCGCGCGTGGCATGCCGGTTAAGTAATATCGTTTTTGAACGCATGATTGCTTTGCTTGTTTGCTGTATATTCACTTCTACACAGTTTTCATGTTTACCTAAAGTAGCGTACAGAGCTGTTTTTGAAGACGTTGACTTTAATCCCAAATAAACGAAGAACAGATTGGTTCTGTTCTATTTCCGTTGTGTTGTGTTCCGCAGGCCTTTCTGCTGTACTATCGGTGGTCAGGCAGTTGGTTAATAATGTGTAGGTAAAGCGGAATCGCTCCGTGGTGGGCTGTGTCTCAAACTGCCCATTAGTGCTTTGATGCCAAACACTACCATGGGTTACCGTATTATACGGAAACGTTCGATTTCAAGTGCACGCTTCTTTCCGCACGTTCACACTGTCAGCGTACATTACGAAGTTGAGGTGTGATGTTTAAATGTCGTCTTTGTCCGAATTATTTATGAGCAGTGCAAGTACCTCAAACAATAAGCAGCACATTTCTGAGTAAATAATAATTTATAAAAAAAAACAGAGGTTTACTTAACTGAATTATGTTTGCAAAAGCCCAACCTGCCAGTGACGGTGATTGGCTATTTGGGGTCGTTTTACATTGATCAGCGCAATTTCAAAATTGCTGGTCTTGGGGTCTAGTAAAGTAAGGTATTGGGGTCCAAATAAATGTGTATTTTTGAGAATTACATCTCGTCTTGCAGATCCAAAGTTACAAGCGTTTATCACTAGCATGTATAATGCAAATTCAAAACTCTAACTGTTAGCTTTACTGCAGTTAATCTAAATATCTGATCAGAGCCGTTTTAACAGCTTAATTCAACTTTAAAATATTAGAGCCACACAGCTATGTCCGTAATTTTTTGGAAGTGTTCTTATTTTGTTTACTGATGAACTCATGCCATGGCTGGTGTATTTTTTATTTATTTATTTTTGTGAGGGGTAATGCCTTCAAAAAATGTTTAGAGGGTGCACAAAAGCTGTAGTTATAGCAAAGCATCCTGTTTCACCCATACTCATCCTGGTCAGGGTCACAGGTGGGGTCTGATGTTATCTCAGTTCACTGGGTGTAGGTAGGGTGCCAGAATTTCTTAAGATCAAATTAACGCCACAACCTGATTCATGTCATGTTGCACACAGTGTAGGTGTGCAGTAATGTAGTTATTAGTCATACAGGTTTTTGGTCACTGAGAAATCACATGAATGGGTATAATAGAACATCAGCTTCTTGTGTTGGAGAGCAGGCTTGCTAAGAGTATTGTGTAGTTTTATACAGGGAACAGGTTTGACTCTAAACTTGAAAGATGAGCAGGTTTTTGCTATTGCAAAATAAATGGAGACACACGGTTCATTGAGTTTCAGTCTTTGGTGGCATTTAACGTTTGAAAAGTGCCAGGAACTGATGAATCATTAGATGCTTACTTCATTATTCATTTCTACATAAATCATCTGATACAAATGACTCTGCCATTTAGAGTTTCTGTTAACATTGCTGACCTTAATTTTTAAGAGCAGCTGAACCTTCTCTTTGCAGATCAGGCCTTTGTCACGTTGGCCACAAATGATAACTATGCTAAAGGCGCCATGGTGCTGGCGAAGTCCTTGAGGAACCAAAAGACGTCCAGAAAGCTAGTAGTGCTCATGGGACCCCATGTGTCAGAACCATTCAGGTAAATATAAATGTTGTATGGGCGATGGGCAGGATGCACTTAAATATGACATTTCAGCACACACTTATCCATCATTACTGTTTATTTTCTGAATTTAATGTTGGGGGAGGAAAAATTACAGATGCGATGTCCCTTAGATGCGAGCCTTCGACTGACTCATTTTCAAAGACGTGAATGTGCGTGTGCAATACATTGACATTGTTTAAATAAACACAGAATTAAAATCCGTGGTGGAATTTCAAGTTGTGTGTCAGCACGGTAGGTTAGTTTGTATCTTAATGGAGGTAGCAGAACGTTGTTGTTTTCTTGGTCTTACTCGGGCTTTAGCAAGAAGTGGTTGTGTTACCGACTATCATGTTTGGGCAGAAAGTGGGATATGAATGCTAGAAGCCAGTACAGAGCAGAGCTTTAGTATGAAACTGAAAAACACTGGAGAACTGAATGCAATAACCAAACACCTGGGCACAAAACGCAGGAAGTGAAGTCTGGGCGTCCTGTGGACGGTACATGCCTCCTTTTTGTGGAATTATTGTGCTATTTTAAACCCAGAATGTCTGGTATTAAGCATAAAAACAGTGAAGATCTCTATAAAAATCAGTGTGCCATAACAATGGACACTAAAATGAAAGTAAGCGAGATAATAAATATGTTGGCCATGCAAACTTTTGGACATACGAACCCTCTCTCAGGACGGAACTGGTTTGTATCTCGGCGACTTGCTGCGAACAACTCTTGCACATGCTTGTTTGAGCACTTTTTTAAGCTCTCAAAATCGAATTGTGTTTTTAGGTCTGGTGACATGTAGACAATTTCTGAACCTACATTCCACCACTATTCAAGTCTCAGTGTTTACAGGCAACAAACATGAACTGTTCTGCAAATAAAGGACCTAAATATGAAGACAATGTTTCTAGGTGGATAATGTACAGGACAAATTGACCTCTATCATTCTTGTCCCCACACTCATGTTTTAACCACATGTTGCAACGATATGTGTAAGACAGCTGTGACTCAAATAGCTGTCATGCATCCTCTTGTAAGTTCATTCACTGTAGTGTCACTGATTTCTCAAGAATGACTGTTGATGTTGGAACTGAGCAATGATCGCAAAATGGCATGCATGTTACTGTGGATACAAAAACGCCATCACTTTAAGACGTTTACCATGCCTGAATAGGCATGTTATCTTGGTGGTGGACCTGTCTCAGTGGTCTGTGTGTTATGGTTTGCTTATCAGCTTTTACGAAAAGTGGTGCCAAATGCTGAGTTCAAACCAATACCCAGATATGGAATTTTGGCATTTGTGCGTCAAGAGCTTAGATTCTGAAGCAGGAAATTAAATCTTCTGTTTCTTGCTTTCAGTCAGCAGTCTTGTTAAGTCAGTGTCCTACTGAAGCGTCTTAAGGTAATGCTCTACTTGAGTGGAGTGTTAGGTTTGGGATTCAGGTATTTATTGCATGCACTAACAGTAATACTGGTTATTTGTAATGTTATGGAGTTGGCATTGGATCACAGGGTCTGTTATGAACAATACACACAGCCATGTGTTAAGTGAAAACTTGTTTTCCACTGCACAGGTAGCACAGTGAATTCAGAAGGAAAAGTTTTGTTTTACATTTTGTCTGATTTGGCTATGTAGATGACCAGTTTGTATTAGTTTCCAATGAAATTGAGTGTAAAGATTCTTCACAAAAAGCTTTTTAATGTCAGCAATAATTCGAGGTAACAAACAGATCATATTAAAACAAATGTCCACACACTTGAATGAGTGACAAAACGTTTCTCCCACAAAACCTTATGTTCAGATGAAACGATTCAACTTTCTGGGACACTTGAAGACTTGTGTAGGTGACACAGTGTAATGTAATGTTTGTGCCATAACTGAGTGATATGCATTTTAACATTAACCAACAAATTGAAAACAACTGGAGCCTTTGATAGTGGCCGACGTTTTGGCAGGTGGTACAGTAGAGAAATGTTCAAGTGGAGACTTGTACAAGTTTTTCATTTGTTGTGTCTTTATTTGGCTGGTTCTTGAGGTTAATCCTTTTTAAGAAGCAAATGCTTGGAAGAGACCAGGTGAATATCTGAGCTCTCTAATCTGCCAGTCCTAGATGACCATGACTGAAAATCTAAACGGAGCCGTTTTCAGACTTTCACGTAGTGTACGCCAGTGTTGTGCCATGAACGAGTTCAAAAGAACGCGTTCATTGAACACGCTCATTTTTTCGTGAACGTTTGAACTGAACGCAACACATTTTTTAATAAAGACTTGAACGTGAATTAGTTCACATTTGTGTCATGAACGGCAGACATCACTGTAAAATGAACGTTGGAATTTGTTTTTCATTGAAAACTGAGTGGACATCTTGTTTTCTCTTTTTGAAACGCAACGAGAGGAAGTTCCTCCCTCCTGTATTCTCGCTGGTGCCGCTTAAATCATGTATCACCAGACAGAAATGGTTTTGACATTGTGTGCGCAATGCATGGCGGGAAAACGTAGTGTCCCGGCTGAGAATGTTAACATATAGTTAATAACATAACTGGCTTCCGCACGACGTTACCCGTGATGAATTGCAGCAGAGCGGGGTAGGCATAGCAACGCCGCGTACACAATTGCAGTGTCATGAGCAAATGTCTACAATGAGCAGTTTCAAAGAACGCATAGTGATTTCTAGCTTGTAGTGTGAAAAAAAAAAAAAAAAAGTATTTATTTGAATATCTCACGAAAAAAGTTAAAAATGAAAAAACTGAAGTTCAGAATTTTGTGAACTTTGAACGTGAACTGTTCACTTTGAGCATGTATGAACTGAACTTGAACTAGTTCAGAAAAGCTGTGAACTGGCACAACACTGGTGTACGCTTTCATCATCACAGATTCCTATGGTGTACATTTTCCTGTCACCACTTGTATCAGTTTCCTCTTACAGTTTATTTCTGTTGTGTACTAATGTCGGACTTCTAACATCTCATTTAGTCGTAGACTCGTACTGTCAGCTGTATGTATAAGTCATTAAATGCATAGTCTTTCAGAGACCAATTCTGATGTAAATGTATCTGTGCCATTGACAATTTATGAACCAATATGGTTTTGTAGTTCTTTAGGGTGGTGAAATGCTTCGTCATTTTGGTTAGTTATTACAGGATGTTACAAAAGGCTTCTAGAGAAAGGAGGGGAAAAAGTGAAGTGGGATAGAAAGAAATTGCAGATGTGGTGCTGTCACAGTTAATGTACTGTATTATGAACCAGAAGGTCCAGGGTTGAAATCCTAGCAGTGCAAAAATGGCACTATTGGGCCCTTGAGCAAGACTCTAACCACCATTGCTTGTGTGGTAAATTATAAGGTTGAGATTAAGGTACGGGTTGCCTGCTAAATGACTAGATATAAAATATAAATGAATTACAGAAGCCAGGTAATTAGCTGGCTTATTAGCAAGCAAACACTGTTTAGACGCATCATATTTACCCGTTTATGGCGTGAAGCTATTTCATGCTTCCCTCAAGACGCACATTGCAATTTTTATCTCTTACTAAATCAGAAATGGTGAATACTGCACAGTCGGCCATATTCACTCAAGACCCTTACTGTTCCCCATTATAAAGTGATGTAAACCAGGGAAGGAGAGGATTTTTCCTGACAGTCGTAATTCCTCTCATACTTATTGCCGGGTTTTATTTGATTCTTGAACATGGCAGCATGGGCTATATAGACAACTGGACAGCCTTTCTAGCTATGCTGCTATAGCTAATGCTGCCGGGGTCTCATGCTATACATGGCATCAGTGATTGTTAATAGACACTGTGCTTTTAATCCATAACTAATTACGTTTTCTGTTTTCTCTCCGAGCTGTGTTCCGGTACCAGTTCCAGCCCCACACATGATGTTCATCTGCTGCAGCTTCACTCAAGCTGCTTCCGTCATCAGCTCCGGCCCCACCATAGACAGGCCACTTAATGCCGATGAGCATACTTCACATTTTATTTTAACTTTGACTCCATGACTTTAGTTTTGTTCTTTGCCGCCCAAGGAGGTTGGGTCCCTTTTTGAGTCTTGGTCCTCCCAAGGTTTCTTCCTCATAACACTTAGGGAGTGCCACTGTCGCCCCTAGGCTTGCTCAATTTGGGATTGGACATAGTTATTAGGAAATAATCTAAACTTGTAGAGTTGCTTTGAGACAATGCTCCATTGTAAAAAGTGCTATATAAATAAATATGACTTGACTCAATGAGCTGTCATGGGGCTGTTACCAAGTGCCTGGAGAATGGACACTATACAACAATGCATGTATGTCCTTGATTGGTTAGTGTCTATATAATCAGTAGGGATAAGGGTGATGGGAATGATGTCCATTTCCCTCAAAGTAGTCTCTAATTCCGATTTTGTCAACCACACTTTAACTGAGCTTAAACTACTTAGCTGTGCAGCACCTCATTGGTAATAAACTGAATCAGTAGGTTTTTACTGGTTTCACACACCTGTTTCTGGAGGGTGTTTTTTTTTAATTATTTTTTATTTTTATTTTTTATTTTTTCCTGGGGTCAAACTCCAGATTTGTGACCACATCAAATGCACTGTATAAAGTGAATGTGAAATCTGCTGTGCAGGGCAGTGCTTCAGAATCTGTACGATGAAGTCAGGTTGGTGGATGTTTTGGACAGTGGGGATACAGCACACCTGGCGTTGATGAAGAGGCCAGACCTGGGAGTGACCTTCACCAAGCTCCACTGCTGGACACTCACACACTACTCTAAATGTGTGTTCATGGATGCAGATACAATGGTGAGTCTAAATGCTTTGTCTGAGTTAATAATGTTAGTCTAAGCAGAGTGGTTGGTGCAGTATTTTGGGCCATTGAGTGCTTGCCTGTTATGTAACTAACTTTTTGAGCATTCATTAAATCAGAGAAAATGTTATCTTTTTTCACTTTTTAAAAGAAATATAAATAAATAATGATCTAGGCAACATTTGGTGCACCTCCAGCTTTTATGACACCCTGAATTCTTTGAGGCATGGACTTTTGCAAATGAACACAAGTTCTACAGCAAGCTGGGGCCAGGTCTCTCAAATAGCAGTTGATGAATCATCTTTGCTGGAATGTGTAATGGTTGCCTTCTCCCCTGGTCCTTTACCTGACATGCAACCCCATATCATACATTAATAGGGATATTTTATTGTTTTATTCAGTGAGTCCTTTTTATACATTTCATCAGAATGGCACCAGACAAGGGATGCACATATTGTTAACCGATAAGCTGCGTTTAGACCAATTATTATGCACTAATATTTGAGTCAATAGACTAGGCAGTGTTTTTCCACTTGTGGTCTTGTGGTGTTCAAATTGTGAGCTTCCCTGCCTGCTTGTTCTTAGCTGACAAGTGTGGCACCCACTGTGGTCTTCTGCTGCAGCAGACTATCTGCTTCAGGGTTCTGTGGGTGGCTCGGGTAGCACCGTCACCACAGGGGTTTGATCCCCAGATGGAGTGGTTTGGGTTCTTTCTGTGAGTCTGCATGTCCTCCGTGTCCGGATGGGTTTATGTTGGGTACTCCAGACTCCGCCCACAGCCAAAAGATGTGCAGTAGGTTAATTGATTATGTTAAATTTGTGTGCATGTGTATAGATAGATAGGTAGGTATGTGTGTGTATGTATATACAGATAAGGTTCGGTGTTGTGTATTCAGATGCTCTTCTGCATACGATGGTTGTGATGAATGTTTGAGTTGCTGTTGCCTTTCTATCAGATCAAACCTGTATGGCCATTCTCCTCTTCCATCAACAAGGCATTTTCACCAATGAAGCTACCGCTCACTGGATGTTTTATTTTGCCAGATTATTCTCTGTAAAACCTAGAGATAGAAAATCCCAGTTGACCGACAGTTTCTGTAACACAGACCAGCACGTCTAGCAACAACAATGATGACATGTTCAAAGTCCTGCCCCCCGCCCCTTTTTTTTTGTTTGTTTGTTTTTTTTGTACTCCAGCAGGTTGTTTTGACCATGTGTACATACCTGAACATTGAGTTGTTGCTGTGTGATTGGCTGAATAGATATTAAGCAGTAGATAAGTTGTTCTCTGAGGACTGAGGTAGGCCTGACTTTTATGGTCTCATGCAAGTGTATGTTTTATTAACCTGTTGGCTGTTTGATCATTAATTATTGAAAGGAGAGGTGGAGGGTTTTGTGATAATGCTCTATGTATTTGTTTTGTTAGTCACTATATACATCAGAATGTCTGGCGACTAACTGCTATTTTATTCAATTCTAAAATAGTTTCTTGCACAGAAGATCTAGGCTGTTGTGCTGGGAATGCATGGAGCACTCTGCGCTGGTGGCTTCACTGTTTTGGTCTGTTCTTCTGGTTGATGCTGTTACATGCACATATAAACCAGTTCCTATGCCCGCAAGCAAATGCTGGTTTGTTGTTGTTGTTGTTGTTGTTTTTAAAATGATCACATTCACTCATCCTTTCTGAATAGTACATTTTGGTCATGATGGCTAATGGTTAGTGAGCATTGGTTATTGGTCGGGGGGAAAAACAAATGTCTGCACCAAACAATAGATCAAATCGTTTCATCACTGGATATCACTTCGAGTCTTCCACACTTCATGATTTCCTCTCTAGCCTACTGTGATCCCATTTCACTTATACCGACACCAAATAGTATACACCGCTCACTGGGAACAAAAAATGTCTTTTGCTGCATTCTTTGGATTTCCTTGTTAAATAGGTTTTATGGTACTTTCCATTGTTTCAATTTGGCAACTAATGTAAAGTAACTTCTAAATACAGAGTAAGTTGCATATTTTTTTTTTTATTTCGAGTTGTTGCATCCTGGCCAGCCATTCCCATGAGTACCTGTTGTAACCATGATAAACTGTGTAGTAATGTGGAAATCTATTTTCAGGTGGTGTCAAACATTGATGAGCTATTTGACAGAGAGGAGTTGTCAGCAGCCCCAGACCCAGGCTGGCCCGATTGCTTTAACTCTGGTGTGTTCGTCTTCCGACCCTCCAATGAAACCTATGACCGACTGCTCCAGTTCTGTACAGAGCATGGCAGCTTCGATGGCAAGTAAACCTGTCTGTTTGTGAATCTTGAGATTTAAGACTTAAGCTGAGCTGTACTGTTAAGGAAATGGATAATACTACATTTAGACTAAATTGAAAGGTTGATGGTAATTCACAATTTAAAAAAATAAATACATGAATGAATGAATGAATGAATGAATGAATGGGTAAATGGTGGGGGGGGGGCAGCAAGGTTTATGGATAGAACTATACGTGGTTTGGGGAACTAGCCCTTGGTCTGATTATAAACATTTATAACAACTAAATGCACTCATTGACAAAAATAAATAAATATCTTCTCAAAAAGGAGTTGTTGGAATCAACTGAAACGTTGTTTGTGAATGTAATGATGGATGCAAGTGATTACATTATTGAAGTGCTCATCCTGTGGCCTCCATACTCAAACCCAGCCACTATTGGATCCCAACAGAACCTGGATTTGTCACTAAACATAAGGTTATCATAGCTAAGTCTAGACAGCCTAGATGGTGGGCAGTTCATTGAAACAGCCATTCTCTCAGTCCGATGATGCACCCCCTCACAAAGTCTGTTCAACTGGGCAAAATGTCTTCAAGTGTGTTGTGGAGGCATGTTTGCAGTCAACAATCTCTCTCAAAGTGGTACACTACCCAAAAGTAGCATCTGATAGCCTTTTTATAGGGCAGTGGGGAGTACTTTGAACTTCATAGGCCCCTCTTAATGACAACTGAACTGTCACACTAAACCCATTTTATGTTGAAGAGTGGAACACCAAGGTGTTTTAACAACTCTGTGCTGCTGTTCACTAATCCAGCTTGTGCTTACCTTGATAGACATGCCAATAAACCATGAATAAGCGTGAGGGGGTATGCTCTTAGAATTTGTTTATTTGGCAACACAATAGTGGAATGGAGTGACTGGAAAAAGTTACTTGTTGGGAGCTGGTTTGGAATTTATAGTGGCCATGACTCAACAGTTGTTTGCAGACTGTGAAAAGACAGCATTATCTGGTAGAAAAACAAACATGCAACCACCAAATGGAAGTACACAAAACCAGGTAATCCAAGTACCACATACAGTGGTGCTTGTTAGTTTGTGAATCCTTTAGAATTTTCTATGTTTCTGCATAAATATGACCTAAAACATCATCAGATTTTCACACAAGTCCTAAAAGTAGATAAAGAGAACCCAGTTAAACAAATGAGACACACATATTATACTTGGTCATTTATTTATTGAGGTAAATAATCCAGTATTACATATTAGTCAGTGGCAGAAGTATGTGAACCTCTAGGAGTTGTTAATTTGAAGGTGAAATTAGTCGGGTGTTTTCAAACAACGGAATGACAATGAGGAGTGGGCACCCTATTTTATTTAAAGAACAGGGCCCTATCAGTCTGCTCTTCACAACACGTTTGTGAAAGTGCATCTTGGCATGAACAAAGGAGATTTCTGAGGACCTCAGAGTTGTTGATGGTCATCAGGCTGAAAAAGGTCACAATACCATCTTCAAAGAGTTTGGATTCCACCAATCCACAGTCAGAATGTGTTCAAATGGAGGAAATTGAAGACCATCGTCACCCTCCCCAGTAGTCAACCAACAAAGATCACTCCAAGAGCAAGGCGAGGTCACAAAGGACCCCAGGGTAACTTCTAAGCAACTGAAGGCCTCTCTCACATTGGCTAATGTGAATGTTCAAGTCCACCATCAGAAGAACACTGAACAACAATGGTATGCTTGGCAGGGTTGCAAGGAGAAAGCCACTGCTCTCCAAAAAGAACATTGCTGCTCATCTGCAGTTTGCTAAAGATCACATGGATAAGCCATCCCATCTGAGAAACATGGTGGTGGTAGTATCATGGTTTGGGCCTGTTTTGCTGCGTCTGGGCTAGGACGGCTTGCCATTATTGATGGAACAATGAATTCTGAATTATATCAGAGAATTCTACAGAAAAATGTAAGGGTGTTTTTTTTTTTTTTCCATTTAATTAACTGAATAATTGTCCTGAACTAATGTAAATTACTGTTCTGTGGGGCTTTGACTTGCATTGGTTTCTTGCAGTTGTTGGTATGCTGGCTTGTGATCAAGTTCCTGCTCTAACTGGCCATTGACTTGGTTGTTTATGCCTATTCAGTGCTAGTCAGGGAAACTTGTAGACGTTTGTGAAACGTTTGTATTTGGATTCCAGCTCTGATGGCATACTTTATTTCCAAAGTATTTTGAGTTGTTCTGATGGTACTCTGACATCGTTTACTGTGCTGTCGAATCAAGTCTTCCTAGAGTAAGCTTTTCTGTGTCCATGTTCCGGTTTAGACCTCAAGATCTATTCTTGGAGTAAGTGTGTTGTTACTGAGAATCCATTTGTCTTTCAATATAGATGTTGTATTGATTAATGTTTTTCAAAATGACCCTTTTTTTAATATCCCCCATGTTCTGGCAGATATCATTTTGATAAATATCTTTATACACACCACCCTTTGTCCAAGTTTTCTATTACTAGCAGATGTAGTTTACAGTCCTGGCTCGTCAGTTTCGTTTTAATGCTTGTTGTTCGTTATTGGTAGTTACACAGCACAGTTCACCCAGGCACTAGCATTGGCTCTCCAGTGTGTTCATGCTCCACATGGGGAATTTGGCAGCAGTGATGCCTGCTAACAAAAAGTCCTTTTAGGCTGTTCCATTACTCTGGCTGCATCAGTGTAATCACTTCTCTGAGGAGGTTGTAAATGCACATTTTATAGGCACTTGCTCTTAAGGAAGCAGAGTATACTATGGTGTGTATGGCACTTTTTTTGTTTGTGTTTTTTTGTGTGTGTGTGTGAAACTTGTGTACAACCCTTTTGCCAAAATTATGTAATCACCCCCCACCCATTCATTTGGGTGGGGAGTTTGTGGATTCATAAATTGAAGAAATCACAATTGGTACTTTGTTGCTCAGGTTTGGGCTTTTAGAATGGCCTGAATTCTTTGAGGCATGGACTTCACTAATGAAAAACAGTATTCCACACCAAGCTGGTTCCAACTGACTCAAACAGCAATTGACAGATCAGCTTTACTGGATGAGGCCTTGTCATGGACCAGTTTTAATTTCCACCATAAATTGTCATTGAGTTTATTTTTCCTGAAGAAAATATTCAGCTCTTTGCTCTGTGGCAAGATGAATGATCCTCTTGAAAAATGGAAGGTTTTATTCCGTGTTTAATATTTGCTGGCACATTCTTTGTCAGTCTCATTCAAAAGTTATTTCTAGCTGCTGATTAGTCCTTTTGCTGAGGTTAGGGAGTACATTGGCTTTTTTTTCTGTCCCCAAAAAAGGTTTTACTTCATTTACAGTTTTGACTTGGTCTTTAAATCACACCATAGAAATTTAGTTTGTCGGTTCTGAAGTATTTTTGGTTTGAAGGATGTGATGTGGTAAAATCTTTGCTATGCATTATATGTGGATCTTGTATACATTTTCCTGTTCGTTTTGTAAGAATAAATATGTACTATGGCAGGGACTATAGACAAAAGACTCAACTGAGTATTTAAATGGGTTTGTGTCCTATAAGCCAGTTGTTGAGTTACAGTGGAGTGCTTTATAGATTCAACTGAATGCAGCTTTTCAAAATGTTGATATCCTCGAACCCAGTCATTGTGCCAATCACAATATTTACTTTTGCTATTCTGTATCACTTTTTCGAGGAAGATCAGCCAGTGATTTACATTCAGCAGTAAATTTTTATGGCATAACCTTTGAATTAACTGATCTGTGGGTAACAAGAATCCAGTTTGGTGTTATACTCGCGCCATTAATTATTCTTGCATCAGTGTTTTGAGCCCCTTTTTTAAGTACCTATCTCATTGTAACTTAGAGGTTGTCATACTTTTCCATCATTAACATTTGAGCTATTGCCACTGCCAGCATTCATTTGGTTGTGAGTCAGACAAAGCAGGCCACATTTCATGTAGAAATCAAGACCTTTTCAAAGTTCACAAAATTTGGTGGTAATTGCTTAGTTGTGTTTATGCAGAATTTTGGTCTTTTGTTGAATGTCATTTAACAAGTGCTCCATTGCTGTATCTGTTGGCAGAAAGTTGTCATTCCTAAAGAGCCTCATTAGCTTTGTGAGTGGTGAGAAATTCTGGAACGCAGCTGCTGGCCATATGTAGGCTAGATCCCATTGAAGGAGCCCATTTTGTGTTGTAAAGTCTGATTTGTTAGCTGTTATCATGGAGGAGATTTGAAAGTGTCCCTCAACAGCGCTCTCAGGGGAATGAGACAAAAATGGTGTGATGGAATGTGAAGGATGCTAATGCTGGTATATTATTAGAAGGATTGATCGTTACATGATGTGTGAAATTCTTTTCTGATCCCTGCTCTGGTGATTGTATACTACACATTTGTTGCACAGTATCGTGTACATAGCAGAATTTTCCAAAAGTCAAAAACTTTAGTAGCTGAGAATCCTTGGGGATTTGGCAACTTCTGTTTCCGGAAATGAAGCATCTAAGTGGAAATGCGAAGTAAATACCTGGGGGTTCATTTTTCTATTTCCGCCAGTATTAGAGTGCTGATCGTAAACGGTCAAGGGAATACACATGCTCTTGATCTTATTCTGTATAAACTGGCTTCCAGGTGCAGTGGGTTTTTGCAGAGCCCTGTTCATTCCCTTGAAATGAAGATGGATCTGTGCAGTGTTGGTAGAGCCTCACACCCATGGGATATTCCGAGCTGCACCAAGCTGTTGATAGCATGCCTATGTTAAACTGCAGTACATTAAATTACTAGCTACAGTAGAACCGTGAACCCTGCTCTGACATGAATACACACACTCACTTGCTGTTTTATTAGGTGTACCTTCATAGAACTGGCTTGGACCCCTTCTTGCCTTCAGAACTACCTTAATTCTTCATGGCATAGATTCACAAAGGTGCTGGAAACATTCCTCAAACTTCGGTCCACATTGACAGGATAGCTTTACGCACTTGCTGCAGAATTGTTGGTTGAACATCTGTGACGTGAGTCTTCCAGTCCATCACATCCCAAAGTGCTCTATTGTGTTGAGATCTGGTGACTGTGGAGGTGAGTTGAGTACAGTGAACTGAGTCATGTACAAGAAACAAGTTTGAGATGATTTGAGTTGCGACTTGGCACATGATCCTGCTGGAAGTCGCCATCAGAAGATGGGCACATCGTTGTCATAGAGAGGCATATGGTCAGTTAGGCTGTGGTGTCTAAACAATGCTCAGTTGGTATTAAGGGACCCAGTGTGTGCCAAGAAGATATTGGCCCTAAACTTGGTGATGGTTAAGAAGAAAAGAAAAAAACAGCACCTTTGTTTCCAGTTTGCTAACTGTTACTTTGACAAGTCAGAAGGCTGATGGAAAGGTGTTTGTTGATGGGTGAGACTATAATATAACTCTTTGGTTTAAATGACAAGTGTTATGTCTGGAGAAAGGAAAACACTACAAGGCAAGCCCTATCCCATGTGTGAAATATGGGCTGCATCTGGGCCATGACTGCTTGCTATCATTGATGGAACAGTGAACTCTGAATGATAACAGAAAATTCTAAAGGAAAACCCCAGGACAGCTTTCTGGGAACTGAATCCCCTGAGCACATGGGTCATGCAGCTCAAAAACTAGCCTAAGGACACAAGTTCTAACAAAGAATAAGTTAATGTTTTGGAATGGCCAATCCAAAGAATGTTGTGGCATTGCAAAAAATGAGTATTAAAGCTTTTTTAAAACCTGCCCTTTTCAGAAAACAATGCGTATGTTGTCTGTGATGCACCATGCTATATGTTTTACGTGATAAAGAGCCCTCTAGCCATATTGATTGACATTTGGTATAACACTGACCTACTAAAAGCTAAACAAATCAGAGTTGCAGTTTTAGGATGTAGCCATTAAGTTGTGCAGTATTATCATTCTGGAAGTGTCCATTCAAGTATGGATCAACTCCAGCCATGAAAGAATCAGCATGGTATGATTCACATTTTCCTGGCACGTCATCTAACTACTGCGGACTGTCATACTGCCGTCACAAGCCTGTATTGTTCTGTGGGACCATTTTGTACCAAATTTTGATCCTTCCATCAGAAATGTGTTCTTGCTTCCCAATAATGTAGTTTGATACTCTTTTTGCCTACTTGTTTGCAGACAGTGGCACCCATCGTCTTAAAAGGGCATCAGCAGCTGAATACAAACTCCAATAACTGTGGCGTGACGCATTGTACAGATGATATAAAACTAGCATCACTGAAGGTGGTTGTTTAGATGCTTTAATCACTGGAACATTGTGGGAGGCTCTCTTGGTAAACACAAGGCTTTGCAGTTTGGCAATCTCTGAGAGAATTCTGGGAATTTGTGTATTTTGTTTTTCATTTTCTTGTCTAGGGGAGAATTCAAACTAGCCAATGTGTATATGGTGTCACATCAGGTTTACTTTAATTTGTTTTCCTCAGTTTATTTTCAGGCTTGGGTTTATTCATTTTTGGTTATAGGGTGTTGAACTCGGTCTGATGTATAACAGTTTGAGAGCTGTTTACAAAATGGCTAGAACTGGGCCTAGTGATGGGGTCCTCATCCCCTTGTTCTTCCAGAGTATTTAATTCAGCTGGTCTGAATGCTGAAAAACAAATGATACTGCTGATCAGACGGTAGTTATGCTGAATATTAGCATGTACACTGCCTGGCCAAAAAAAAAAAAGGGTCACCACCTGGATTTAACTAAGCAAATGGTTAACAAATGGCCTCCCATCAGATAATTATTGCATTGGTAATGGTTTCAGCTGGCAAAAAATTATTTAACCCTAACTGATGCAGTGAGTAGCGTCTCATTTGTTAAACAACCAGGTCAAAAGACATCCTGTGGTCATGGAAAAGATGCTAATTTGTTTCAGAAGGGTCAAATTGTGAAAGAGTGGTCCAGGGAGCATGAGACCTCATTTTCACACATGGATTGGCCACCACAGAGTCCAGACCTGCACCCCATTGAGAATCTTTGGGATGTGCTGGAGAAGACTTTGCGCAAATCTCCCATCATCGATACAAGATCTGTGGTGGATGGGGATTAATGCAACTCTGGTCAGAAATAGATGTTGTGACATTGCAGAAGCCTCTGGAATGCTTCTGCCACAGCGAATGCATCCTGTAATCAAAGCTAAAGGCGGTTCAACGAATTGTTAGTGAGATTTTTTTATTTATTTTTTGGCCTGGCAGTGCATCTTGGACTGTACACCACTGCTGTGGTGTTTGGTCTCACTGAATGGCTGCCTGTTGTCTTGACACTTCTTCACTAAATTTTCGTTATGCGTTCAGATCCACATGTAAATCGGATAGTTCAATTAAGTCAATGTTCAGTTCTGTGTGACAAGGGCATGTTTCATGTGCTTTGTTTTGCAGGAGGGGATCAAGGTATCCTCAATGGTTTCTTCAGTGACTGGGCCACAGCCGACATCAGAAAACATCTTCCCTTTATCTACAACATGAGTAGCATAGCAATCTACACTTACCTTCCTGCATTCAAACAGTAAGTCTCAACTACATCTTATCGCTCATTAGCCATTTCCTAATCAGATCACCAAACGATCTCTAACCAGAGTACAGCATGTCCAGTGCGGTGTGTGAAGTAGGAGGAATACTGAGTCACATGAGTGCTGCCTTGTGACATCATGGCAGTGGTGAGATTAGGTTACAGGTAGTGATGCAGACCTACTGAATGCAGCAGAGAAAGGATACCAGACAGATCAAATGTCCAGTGTCGGACTGATTCCACCAGCCTAAAATAGACCTGCGTTTTAAAGACCTCAGTTGCGGTTTGTCCGTGAGCATGAGGAAGTGGGACAATCCCTGCACCAACTTCAAATTCCAGGATTAAAAGCTTAGAATAATTTCTATTTAAAAGACAGTCACTTTTTCCCCTGGCAATTACTCAGATGAGACGGCCTGTTTTTGTCGATGACTGTTGTGCATAGTGTCCCATAAGCCATGGATTTGAAGAGAAATTTTCCAGAACAGCTGGAGTGGAAACTGACAGATGTGCTGATTTGTTTATTTTGTGACTCTGAACTGTTGTTCAGTTATTAATATGGTCATGTTCCATGATATCATGCATCAGGTACAACACTGCAGCAGTCAGGCTGTTCTCTGGATTTCTGGAAGGACGCTGTGTGTAAACAAGCTGTATGCTTCGTTTACATGCATACAACCAGTAGGGCTTATGTTTTAGGCAGTTAATATGCTGTGTTAACAATTTAGTTCAAATTTAAGTTGTTTGCATTTTTGCTGCCTTGGCGTTCACCACATTTTACATATTATATATAATCATATTATAGAGCAGTACTCACCTATAGGGATCTGTATTGGTGAGTGTGGTAAGTAACAATCAAACTGTACAAATTAGTAACCAATTTCATTGTGTGATGGGAGATTGACTGCATAAACATCACTGATTTCTGACAAGATAATGGTTGCATTCAAGTAATCGCTGTCTTGTGTTTATTTTAAAGTAAGAAATGTATTATGTTGAAGTAATGGTATACAAGTATGTATGGTGCAAGTATGGCATATAATGGCTTATGACACAGTACTTTTTAATAGAAAAAATCATTTATTTGGTGTCAAGAACAAGCAAGCAAATGGTATTAACGTGATAAAATTGGTGCGATTAACATTATTTTAGTGGTTTGACGGCACCAAGTAATTATGGATGAGTTTGTGTTGACATTTGGGCTTGTCCAGGCTAAATTGTGACTTTTGTAACCTTTAATATGATCACAGTTGTTGCCTTCCACACTAAATAAATCGTGGTAAATCGTGATGGTTGTGAACTTAATTGGTGTTTAGTAACTTTGGGTGTTTAATGGATTTTGTTGCAGATGTTGCTTTACTGATGTGACTGTTCCAATTCCCAAACAGTAGAACCTCAGTTTTACAATATTAACTGTAAAACCAATTCTACTAACTATTAAACTATTGGGTTAATCATGTTTACTGGATGTTCTCACATGTACACACCCACCAGCAGTTACAGGAATAACAAACAATAAAACCTAATGCACCTTATTTCTCTTTCTTTATCTGAATAAGAAAATCCTCACTGAAGACAATCAAGCCATGTTAAGCTGTATCTATTCCTCAGATATGGAGCAAACGCTAAAGTGGTGCATTTCCTTGGAAAGGCAAAGCCATGGGGCTACACGTATGATCCCAAGCAGAAGACAGTGAAGGGGGATGTGCAGGAGGCCTCCACACACCCCGACTACCTACTACAGTGGTGGAGTTTGTATAGCAGCTGTATAGTGCCCATGGTGCAACAAGGATGTGAAGACCAGCCTTTGAACCCAGTTGGGCTCAGAAGTCAGGTAAACTTTTTATACAGTAGAGGTGAACTCCTTATCACTGCACATCATTATATATTATAGTTCAGACATCACAGCTGTTACCCAGAGGTTCAGCTGTGCTCCAAACCTAGTAGTGAAAGTGCATCAATATTAGCAAGGAACCCAGTCTTGTGCTGAGGAGTATGATGTCAAACGCCGTGCTCCTCCACAGTCGCTCTGCTTTCTCTTTAGACCACAAAAGCATAATTTTCCTGCCAACAAAATAAGATTAACTATCAGCCTCAGATAACTGCTCAGTGGAAGTTTATCAGCATAACGTTTGGTTGCAACTGCCAGAAAACAGTCCTTCCCCCTCAGACCACTTGCGTTTTAGTCATTTAAAGTGCAGTCATTGATACTCGTACTGTGTATATACAATCATTTATCTAAAAATAAAATAAAAAATCACCAAGGACTTGTTGGAATTGAATGAATGTAATCATGATAAATGTAAGTGATTTCAAATATTGGTATGGAAGGATAAGTTTATTGGGGAAAATTGTACAATTGTAAGGAGGCTCTAGTTAACCTGACAGGCCACCTCTAGCTTGGATAATACAAGATGAGATAGTTAGGCATTGGAGGCATACAGGTTCTGTATGGTACCCTGTAGCACATTTGACCACAGATGTTACAGCTGGCCTGTAGATTCTCATCCATCACACCATCAGTCAGGGCAGTGTTTTGCTAAACAGCAAAGGCAAGATTAAAGCTCTCACCATGACGCCTCCATACTCGAACACAATCGTTGTAAGATCTCAAACAGAACCTGGATTCGTCACTAAAGATGATCTGGTTCTAGTTCCTAACAGTCCAGGTTTCTCATTCACAACAACACTGCAGATGAAGGTGACGATTGCTTGCTTTCAACAGCAGGACATGTGAAGGATGACAAATTTCCTTTTGCTAAGCACCTGGAAATGGTATGGGCAGAGACAGGGGTGTGTGGTTAAGGTGCCACCTGTGTTTGGATGGTGGACAACAAAACTTGAGGGAGCTGCTCGTGCTTGTTGTGGGCTCACACAATTCTTTCTCCGGGTGGTCTTTCCGGGCCGTTTGTTGCCGTGTTTATGTCCTCACAGAACCACTGCTCCCAACACAACCTAACGGCTAGGTCAGAACGGTCAAGATATTCATTAAAACAACCATCTTGCTTCTCTGTCCAATGATGCACCCACTCCCAACTTGGGCAAAATGATTGTGTCGTAGAGACATGTCTAGTAGTCAACAATCTCTCACCAAGAGGTACACTATCCAAACGAGGCTTTTTATAGGGCAGGAACGGAAGCACTTTTACTCCCTCTTGTGGCAAGACTGTGTCTAATCAGACCACCTTTTGTAATCATTGACATACAGTGGTGCTTAAGTTTGTGAACCTTTTAGAATTTTCTATATTTCTGCATCAAAATATAACCTTAAACATCAGATTTTCACCTAAAATTAGATGGAGAACCCAGTTACATGAGACAATATTATACTTGGTCATTTATTTATTGAGGAAAATGATCCAATATTACATATTATTGAGTGACAAAAGTATGTGAACCTTTGCTTTTAGGATCTATTTTGCACCCCCACCACACAACAGTTCATGGACAGATGTCCTGGCATTTTCCTGTAGAATTACCTGATATAATTCAGAATTCATTGTTCCATCAATGATGGCAAGCCATCCTGGCCCAGATGTAGCAAAACAGGCCCAAACCATGATACTACCACCACCATGTTTCACAGATGGGATAAGGTTCTTATGCTGGAATGCAGGGTTTCTTTTCTCCAAACATAATGATTTTCTTATAAAACAAAGTTCTACTTTGGTCTCATCCTTCCACAAAACATTCTTCCAATAGCCTTCTGGCTTGTCCATGTGATCTTTAGCAAACTGCAGAGAGGAGCAATGTTCTTTTTGGAGAGCAGTGGCTTTCTCCTTGCAACTAATGCCATGCACACCATTGTTGTTTAGTGTTCTTCTGATGGTGGACTCACGAACATTAACATTAGCCAATGTGAGAGAGGCCTTCAGTTGCTTAGAAGTTACCCTGGGGTCCTTTGTGACCTCGCCAACTACTACATGCCTTACTCTTGGAGTGATCTTTGTTTTTCGACCACTCCTGGGGAGGGTAACAATGGTCTTGAATTTCCTCCATTTGTACACAATCTGTCTGACTGTGGATTGATGGAGTCCAAACTCTTTGGAGATGGTTTTGTAACCTTTTCCAACCTGATGAGCATCAACACTTTCCGAGGTCCTCAAATCTTTGTTCGTGCCATGACACTTCCACAAATGTTGTGAAGAGCAGACTTTGATGGATCCCTGTTCTTTAAATAATACAGGCTGCTGACTCGCACCTGATTGTCATCCCATTGACTGAAAACACCTGACTCTAATTTCACCTTCAAATTAACTGCTAATCTTAGAGGCTCACATACTTTTGCCATTCACTAATTTAATATTGGATCATTTTCCTCGACAAATGCCCAAGTATATTTTTGTCTCATTTGTTTAACTGGGTTCTCTATCTACTTTTGTGACTTGTGTGAGAATCTGATGTTTTAGGTCATATTTATGCAGAAATGTAGACAATTCTAAAGGGTTTACAAACTTAAGCACCACTGTATCTGCTTGAGACATAACTGCATGCTGAGTTTTGCCGCAATCTGTCATTTAATAATATTGTAAAGCATCAGATGGGCTTTGATTTTACAACCTTCTCAATCATCCTATCATATTAAACATGGCTGTAGCATTTTTACTGTGTCCAGTTCTCATGTTGTTGCTTTTTGCCTCGACAGGAGGAGTTGGCACCCCAAGCCCAGTTTGTTCCACCTCCCCTCTCTTCATTGGAACGTAAGCAGCGCTGGGAGCAGGGCCAGGCTGACTACATGGGAGTAGACTCTTTTGAGAACATAGAAAAAAAGCTTTCTTCGTTCCTAAAATAAGGGATAGAGGGAGGGACCGATCCTGTAGAAGAGCTCCTTTCCAGTTTGAGTGACGGTTTTGATGTATGCGTGTAGATCCTCGAGTGGTTTCCTTCAGCTATGCAGAACTGTTGATGCCATGTGCCAAACCTAGCCACCAATTTACTTAACTTTTGTACACTGTGAACCTGGTAAGCATTATGATTCAACACTGTTCACCAACACACTTTGTCCAGATTCTGCCTTATGGAAGTGGGTTGTTGGAACTTTTGGTGCACATGCATCAGCTCTTTCTACTGAATATAGCTTTTGTTTATACAGAGGATGTGATGCTTCTTATAGCACTGATTTTGTAGAAGGCGTTCTTTCAGTGTTTTCACATGCACAGGTGATGTGTCATTTAGGTCTTTCCTGACTGTCGCGCTTCGTCAGTAGTGGCATCTATTGAAGCACTTTGTTTAGTACGTGTAACCTTTTTCCATGCCCAATATAATCTGTTGCCTTGGATTCACCCAATGTTCATGCACTATAAAGGAACACTTTTTTTGTTTTTTTTTTTAAGTCCCTAAAGGGAACTTGTTTCAGCAGCTTGCATGCATGATAAAAACAAAGCACACACAAGTTGAATAAAATGTATTTGTATAAGGAGTATATTAATATAGGCCAAGCCTCAATACAATAGTGATCATAGGAACTGTTTCTCCCTTCTGTCTTTTCATGCACTTGTCTGTTGCACTGTACAATGTTACTGTCTGCATTAGTTGAAGTTCTCATGTGGAAGGTTACCACCTCCTGTCACCTCTTATGCTGCTGATTTCTCCCTCATTGCAACAGTCTTACACGTTCACCTGCAAAATAAAGTTTGGTGAAATGTATTACATGTTTCTTGTCTTGTTTTAATGGATTTTCCCATAAATACAGTGGGGCAAAAAAGTATTTAGTCAGCCACTGATGGTGCAAGTTCTCTGACTTAGAGAAATGAGAGAGGTCTGTAATTTTCATCATAGGTACACTTCAACTATGAGAGACAAAATGAGGGGAAAAAAATCCAGGAAATCACATTGTAGGATTTTTAAATAATTTAATTGTAAATTATGGTGCAAAATAAGTATTTGGTCAATAACAAAAGTTCAACTCAATACTTTGTAACATAACCTTTGTCAATGAGAGAAGTCAAATGTTTCCTGTAAGTCTTCACCAGGTTTGCACAAACTGTAGCTGCTATTTTAGCCCATTCCTCCATGCAGATCTTCTCAAGAGCAGTGATGTTTTGGGGCTGTCACTGGACAACACGGACCTTCAACTCCCTCCACACATTTTTCTGTGGGGTTGAGATCTGGTGACTGGCTAGGCCACTCCAGGACCTTGAAATGCTTTTTACAGAGCCACTCCTTCATTGCCCAAGCCGTGTGTTTAGGATCAAAGTCATGCTGGAAGACCCAGCCACATTCCATCTTCAATGCTCTCACTAATGGAAGGAGGTTTTGGCTTAATCTCACAATACATGGCCCTGCTCATTCTTCCCTAAAACACGGATCAGTCGTACTGTTCCCTTTGCACAAAAACAGCCCCAAAGCATGATGTTTCCACCCCCATGCTTCACAGTAGGTATGGTGTTGTTGAAATGCAACTCGGCATTTTTCTTCCTGCAGTTGAGTTTTTACTAAAAAGTTCTATTTTGATTTCATCTGACCACATATTCTCCCAATCCTCTTCTGGATCATCCATATGCTCTCTGGCAAACTTCAGATAGGACTGGACATGTACTAGCTTAAGCAGGGGAACACACCTGGCACTGCAGGATCTGAGTCCCCCTCAGTGTACTGTGTTACTGGGGGTAGCCTTTGTTACTTTGGTCCCAGCTCTCTGCAGGTCATTCATCAGGTCCCTCCGTGTAGTTCTGGGATTTTTGCTCACCGTTCTCATGATCATTTTGACCCCACGGGATGAGATCTTGTGTGGGGCCCTAGATCAAGGGAGATTATCAATGGTCTTCCATTTTCTTACAATTGCTCCCACAGTTGATTTATTCACACCAACTTGCTTGTCTATTGTAGATTCACTTCCCAGCCTGGTGCAGGTCTACAATTTTTTTCTTGGTGTCCTTTGACAGCTCTTTGGTCTTGGCCATGGTTGAGTTTGGAGTCTGACTGTATGAGGCTGTGGACAGGTGTCTTTTTATACAGATAATGAGGTCAAACAGGTGCCATTAATAAAGGTATGAAGTGGAGGACAGAAAAGCTTCTTAAAGACGTTGTTACAGATCTGAGAGCCAGAAATCTTGCTTGTTTGTGGGTGACCAAATACGTATTTTCCACCATGATTTACAATTAAAGTCTTTAAAAATCTCCAGGAAGAAAAAAAAAAAAAAAAATCTCCAGCAAGCTCCAGGAAGAGTCCTAGTTGTTCCAAACTTCTTCCATTTAAGAATTATGGACACCACTGTTCTTTTTTTTAATCTTCCTGGTCTGTGCCTCCACACAATCTCGTCTGATCTTTACAAGAAGTTTTCCTCCCTGTGGCTTGTTTTTTTTTTTCCTCTGGTATGCATTGTAAGCTGTGAGAACTTGGATAGTCAGGTGTGTCTTTCCAAATTATGTCCAATCAACTGAGTTTACCACAGGTGGATTCCAGTCAATGGGTAGAAAGATCTCAAAGATGATCAAGAGAAATGGGAGGCCCACAGATCTAAATTTTGAGGGTCTGAATACTTGTGTCTATGTAAAATTTTAGTTAATCCTTTTTAATCACATTATGGGGTGTTGAGTGCAGAATGATGGGGGACAACTTATTTAGTTTTCTTAGCACAAGTCCGCAAAATAACACGATGTGAAAAAAGTGAAAGAGTATGAAGACTTTCTGAATACATTTTGTGATTCTGCAGATGCACTTCTGTTTCCACTGTTTTTAGCTTGTCAACTTAATTTTCTCAACTTTCATCATGTGTCATACCATGTTTGAAACCACATTTTTATTTGGGATTAGAAAACAAAACAGGACTGCATGAGGCATACCAGAAAATTGATGCCGATATATTGTGAAAGGTTACACACTTCAGTAAGTTATGCACTTCACTAATTTGTTGACCACATTAGCGAAAATGATAGAGACAGACGGAACATCAAATGCCTTATCTGACTGATTAATTGGAGTGATGGGAAAGTTGTGTAATTTTGGCTAAAAAAATAAAATAGTTATGTTCCTCCTCAGCTCTGGGCATTGATGAAGATTGAGTGCAAGCAAATTAAACCATGAAATGTAAATGTAAAAACTTTATGTAGGCTATGCCATTGGACGACCAGAGTAACAGGAAACATTACTCAAGATACGTTGTTCAACTGTTGTATTAAAAAAATGTGATTTAAGAAAATTACTTATCCAAAATTTTATAATTCGAGTAATAAAGTATAACAAGTTAGGGCAGGTAAGCTGTGTTAAAGACTACATTTTTGACCAAGTTTCACCATATATACAACCACAAAACAGGAAAAAAAAAGCTGTGGCAGTGTGAAAAATGTCATCTTGAAGGCAGCATTTTGGGTCTGAAATCTCAGTGTACTTTTATACATTAATGTATAATGATTGTACAGTGGGTTAAAAAAGTATTTAGTCAGCCACTGATTGTGCACGTTCTCCTACTTAGAAAGATGAGGGAGGTCTGTAATTTCCATCATAGGTACACTTCAACTATGAGAGACAAAAAGAGAGAAAAAAATCCAGGAAATCGCATTGTAGGATTTTTAAAGAATTTAATTGTAAATCATGGTGGAAAATAAGTATTTGGTCACCCACAAACAATCAAGATTTGTCTCGCGCAGACCTGTAACAACTTCTTAGGAAGCTCGTTCTGCCCTCCACTTGTTTTACCTGTGTTATGCACCTTTTGGCCTCGTTATCTGTATCAAAGACACCTTCCACAAGCCCAAAACAGTCGACTCCAAACTCAACCATGGCCAAGAAACAAAGAGCTGTTGAAAGAACACCAGGAAAAATGTTAGACCTGCACCAGGCTGTGAAAAGTGAATCTACAATATAGACAAGCAATTTGGTGTGAATAAATCAAACTGTGGGAGCAATTGTCAGATCATCACAAACAAGCAAGATTCTGGCTCTCACAGGACCTGTAACTTCTTCTTTACATTTACAGCATTTAGCAGACGCCCTTATCCAGAGCGACTTACAACTGATTACAATTTACAATCCAGCAATTGTGGGTTAAGGGCTTGTTTCAAGGACCCAAAAACCAGTGGCAGCTTGGCGAGAGGTGGGATTTGAACCATGGGACCTTCTGTCCCATAGTCCAGTACCCTTACCTACTAGGCCTACCACAGTTCTTTAAGAAGCTCTTCTGTCCATCCACTCTTTACCCTGTATTAAGGGCACCTGTTTGACCTTGTTATCTGTATAACAGACACCTGTCCACAGCCTCAAAACAGTCAGACTCCCAAACTCAACCATGACCAAGACCAAAAGCTGTTTGAAGGACAAAGAAGAAAATGTAGACCTGCCACCAGGCTGTGAAAAGTGAATCTACAATAGACAGCAAGTTTGGTGTGAATAAATCAACTGTGGGAGCAATTGTAAGAAAATGGAAGACCATTGATAATCTCTCCCTTGATCTAGGGGCCCGCACACAAGATCTCATCCCCGTGGGGTCAAAATGATCATGAGAACGGTGAGCAAAAAATCCCAGAACTACAATGGAGGGACCTGATTGAATGACCTCCAGGAGAGCTTGGGACCAAAGTAAAGTACAAAGGCTACCATCAGTAACACCCACTACGCTGAGAGGACTCAAGATCCTGCAGTGTCCACCCCCCCCACCCAGGTGTGTTCCCCTGCTAATAAGCCAGTACATGTCCCCCAGGCCCATCTGAAGTTTGCCAGAGAGCATATGGATTGGATCCAGAAGAGGATGGGAGAATATCATGTGGTCAGATGAAACCAAAATAGAACTTTTTGATAAAAACTCAACTCGTCGTGTTTGAATACTGAGTTGAATCTCAAGAACACCATAGCTATTGTGAAGCATTTGGGTGGAAACAACATGCTGGTTTTTCTGCAAAGGGGACAGGACAACTGATCCGTGTTAAGGGAAGACTGAACGGGGCCATGTATTGTGAGATTTTAAGCCAAAACCTCCTTCCATCAGGGAGAGCATTGAAGATGGAACATGGCTGGGTCTTCCAGCATGACAATGATCCCAAACACACCGCTCAGGCTACGCAGGAGTGGCTCCGTAAAAAGCATTTCAAGGTCTTGGAGTGGTCTAGCCAGTCTCCAGACTTCAACCCCACAGAAAATGTGTGGAGGGAGTTGAAAGTCTGTATTGCTCAGCGACAGCCCCAAAACATCACTGCTCTAGAGGAGATCTGCATGGAGGAATGGACCAAAATACCAGCTTTTGGAGTGATCTTTGCTACTTCACTAGTGTGCAAACCTGGTGAAGACTTACAGGAAACGTTTGACCTCTGTCATTGCCAACAAAGGTTATGTTACAATGTATTGAGTTCAACCAAATTTATTGACCAAATACTTATTTTCCACCATAATTTACAAGTAAATTCTTTAAAAATATTAAAATATTATAAATCCTACAATGTGATTTCCTGGATTTTTTTTCTCATTTTGTCTCTCATAGTTGAAGTGTACCCATGTTAAAATTACAGACCTCTCTCATCTTTCTAAGTGGGAGAACTTGCACAATCAGTGGCTGACTAAATACTTTTTTGCCCCACTGTAAATGACCATTGACAAGGGCACAGACACAACCCTTATACGATGACAGATCCTGTTTTCTGGACTTCATGCTGTCCAGTTTGCATTGGCCGGTTTTGTCTTTGGTCTGGAACACACGGTGTCCATTTCTTCAAGAAAAAAAAAACAGACCTGGAATACTGATTGGTCTGACCACAATACCCATTTCCATGGTGTGATGGTCCATCCCAGATGACTTGCAGCACAGGGAAGTCAACGCCATTTTATGAGGCTTCTTTTTTGCACAATAAAAGTTTAATTGACATTTGGAGCAGCTTGGTGGAAAGCACTGCCACCTCACAGCAAGAAGGTCCTGGGTTCAAGCCCAAAGTGGAGCGACTTGCGTCCTTTTTGTGTGGAGTCTGCATGTGTTTATTCCGGTTTCCTCCCACAGTGCAAAGACATGCGTGTTGACAGACAGACTTGTTTGTGTGTGTGTGTGTCACTGAAATGGCCACTGATGCAGATAGCGACGTAAAATAAACAAACAAGTGACATTTGTGGAAGTAACTCTATGTTGCAGTGCTTGACAAAGGTTTGCCAAAGTAATCCCTTGCCCCTGTGGTACTATCAGCTATTAATGAAGTAAATGTAACGGAGTAAGAGAAATCACCTCTGTAGATGTAGAGATGTAGAGTAAGAACTGTACCTCTGTAGTCATTGACTAACGTTTCTTTAGGGTCTTGCATCTATCAGACAATACTTGGCATACAACTGAATGATCAACTGAACCTATACTCAAGTAAATTAATGCCAGAACAAAACAAGCCAAGTAAACGTGTGGATTTGGGTGTGTAGGTGGAGCTCAGTGCCTGTGGGGGCAAAATGGGGCATTGCCCCCTCAATTCTGTACATCATTTTACTTCAATAGCATTTGCATATTTTTAAGCAGTCATCAGCAAATGTGCTGATATGCGTGACATATACACTTGTGGTCATAATGCACTACAACAACGGAAGATGATTGGTTGATGCATACTTGTGGCACAGTGGCTTGGTGGATAGCGCTGTTGCTTCACAGCGAGATGCCCTGGGTTCAATCCTCAAGCAGTCCAAAGACATGTGTGGTAGGTTAATTGTTGTCTCTAAAGTGCCCCTAGTGTGTGAGTGTATGTGCCCTACGATGGATTGGCATCCTGTCTAGTGTCGTTCCTGTCTTGCGGCCTATGCTGCCGGCTAGTCACCAGCTCTCCTGTGACCCTGTAAAAATTAAATGGATGAAAAAGTGAATGATTTGCATGTTGGTGAAATTGGGCGGCCATCTTGGTTTGCCTATGCAACCTGAGCTACTTTAAACATTAGGCAGAGTGAACTGACACTACTCACCTAATAAAGTCAGCTGCAAAGGCAGCAAAAGCTTGGACAAATAACAGTTCAAATGGATTGGTATAGATAGTTTTTACTAACATGAAGCCAAGCTGATTCAGGTAGCTGTTGGGTTTTATTCAGAAAATCTATTCAGAAGGTTTCATGTAACCAAGGAAGGCTGCAACAGTATTAATGATGAAGGGAAAGGTGAAATTGGTTTGTTGGTGGCTAGTTGGGATTATGTTTCTATTGATAATTGCTTTGTTGGCTTTGTTAATTGCTTTGCAGTGGGTGATATTTGCTTGGGCACTTGTAAGTTTGGGTCCTCAAATCTCATAGTGCCTCCCAGTGGATATTATCAGGATTGTAATTTAATTCTGCAGCACATTTCCTGTGCTGGAAATGTCTGCAGCACAAAATCAGCACTGTCCAGTTTTAACCAAGCAGAGACCAGCAGAAACTAGTTTAGATTAGCAACCAGCTAATACTAGCCTGTGCTGCTTTTTTTCGGAGGGTCTGTACTTATTTTATTCTTATTGCCTGTCCCCATTATATATGCCTTATGTATAGTTGCATACAATGTGTTTTTAGTTTGCATTGTCAATATAGACAATTATATAAAGATAAGTGAGCTCACATTACTGAGAGTATAAGAGTATCGTCATAGCTGGTCCATCAGTGGTCTTGGTGGGCCTTTTATTGTGCACCACTATTATTAATTAACTATGAAGTGTTTGTACCATCCTGGACCCTGATTATTAACTGTTTCACTATTGTCATCTTTTTTTTTTTTACTTAAATACACCTAAAACTGTATACGATTGCTCCTTAATACTATTAATGGACTATAGCCTACAAATGTTAAATATAAACCAAATTAACTAATTGTAACTTACTATACACTCATCAGTAACCAAGATGGATTAGGCATTTAAGCATTTGAACTTAATCTGATGGCATAGTGGTGCAGTGGTTAGCACTGGTTAGCTCCGGGCTCGGCCTGTGTGAAGTTTGCATGTCCTCCACATGTATGCATGGGTTTACTCTGTGTACTCTGGTTTCCTCCCTCATTCCAAAGATATGTGTGTTAGGTTAATTGGTATTAATTGGCTATTTGTAAAGTTGTGACAGTGTCTACTGTAAAAAGCACTGTATAAATGACACTGAATTGAAGTTCTGAAACTGATATTAGGGATGCATCCATGAAGCCCTGTAATTATTGTTATTGTTTTAGGCATATTCACTTCTAACAGGTACACTGGCATGGTATCTCCATAGACAAACAGTGGCAATTGAATGGGTTCTACTGAACACCTTTACTCTCAATATAACAGGTTCACTGATTTTTCACTTCCCCTACATTTCTCCAAAGAATCCAAAGGGCATTTCTTGATGTTAATGAATGCTTGACTTTCTGTGTGTTCCTTCCATTTTTAACCTTCTGGTTAAAATCAGGGTCTAGGATGAAATGAAATGAAGTGAGATAAGGTATTATAGAGCCAGATAAGGTGCACATCTGTCACAAGTTTCCAATGTTGTCACAGACAGGGTGGAACATTTGCCAGAAACATGGCTTGTTATAGCAGTGTTATGAGTGTCTGTCTTTAGCATTAGAAAATGAATTGCATGAGCCTTCAAACCTGTGATGTCAACAGGTGATTCTAATCATGATTTGGTATAAAAGCAGTATCCACAAATGGCTGACTGTTTGAGGAGCAAAGTTGGGCAGAGGACCCCGACAATATATTCATATATTGCTCAAAATGTCCTCCTCCAAGATATACTGTAAAAATATAAATAAGCATATTTCAGTCATTAGTCTTGCATAATGTTAGGATCCATCAGTTTCCGTCAGTTGTTGATAGAACATTTATTGTTGTAACAACCCTCCACCAGCACTTCCACGTCTTTAACAGCAATTTCAATGGGTAAAGGGCAAGGGCACAAGCCTAACCTGACCGCCCATGATCTCAAATCCCTTAGACTGCATCAAGAACAGCCATTCATCAATAGCTGATATAACCACATAAACAAAGGATTACTTTGGCAAACCTTTGTCAAGCACTACAATACGGAGTTACATTCACAAATGCCACTTAAAGCTTTACTATGCAAAAAATAAGCCTTATGTTAAACATTTCCAGAAGCAGCGTCAACACTTTTGTTCTTGGAGGCATCTGAGATGGACCATCACAAAGTGGAAATGTATTGTGGTAAAATGAAACAATTCTCTTTTTTCATCTTTTTTGGATGAAATGAACAAAGACAAAAAAGACCATCCAGACTGTCATCAGCAACAAGTCCAAAAGCCAGACTCTGTCATAGTATCGGGTTGTGTCAGTGCCCTTGGCAAAGACCATTTATGCTTCTGTTATAGAAGCATTAATGCAGAAAAGTAAAATTTTTTAGATTTTAGAGCAACATCTGCTGCATTCAAGACATCTTTTTCCAGGGACATCCAAGCAGTTTCAACGACACACACCAAATCAGAAAAGTTATAATGAAATATGCAAATCCTTCTTTCTTTGAGGAACATTGTTTTGAACCAATTCAATAATATTCTTAAGCATTTGTTGACAAACTGTAGATCCTCTGCCCACCTTTGCTCCTCAAAGTCTCAGCTTTTTGTGGATACTGCTTTTGTACCAAATCATGATAACAATCAGTTGTTGACATCGCTTGTTTGAAGTCATTATTTAGGGATTTTTAACCTCTACTAGCCATAAACTTTACTAGCCATAAATTGCTCCCCTTCACAACTTTTTTGCAGGCCTGAAATGCAGGAATGGATGTTTATTAAAAAATGAAATTAAGTTTACCAGACAAAACATGAAATATCCTAAGTTCATATGGCCTGCAATGAAACACAAGTCAAAGCAGATGTGACACTGCGTGTAACGAGGGATCTAACACTGGATCTAACAAGGGACAAGAGCTGCGAGGAAACCGTGCTAACCGCTGCACTACCCTCACGGGCATGTAAAAATATTCGTGTTTCGGAATGTAGAGAAAATTAAATCCTGCAAATGAATATTACTATACTTTCAAGAAACGTATATTAATAAACTTTGAACGATTGTCAGACATTTATTAGCAAATGTTTTTTTTTTTCCTTTTTCTTGTTATGAGTTTAAATGGCCCTCTTCTCATGGAATCACCCAATTGTGAGTCAGGGCTTATTGCCCAACATCAGTGTCCAAATTCTAGTGTAAAGTCTACTCAGCAGAGTGAAGCCTGTTGCAGTAGCAAAGGGGGGAAACTCACCCTTGTTTTTGAGTGTTATTTTTTTGGGTGTCCACAAACATTTGGCTATTCTGTACTTTACATTGCATTGTTTAATTTAAGTGTAAAGTGTGCCAAGGATATGTGCCAAAGTTAGTAAATAATCGGTGGGTTAGGGCATGTAGAACAAAAACTGTCTCAATAGCGAGAATAAAACCGTTGTTTACTACGTTTTTCAAGATTGTATTGAACTCCAGGCCGCGTCTCATCCCGCTCCCTCCTCCCTATCTGAGCACACTACATGTGGGTATAAAGACTTGTGCATGTGCCCTGAGTGTGCAGTAGAATCAGTGGGTTTAGGACACGTACGTGTTCAGCCTTCCTGTGCTTATGTGAAAATGGCTACACGGGCTGTGGTGCGAGCTGCGCTGCTGGTTGGTTTCTCTTTAGTTCTCACGTTGGTTTTAGGTTTGGCTTTACCGCTGGGCTTCATACAGATCTCCGACTGGTGTGGCTTTACGGATGAGACCGGCGGAGCTGCGCACGTTATCGCACTGATTTACGGGCTCTTCGTACTGTACGTGGCACTGCCAAGACTCCCGCGGGGCAGCGTCTCGGTAAGAGCCAAGCTGCTGCCTCTTACAGTTTATTTACTTTGTATTTGTTCTTCATTACTCTGTGCTGATTTCTTACAGTGCTCAGTATCCGCAGTAAATATGCAGTGAGTGCCACTGCAAGTGACTGTTCACACTATAACTACTAGTTTGGGGAAAATCTAAAAACATTTTCTCATATTGTACTGCAGTGTAGCCAATATCCTGTAAATTTAGATCCGCTTAATTTCCATCGTAAAGTATCCCAATAACTGGTTTAAAGTTTAAATATTATAATTATTTTGAGAGATGTGCATGAATATTGTTTTAAGGGGGTTGTTTGTGAGCAAAGTCAGGATTATAAAACGTAAAATTTGGAAAAAACAAAAACAAAACAAAACAAGCAAACAAACAAAAAAAATCGTGCTGTGCATGAATTCACGATTTGGACAAAATTGTATTGTTTGTGCCAGAATTCATTTAGTGTCATAATTCCTGTTGTCTGTTTAATAATAAAGTAAAAGTAAACACCTGAAAGACTGAAAAGTTTAAAAATATATTGAAAACGTTTGGAAAGCTCTGGAACAATGATCAATAAATTACTGGTGACTTTTATATAATAATGAAATTGTTCAGTAGACAAATGGGACTCCGTTTGGACAGAAATGCACAACATTGATGGGGTGGGGGGAAAGGTGAAAATAAATCTGGTAAAAAAAAAAAAAAGAAAATGCAAACTTTCTGTCTTTTTTTTATTTTTACATCCATCTGTGCAAATGTGAAAATAAAAGGAAATGCCTACATTTTGCAATTTAATTTTCCACATGAGCACAAGTCAGTTGGGAGAAACAAATTAAAAAAGACATCTTAAACAGCTATTTGGCTTTGCATTTTCTTCATGAAATGTGTAAGTGCCAAAACTAAAATCAAAATGAAGTTTTCAAAATGAACCTGCAAAATGGATAAATCAGCAGCAAAGTACCAGTTTGTGTTTCAGTTTTCAACAAGTGGATGTATTTTAAGTGTCAAAATAAAAAGGCAAATGAAAACTAGTATGGGCGTTGTCTGTTGGTGATTTCAAGTTCATCAGCATGCAAATACACTGCCTGGCCAAAAAAAAGGTCACACACACTAATATTTCATTGGACCACCTTTAGCTTTGATTTTGGCAAGCATTTCCTATGGCATTGTTTCCACAAGCTTCTGCAATGTCACAAGATTTATTTCTGTCCAGAGCTGCACTAATTTTTCCTCAAGATCTTGTATTGATGATGGGAGATTCGGAGCACTGCGCAGAGTCTTCTCCAGCACATCCCAAAGATTCTTAATGGGGTTAAGGTTTGGACTCTGTGGTGGCCAATCCATGTGTTAATGATGTCTCATGCTACCTGAACCACTGTTTCACAATTTGAGCTCGAAGAATCCTGGCATTGTCATCTTGGAATATGCCCACGCCATCAGGGAAGAAAAATTCCATTGATGGAATAACCTGGTCATTCAATATATTCAGGTCGTCAGCTGACCTCATTCTTTGGGCACATAACATTGCTGAACCTAGACCTGACCAACTGCACCAACCCCAGATCATAGCACTGCCCCCACAGAATTGTAAGGTGGGCACTAGGCATGATTGGTGCATCACTTCAGCCAGCTCTCTTCTTACCTGATGAGCCCATCACTCTGGAACAGGGTACATTTGGACTCGTCAGACCACATGACCTGCTTCTATTGCTCCAGAGTCCAATATTCATGCTTCCTAGCAAATTGAAGGCGTTTTTGCCGGTTACCCTCACTGGCATGTGCTTTTCTTAAGGCTACACAGCTGTTAAGTCCCAATCCCTTGAATTACCTTTGCATTGTGTGTGTGGAAATGCTCTTCCTTTCACTATTAAACATATCCCTGAGTTCTACTGTTGTTTTTCTAGTGTACATGTAGATTACAGTAGGCAGCAGCAGTGAACATGTTGTTAGAAATGGAAAACTCTTGCCGTGGAAGAGGCTTGCGATTCTTGAAGATGTGAGGTTCCTGGACATAGCCAAGGCTGCAGATCACTAACAGCGATCCTCCGTTCACTGGGTGAGGCTGTCTGTTGTAACTCGGCACCCTGCTCCAGCGTAAGCTCCTCAACTGACTTCACCCTTGTTGCCTAGCCCTAGATGTGAAGAGAAACGTGTCGTCTGCATTTGTGATTTCACAGGCAGTGCTGTAGGACCCTCGAAACCACGACTTCCAGTTCATATGCATTTGCACAGATGTATCTAAAAAGAAATGGCAGAAATACTTTTGCATTTTCGTTTTTATGGTTTGCACTTCCATTTTACTTTTGACTGGATTTCCCTCCCATACTTGTGTACGTCTGCTTGTTCCAAATTTCGTGCATGTATGAAGAACGCAGCAAGGGCTCCCAGTGGATGTGGATACGGACCCAGGAATGCATGGTAAATGTGGTGGTCTGCTCTGGTCAAAATCTCTTCTCACATTGGGGCTTCTAAATCTTAGTCGTATTTCTCTAGAAAAACGTGGAGCAAATGTGAGCATTTTTTTCGCACTCAAGAGGCTTGATGTATTCATCAAACAGGTTGCAAACAGAATAGAAAATGTAGCCAAGAATGTGATAAGGTTAGAACTAATGTGTTTTACATGCAGTGTAGAGTTTCAAACTTTGCTTTCATAAAGGAATCCTTTATTTGTGGCAGTTACATCCTTGCACAGCTGGAGTAGTTGTAACTTTGAGGCAATCTGCAGAAATTTCGTCCTATGCTAGGTCAACCTCCTCCCTCCAGTTGGATTGGTTTGGTTGTCCCGTTTTGTACTGCACTGTGAAACTGTCCCTCAACAGCTCAGCAGAGTTGCGTTTTTTTTGTCCAGTCTGATTTCTCCATGGTCTTTGAAATTCTGTTTAATATAAAGCTGATGGCTGAGGACCTGGGACGCATCTGATTCTCAAAACTATGACGCTGAAGTT
The DNA here is from genome assembly GCA_025084515.1 of Ancistrus triradiatus. Taxonomy (NCBI): domain Eukaryota; kingdom Metazoa; phylum Chordata; class Actinopteri; order Siluriformes; family Loricariidae; genus Ancistrus; species Ancistrus triradiatus. The sequence continues at coordinate 36,285 of JAJAGP010000796.1, read as the reverse complement.
TTTGTCCTTGCCCAGTTGTGCACCAGGCCCTCACGCTCCTCTTTCTGGTCTGGTTACGACCAGTTTGCGCTGCTGTATGAAGTCAGTAGTACACCCTCTTGTAAGATGGCTGCAGTTTGTCACATGACATGGCCTTCATTTGTCAAGATGACAAGAGACCGAGTTTCTGAAGAGTTTTTTCTGGCCATTTTGAGAGCCTTTTTTTCAAATTCCCAACATTGGCAGCTTGGGCAAAGCCAGGATTTGAGCCCTTAATCTTCTGATCAATAGTACAGTGCATTACAACTACTGTACCACTGGTGCATCAGAGACCGGACTTGAACCTGCAAATGCTGATGATCAAGTAGCCCAAAAGAAGAGCCAGTTTTATTGCTCCCCTAAACAACACAACTGTATGCAGCTGTGTTAATGTAACTGCACAAGGGATTTCTAATGATGAATCAGCCTTTTAGCGTGATGACATTGCATTAGTTAATGCAATGTGGCATCAGAGCACAGGAGCAATAGTCAGCCTTTTTTTTTTTTTTTTTTTTTTTTTCTTTTTCTTTTTTTCTTTTCTTTTCAATAAAGCAGATGATTTCGCCTTTAGCAGTGATGTGCATTAAACCGAGAAATACAGTCTAGACATTGTTAATGTTAGTTTGACAGAAAGTGATTCTTACAAAGATAGAATTTGCTGAGTGATTTCAAACGGCTGAACAGTAGTGTACATACAACTTGGTGACGAAAATCTATAGACCACCTAAAACCTCTTGGGGTTTCAGGTTACAGCTTGACTGTAGACTGTAGAGCATATATGCAGTACCTAGAACTACCTTTGCTAGTAGTTTATTGCTCAAACTTGAGGGACTGAGCATTTTAGAGCTGCTTGCCTTTCTGACAGAAGATTAATTATTCACACTGTAACAAACACTGAGCTACAGGGTTGTGACAAAGTTAATGAAAGTGATGTTATTGCGTAACACTTGTGTTGCAGGTAGAGGGAAAGGCTGTGTTAATTACTGGATGTGACTGTGGGTTCGGCCATGGTTTGGCCCTACACCTTCATAAACTTGGCTTTACTGTGTTCGCTGGATGTCTACTAAAGGTATTGTGTCACACATGAATGCACTACAGAGCTACACTCTACAATCACATATCTCCATGCATTCAGAAGGAAGTGTGGGTGATGTGTGAAATTTAACTGATTCTTGCAGCCATTTCATAATCACTCTAAACCGTTCACAGCAAGTTGGCGCAAGGTGTTCTATACATTGGTTTTGCAAAGCGATGCAATCATTTCCAAGGATAAAACATGAAGGCGTTCTAATAACCTGGAGTAGTGTACTTTACTGAACACGCTGCTTAATCATTTACAGATCAGGCTGTTAAACTGCATGAACCCCTGGCTAACCTCCAAGAATCATGACTTTCATCATTTTCACTGATAATAAGAGGGGCATGTGGGTGGACGCTTGAAAATCCTACATAGTCTGAGGTTGCTCGTCTTAGGAAACATCTGTTTATATGAACCATACCTGATCAGAAGACATTTCAGAGGACTTTAGAAGAAGAATTTTAGATATGAATGAAGCTGAATGTTCATTTTAGCAAAAAAATAAAAAAAACACTGTACTGTTGCTGCTCTCCCTAAGAGTGGGTGTCCTGCAAAAGTTAGCGTTGCTAAAATACTCCAACTGTTCATGTTAAGTGTGGGTGATGTCACAAATCCTTGTGCTGGTATACAGTATTTTATATGGTAGTGCAAGTGATTGGAGTGCTCCCCAGAGATCCCCAGTTTGATCCTGACCTTGTTTCATCGGCTTACTGCAACAAATGGTAATTCTGAGAAAGTAGTCCTCAAATAGAAACCAGTCCACAGCTGTCTCGCGATCCATGGATGGCTTTCATGCTACGGAATGCAGTGCACAGAGTTCAACTGAGTGGGAACAGCTGCTCGTCATCATCTTGGCACTTATAAGGAGTGCAGTGCCAGCCAAACATTGCTCAGCATTCAGTCTGCTCAGGCTGATTCTACGTGTTTAATAAAACTGTGTGATTAAGAATATTTTCTGCACCAGAGGCTGCACTGTTACGTCTACTACTACTACTACTACTACTACTACTACTACTACTACTACTACTACTACTACAGCTAATCTACAACCCTAAAGGAGAAAAAAGTTGGGACGGTATGGAAAATGCAAATATAAAAAAAAAAAGTGCAGTCCAAAAGCCAGGGTTTTTCATGGTATGGGGTTGGGTCAAGGCCCTTGGCAAAAGTCATTGGGACGTTCAAGATGACGCAAAACAAGTCGAAGCAGAAATGAGAACATTGTTTTTAAACATTTCAGTCATTTTCTCATACATTTGTTGACCAATGGTGATCCTCTGCCCGTCTTTACTGCTTTTGTACCAAATCATGCTTATAATAACTTGTTGACATCACCTGTTGAAATCACATCATGAATTTAGTTTTTTATATCATTACTAGCCTTAACTTGCCCCATCCCAACTTTTCTTTGGAATGTGTTGTGGGCCTGAAATGTAGGATTGGATGGTTATTAACAAATAAAATGAAGTTGATCAGACAAAACATTAAATATCCTGAGTTCATACTGTCTATAATTATATACAAGTCAAAGTAGCAATTTCTTTAATGTTTGCACTTTCCATACCGTCCCAACTTTTTCTGATTTGGGGTTGTAGCAAGGAAATGCATCAATGGGTTATACATGTTAATTACCTTAATAATAAGGATAATAATTTTGTTGGTCCATGGACATACATGCAGCATATACAGTGCCCTCCATAATTATTGGCACCCCTGGTTAAGATGTGTTCTGTAGCTTCTAATAAATTGAGTTTTTTTTCTAAATAATATAGGACCACGATGGAAAAAGAGTAAAATCCAACCTTTAACTCAAGTGCATTTATTCAGTAGGGAAAAAAAATCCCACATTAAGAAATAATTGTTTAACATCAAATAATGTGTGCCACACTTATTAGCATCCCTGATGTTAATACTTTGTACAACCCACTTTTGCCAACAAAACAGCACCTAATCTTCTCCTATAATGTTTCACAAGATGGGTGAACAGAAAGAGGGACCATTCCTCTTTGCACAATCTCTCTAAATCATCCAGCGACCTGGGTCCTCTCCTCTGCACTCTCCTCTTCAGCTCACCCCACAGGTTTTCAATGGGGTTGAGGTCTGGGGACTGAGATGGCCATGGGAGGACCTTGATTCTGTGTGTGGTCAACCATTTCTGTGTAGATCTTGCCATATGTTTAGGGTCATTATCTTGCTGAAAGACCCAGTGACGACCCATCTTCAGCTTACGGGCAGAAGCCACCAGATTTTGTTTTAAAATGTCCTGGTATTTCAAAGCATTCATGATGCCATGCACCCTAACAAGGTTCCCTGGGGCCTTTGGAAGAGAAGCAGGGCCACAGCATCACTGATCCTCCACCATATTTTCATAGTGGGCATGAGGTGCTTTTCTGCATACTCAGCTCTTGTGTTACGCCAGACCCACTTACAGCATTTTGTTGCCAAAAAAAAAAGCTCTGTCCTTGTTTCATCTGACCAAAGCACATGATCTCAGTTGAAGTCCCAGTACTGCTTAGCAAACTCCAAAACGTTTTCGTTTATGATTGTGAGTGAGCTCCCAAACAGCTTGTTGGCGTGTAGATAGCGCGGGCCTGATGGTGGTTGTTTTGGAGACTTCGTGACCCCAAGATGCTACCATTTTGTTGCAGTTTCTGTAACAAGTGAGCTTGGAGAACTTTTTTTTCTCTATCCTCTCCACTGTGCCGTGGTGGCAAAAATAATCTTTGCGTCCTCGTCCAGACTTGTTTACCACTGTCCCAGTTGTTTTAAGCTTCTTAATAATTCCTCTGACAGTAGATATGGACAGGTGTAGGCAAGTGGCTATTTTATTGTAGCCATTGCCTGACTTGTGAAGGTCAACACACATCTGCCTTACTTGAATGCTATGTTCCTTTGTCTTTCCCATGTTGAAGAGAAATGGCCTCTGTGTCACGTCATAATTATACCCCAGGGAAACAGGAAGTTGTGAATTGCTAATTAAATGTTCCTACATACTCTGATTAACTTCGTAAACTACTGTAGAAGTGACAGATATTCTTTAATTACATTTATTTCCTAAGAATTGTTAGGGGTGCCAATAATTGTGGAACAGGTGATTTTATGAAGAATAATTGTTTCTTAGTCAGGGATTTTATTTTCCCCCTTAAACTTCACTTGAGTTAAAGGTTACATTTTTCTACAATTTTCAGTGTAAGAGTATGTTTCCACAATAAAAACTCAATTTATTAGAAGCTACAGAACACATCTTAACCAGGGGTGCCAATAATTATGGAGGGCACTGTACCTGTATTTGGAATGGTTTGTACACCTGTTAACATACACCTGCAACATAACAGTGAAAATATTTGTTAAAACATAAAACACTAGAAGCATTAAAATGGCACCTAAAAAGTCTTCACTTTTGTGCTGGCTATATAAATATGATACCTTGACTTTGCTAAAGAAACCACTAGAGAAAATGTGTTCTGTTTGTCATTTTCCTTGAATTTAGTATAATGTTTTTTTTTATTACAAATCATGCCATCAGCATGACAATTTTTTGCTGCAGTGATAGCATGGACTCGAGCTGAACTGCCATCTTGAACTTCACAAGCAAAGTCTGACAATCGCAGTTATCCCAGCATGATTTCACAATATTCCAAAGAGCATCTTGCGATGCTACTGAATGATTAGCTTATAAATGCTCACTGGGGGGTTTAGGTGAGGTAACTGTGGAGGAAAGTCCATGGCAGGCAGCACTGCTTGATCTTTGTTCATTATTCTGGTGCAGTATGAATCCTTTCTGACGAAGATCTAAATAAGCATTTTCATTAGGTCTCTCAGATTTTGGTCCCCACTGTACTGTTGAATCAAGGTTTAGATTTGCTTCTTTTCAACTGTGCAACTCCGTGTCCTGTCCTTACAATTATAATGGCATCCGTTTTGTTCTTCCGTCTGCTAGGTTCTTATCATACAGCACTTCAGCAAAGTATTCAACCAAACCATAACTGTTTGGATGTACTTTTAACATGCAGTGCTGTTCATTCAATTCTTTCACTGAATCATTTGCTTCTAAAATGTACCGCTTCTCCTCTGCCATCCTTTGTTGTGGCTTTTGCATATTTACAGACTAAAACCCAATCTACAGCAAAGTGTGAATGAGCTGCAAACTATGTGGTAAAAAGATAAATGAACAAAAATCATGTTTATAGAAGGAACAGTACACAGAAAACCAGTGCTCTCCAAACTACATGGCCACGTCTTAAGTTTGGAAAATATCATATGGATGCTCCACATCTTTGGATCAGATGTTATGTTGATAGATAAACCAAAAATGTAAATGCACATATTTCCTTATTTAGAACGCAAAGGCAGCTCGTCAGATTTTTTGCTATAGCGCTTTTTACAATGGAGCATTGTCTCAAAGCAACTTTACAATTTTAGATTATCTCCTAATATCTACGTCCAATCCCAAATTGAGCAAGGCTAGGGCGACAGTGTCAACGTTATGAGGAAGGACCCTTGGGAGGACCAAGACAAGAAGTAATTAAAAATTATAAATATTGTACAGGAGCTAGGGGTGTAGTCGATTCACAATACTGAGTTCACCATTTGATTTTCTTACGATTTTCTTTTATTTCTGAAGTTCAAAACACTGTACATTACCTTGAATATGTTTTAACCAACTTTGACAACTTTAGTCCCCTGAAATAAAAATGCATTACTAGAAACGGAGGTTTAAATTTTTTTAAAGATGTTCCATTGTAGCTTCACCATATATTAATTAACCAAGTGACAACCTATCTTTTTTTATTTCTAAAGAATAACAATTAAAATTGTGGACTTGTTACACGTCATGTGTATGAGAGCACGATGATTATGATTGCACCCTCTGGTGTTCAAAAATGCAATTGCATCAGTGTAATAAACAGGACACGTGACATCGTATACCTCCACATGACAGTTTTGCATCGCGCTGCATCGTTACACCCCTAATAGGAGAATGTGAGAGTGGCAGCCCATCACCTGAGGCTTAATAGAATTTGTATTGTGGAACAAAGCAGTGAACTAAAACAGAATAGAAAACCGTTAGTATTCTGGAATGGCCAAGTTTGAGTTATCCCCTTGATGCTATGGTATGACCTATTCATGCAAGAATGAAGACTAGTTCCTCCTCATCATTTTGCAAATCTGATCAGTAAGCTTCAGGAGAGGGGTATTATGTGCAATAGTTTCCACCCTGAGTTGTGAATGATTAGCCATTGTGTTACAAAGACAAAGTCCAGTAGATAGTGAGTTAGTTTATGTAGAAGGTTTTGGTCTGTTAATGAAATTAGATTAACTTTAATGAGTAATTCATATAGAAATAAAGGAACTTTCCTACAAACTTTAATGTTATGATTTATTGTTGTTGGTACTGTGCAGGGTTGGTTAGTCTGAAATGATCTGCTGAAATGATGAACATGATAAGTAAAATGGGTTTAAATGGGAAGAACAAACCTTAACGTAAAAGTGACTACTTTCCAAGTTCATCCTTAAAGTCCAGAGAATTGGTTTGCCAACTTTGAGTTGAGAACATAGTGGGCTTGCACAGAATCTTCAGACATCTTGGAAATGCACCAGAATGCCAAAGGTGAGCCAAAGCTTATTGTCTTAAAACTTCGCAGCAAGGTAGGGTCAACCTCCATACTGATACCCATGTTTTGGATGTAATGTTTAGGTTTCCACAAACTTTTGGCTATATGGTGTACATGTACATTACAAGGAGATGGCAAAAAGACAGCAGGAGTAAATATATAAGTGCTAAGAGCTACAGATGTTTTCTTCTTGAAACTGCTTAAAACTACATGAATGTTGCGCAAGAGTGTAGAGAGAAGAAAAATCCCACCATCACTGACTACAAGCAGTGAAGAAAGATGCCTGTGCAAAGACCTTTGCACAAGTCGGTGCTTATCTATGTAATCGGACTTGTTATTGTACATTAATCAAATTGAACAGTTACACATAATCCAGTATGACACTGTTAAAGTTCGCTAACGTTGCTAACACTGTATAATGTTTTTATAGACTTTGGTGCACAATAGAGAAACCATTGATATGGTTTTAGTGCCAATTAGTTTGTAGAACATATACAGAATTGTTTGGGGCACAGGCAGAAGTGCATCTGTGATGAGATGCCAGTCCATCACATGGCCTTTGCAGGGGTACCTGTTGCCAGTCATGCCTGAGAGATGAGTTGAAAATCTCCATAGAACATTGTTAATGAGCAGCGGTGCTGTGTGCTACAGGACAAGGGAGGCGAGGGAGCGGTGGAGCTGCAGAACGTAAACTCAGACAGGCTGAAAGTTGTGCAGCTGGATGTGTGCAGTGATGAGCAGGTTTCCAAAGCAGTGGAGTTCATCAAGACCAATCTGGATGACTCAGAGAAAGGTAAGTGTGCTGATCCTGTTTGTCTTCTTACATTGGTACATTCACAGTGGAATAACCCTGATCAATGTACTTTTTTACAAGATGGCTGTCCTGTTATATATTCCCAATCTTGGAAAAAAAGCTTTCGGTGTTGCATAAAATATCAGACATGGAGTACAGTGCAAAGGTTTTGGGGCACCATGGAATTAGATTTGTTGTTGTAGCAATGGTGTAATGAATATATAGTTATTTCTCTTTATTAGATACAACTAAGCAAATGGTTAAAAAAAACTGATTTTATAGGCTACAGTGGCAAGTATTTAGTGTGACCTCCCCTTACACTTGAGAAACAGCAGCACCTGGTGGCTTCATGGGGACGCCAAGTTGGCCCTTCTACAGTCTGAAAAAGCTTGATCAGGAATGTTCTTTTTGGAAGATCGGAAGCCAAGAAACCACTTTTTCAGGAAGGTCACAGCTGGCTTCTAACTGCAGAAGCCATGTTTGATGTGCATATTTCGGTTATTTTCTGATAGAGGGACTGATAAATAATTTTATATGGTCATTATGCCATTGCTAAAACAACTATCGAATGGTGGCATGGTTGCTTAAGTTGTGCACAGTACTATATAGAGCAAACAGAGTATGTAAAATCAGTTTATATGCTATATTAGAAGTAATGTAACTGCTAAACTAAGAACGCTTTGTTCCTCACGTAGGTCTGTGGGCTGTGGTGAACAATGCCGGTGTGTCTACATTTGGTGAGGTGGAATTCACCACAATGGAGACGTACAAGCAGGTGTCAGAAGTCAACCTGTGGGGAACCATCAGAGTGACCAAAGCTGTTCTTCCTCTCATCCGCAGAGCCAAAGGTAAGAAGCCTCCTAGCAGTCGACCAGTCTGATCATACATCCCATTTGCTTGTCTTGTTTTAATATTATTTCCTTATTTTAATCTCATGCATTTCAATAGATAAGTGCTTCTCTAGTCGACCATATTGAAATCTGATTGCTGTATCCCATGTATTATGTAAATCAGCCCTTAACACTGGACCACCCTTTTCCTGTGTTGGTTACTGTAATTATTTGCAAAAGAACATTGCATATAACATCATGATTTTACATGACCACTATAATTTACTTAAGTTTAAGCAATCAGTTTTAAATCTAAAATAAATGCTCGGATACTGTCCTGATACTCAAGGCAGATGGAAATACCTAGTGTAAACAGTGTCATAAACAGGGTGTTTGCTTAATGTCTTTAAAGAAGGTTAAAGAAGCATGTTGCCATGCAGTGTTAAGAGCAGTAATTTCCTGCCAAGGGTTTAATTTCCTGACCAAGGGCTGCTGTGTGATGCTGATGTGACATAAGTACCAGCCACTCAAATTTGCATCACTCAGGGTTCCTATGCCCTGACAAAAGATCCAACCTTGAAGGAGGAGCTAGAAAAGTCCATATACACGGCATTCTAAGAACTACAATCGTCCCCATTTCTAGCTGTGTGAACAGATCTAAGAACTATAAAAAAAAAACTTGGGTTTCTCCCAAGTAAAAGCAGCTATTGTTTACATTTGCAAGAGAAAATGAACATGTAAGTAAATGGACATTAAAGTTTTTTAATAAATGTAATGACTGCAGCCTCAGAGAACTGTAACGATGCCCCAAGTTTGTTTTGCCCAATGCACAGTGTGGAAGATGAAAAAGAACGGAAGGATCACTTTGAGAGTTACAAAACAAAAGTAGCACCATGTGGTCACACAGTCTCCAAAAACTACCATCAGAAGCCAATGTCATGAAAACAGATAGTTTGGAAGGATTGCTAGGAAAGTCTTTCCTGTCATCTAACCACACGTGTAAGTGCCAGGAGTTTGCTAAACACTATGAGACTTTGACTGGAACCATGTTCTATGGTTAATTAAAGGTTGAATTTTTGTCAGTTAGCTGTAAGATGTAGTCATGGCCAGTGTGAAAGCAATGTCATGTCAAAGTCATGTCCATGTAAATATCCTGTAGTTTGAAATTATTCACATAAAAAAAACAAACGTTGTGATTTCATTAATATTCACCCCACTGCTGCGATAACATTAGTTTTAGAACCTGGTTCAACCAATCACCCATCAGAAGTTCCCTAATTAATTGCATAGTGTGCAGTTTAAATGTCATTAGGTCTCAGTATAAATAGACATTATGGAAGGTACCAGAGTTTGAGAGTATACCTACACAACATAAAGATGAAGGAGCTATCAGGTAAGCAAATATGGGACAAAATTATGGAATGGTATCAATGAATGTATGGTTATGAAAAGATATCCCGACCTTTGAACATTCCATGGTGCACCATTCAATTTGTTATTAAGAAACTGAAAGAAAATGGTGCAAGCATGACACTGAAGCAACCAACAGGCTGAAGGTTACTAGAGAGATCTGCAGCTAGGATGGGAATAACTGTGCTTACAACCATTTCCCAGACACCCACTAAAGCTGGGCAAGAAGAAGGCCTTACTTAAGTTATTTGAAAACATTTGCAGTTTTCCAACCTTTGGAAAAAGTGCTCCAATATGATGAGAACTGTGTTCTTTTTGCAAAGTGCAATGTATGGAACAAACCATGCATTGCTTATCACCCTGACAACACCATGCCAAGAAAAGTTCAAGTGGATGAATACTTGCTCAGGGCACTGTACGTGGTAGTTAAGTGACCACTACACTATGGTGTAGGAGAATAAGAATGTTAAGGAGGGGAGTGTTGGCAGTGCATAATAGAGTGCCATGGACAACTCTTAGAGGAGCAGTTGTGGTTTCGAAAACCAGGCTGAAAGGGTTCATAAAGGTTGTGTTTACTGACCGAATCATTTAAGCTGTTTGGCAACAATTCTTTCCATGACTTTAGCGATGAAAGGAAGATTAGATGTAGTTATTAACTGGGGGCATGTTGGAGTGACTGCAGCTGAGAGGTAGATACAGAACCTGATGGAAAATATTTGGTTATCAGGCGAGCAATGCGAGAGGACATGACAGAGGCACATACTTTGAAAAGTGCAGTTGGGGCAGGGTCCAGTTGACAGATACTGAGCAAACACTGTTTCTGTTAGTAACGGTGTTAGTGACTGATAATAAAAGAGCAGGTGCTTCTTGTTTCTCTTGCTATTTTTCCATGCCATGCATAATTGTGTTGCCATGAAATCCAATGTAAAATTAGCACAAACAATGACTGGACTCCAGGTCCCAGATTCCAAAAAGCAGCTGGTTGGTAGTTACTTTTTTTTGGTCTGCAAGGGAGCATGTACTTAAAGCATTGTGGGTAATCTGGACAGCTGTTACACAAAGGTCATATGAGGTAGTTCATCATGAAATTAATCTTGTTGATTATATAACTACATTTCTGTGCCGTTTAACGACCGGACATTATCATAGTCTCATAGCATTTTATGCTACTAAGGTGTAAATGCAAAGCGTATTTTCGCAAGAAAACTGTGTGCAGATGATGTGTAAATGCATCAGAGATGCAGCTGAAAACAGGAGAGGAACACTACAATGTAAATAGCGTCCAAAGTCACACACAACTCCGTCCAGGAAACGCTCTACACCATGGTTCTTCAGTTACTGTTGGATTTATTCATCTCTTGCACTTCACAGTAGTGCTTGGTGGTATGGATATATTCCTTCAAAATATATGAAGGAATCGGTATGCATTTACATTTACAGCATTTAGCAGACACCCCTATCCAGAGTGACTTACAACTGATACAACCTTACAATCCAAGCAATTGTGGGTTAAGGGTCTTGCTCAAGGACCCAACAGTGGCAGCTTGGCAGAGGTGGGATTTGAAACCTTGGACCTTATGGTCCATAGTCCAGTACCTTACCCACTAGGTTACCACAGTCCCACGTGGTGTGTGTGATTCCTGAGTATTTATTGCTCAAACTGCAACGTATTAAAGCCGAAGCCATTTTACATGGTGCTTTTTAGCAGCAAACAGTATTATGTAATTCATACCCTACAGGAATACTGCAAAAAAACCTGGCCTGCCCATACTAACCAGCCAGTTATTCAACCCATCTGTCAACTTGTTCAAAAATACATGAAGCAATCATAACTGTAGAACCAAAAAAATATAACTGTGCATAGTGTAATATAAACATGCCTTGCCTGGCTGCATAACCAACCAAGAAGGAATGAGTCCACTTGAAGCAAACACTAATTTTCCAGAACGGGCAATACAATATCATCTCTTTTTAAAAACCTTTTAAGTAGGTAAATCCAGTTGCAGCACTACTACTAGAAAAGTCACCGCGGTCATGGACCGGATGCTCGTCACTTCTAGGTATGTACAGTGGTGCTTGAAAGTTTGTGAACCCTTTAGAAATTTGTTCTATTTTCTCTGCATAAATATGAACTAAAACATCATGAACTTTTTTTCAGAAAAAAATCCTAAAAAGTGTGTTTTCAATCAGTGTGGCGGGAACCCTGTATTATTTAAGAACAGGGATTCTATCAAAGTAGTCTTGCCCCTTCACAAAACACATGTTTTGTGGAAGTCTATCATGGCACGAACAAGGGGAAAATTTTGAGGACCGCAAGAAAAGAGTTGTTGATGCTCATCAGGCTGAAAAAGGTTACAAAACCATCTCTAAAGAAGTTTGGGACTCCAACCAATCCACAGTCAGAAAATGTGTGTACAAATGGAAAATATATTTCAAGACCATCGTTTACCCTCCCCAGGAGTGGTCGATCAACAAAAGATCACTCCCAAGAGCAAGGCGTTGTAATAGTTGGCGAGGTCACAAAGGGACCCCAGGGTAAACTTCTAAGCAAGTGAAAGCCTCTCTCACATTGGCTAATGTTAATGTTCATGGAGTCCACCATCATAAGGACACTGCTACAATAATGGTTGTGCATGGCAGGGTTGTAAGGAGAAAGTCACTTCACTTCTCTGTAAAAAGAAACATTGCTGCTCCTCTGCAGTTTGCTAAAGAATCATGTGGACAAGCCAGAAAGGCTATTGGGAAGAATGTTTTGTGGACGGATGAGACCAAAAAAATAGAACCTTTTTGGTTTTAAAAGAAAAAGCGTTATGTTGGAAGAAAGGGAAAAACACCTCTTCCATTCCAGTGGTAAGAACCTTATCCCATCTGTGAAAACCTGGTGGTAGTTATCATGGTTTGGACCTGTTTTGCCTGCATCTGGGCCAGGACGGCTTGCCATCATTGATGAAGAAATTAATTCTGAATTATATCAGAGAATTTTTCTAAAGGGAAAATGGTTCAGGAAACATCTGTCCATTTATAAAACTGAATTTCAAGAGAAAGGTGGGTCAATGCAAGCAAGACAACGACCCTAAGCAACACACAAGTCGTTCTACCAAAGAATGGTTAAAGAAGAATAATGTTGATGTTTTTGGGAATGGCCCAAGTCAAAGTGTCCTGGACCTTTAAAAATCAATCGAAATGTAGTGGAAGGACCTGGAGCGCGCCAGTTAATGGTCAGGAAAAACCCCACAACATCCCAGAGTTGGAAAGCTGTTCTGTACGGAGGAATGGGCTAAAATTTCTCCAAGCCGCCTTGCAGGACTGATCAACAGTTACAGAAAAACGTTTAGTTGCAGTTTATGCTGCACAGGGGGGTCACAGGGCAGATACTTGAAAAGCAAAGGGTTCACAATACTTTTGCCACTTCACTAATATGTGATATTGGATCATTTTCCTCTATAAAAATAAATGACCAAGTATAATAAATTTTTTGTCTCATTTTGTTGGTTCTCATTACTTTTTAGGAACTTGTGTGAAAATGTTGATGGTTGTTTTAGGATGTGTTTATTCATTTCAGAAATATAGAAAAATTCTAAAGGTTCACAAACTTTCAAGCACCACTGTAGGTGAAGCTGGTTATGACACACAATCATATTTATGGAAGTAAACATACAACATGCTAAACTTTTTTTTTTTTTTTGTTTTTAATTTGACCAGGTTGTTTATGGGTTTGCAATGTCTGGACTTAAAAAGACAAACTTAAATTTTCCTAATTATAATTTGTTATAAGTAAGACGGGAGTCGTTCAAGTGCATTCAGTGAGTAATGCTGCTGTTTTATCTCTCTGTTTAGGACGTGTAGTGAATATTACCAGCATGTATGGTCGGATAGGAAATGCCCTGCGTTCTCCCTACTGTGTCTCCAAACACGGAGTGGAGACATTTTCCGACTGCCTCCGGTACGAGATGAAGGCTTGGGGCGTAAAAGTGTCCGTCGTCGAGCCAGGGAACTTCATCGTGGCCACGGGTATCCTGACCCGCGACTTTGTATCCACGACGGCAGAGAAGCTGTGGAAGGAGGCGCCCGCTTGCGTGAAGGAGGATTATGGGAAGGCCCATTTTGAGCAGTACATGGCTCTGATGCGCTCCTATTGCAGCAGCGGCCAAAAGGAAGTGACGCCCGTTTTGGATGACGTCACAGACGCCATCTCCTCGAAACGGCCCTACACTCGCTACAACCCCATGGAGCCACACTGGTGGATTCGCATGCAGATCATGACCCATCTCCCAGCTGCCATTTCAGACCGTCTCTATTTCTGAGTTTCCGTTCCCCTTCTTGGCTAATTCCTTTCGAGCTTCAATCAATGTCTAACTCTCGTAATTTCAATTTGGGCTTCGATTGTTAGTGAACATGTTGCCAGATTCCATATCCGTAATGCGTTACCACCTGGCAATCAGATCATTCTTGATTCTTACAAACAACAAACCCACCGCAGTTTTGTAATGTGTGTTCTGTAAGCATGCTCAGAAATCTGATAATCAGGACCAGCCTTAGTGTGATCTACATGTCCCCACCACTTTAGAGTAGTGTTGAAAAAAATGCAGTGTGTGCTAAAAGCAGTTTTTGAGCAACAGTAACACTATTCAGTTTCTTTAAATTAATTTATCATTCTTAGTTTGTACGATTCAGTCAAGCTCACTAATCGCAACAACACAAGTTATTTCCAGGGTACAGTGGGGGCAAAAAAAAGTATTTAGTCACCCCACTGATTGTGTAAGTTTCCTACTTAGAAAGAAAGATGAGGGAGGGTCTGTAATTTTCATCATAGCTACATTTCCAACTATGAGAGACAAAAATGATAAAAAAAAAAAAAATCCAGGAAATCACATTGTAGGGATTTTTAAAAGAATTCAGTTGTATGTAAATTATGGTGGAAAATAAGTATTTTTGGTCAGGGAAACAAAAAAAGTTCAACTCAGTTACTTTGTAACACAACGACCCTTTGTTGCCAATGGACAGAGGTCACAACGTTTCCCTGTAAGTCTTCACCAGGGTTTGCACACCACCACTGTTAGCTGGTATTTTTGGCCCATTTCCTTCCATTGCAGATCTCCCTCTAGAAATATTCTCCAGTCTTTTTTCTGGATCATCCATAATGCTCTCTGGGCAAACTTCAGACATGACGGCCTGGAACCATTTACTGGGCTTAAGCAGGAGGGGGAACGCCTGGCACTTGCAGGATCTGAGTGCATTACTACTGATGGTAAGCTTTTGTTACTCTTGGTTCCCAGCTCTCTGCAGGTCATTCATCAAGGTCCCTTTCGTGTAGTTTCTGGGATTTTTTGCTCACCGTTCTCATGATGATCATTTTGAACCCAACGGGATGAGAATCTTGTGTGGGGTCCCCAGATCGAGGGAGATTTATCAATGGTCTTACCAATTTAAAGTTCAATTACAATTGTTACCGACAGTTGTATTTATTCACAACACCAAACCCTGCCTTGCCTATTGTTAGATTTTCACTTTTCCCATCTGGTGCAGGTCTCTACATTTTTCTTCTCCTGGTGTCCTTCAACCCTCTTTTGGTCTTGGCCATGGTTGGGAGTTTTGGAGTCTGACTGTTTGAGGCTGTGGACAGGTGTCCTTTTATACAGATAACGAGGTCAAACGGGTGCCATTATACAGGTAATGAGTGGAGGAAACAGAAGAGCTTCTTAAAGAAAAAGTTTACAGGTCTGTGAGAGCCAGAAATCTTATCTTGCTTGTTTGGGGGTGACCAAATTACTTATTTTTCCACCATGATTTACAATTAAATTCTTTAGAAATCTTACAGTGTGATTTCCAAGATTTTTTTTTCTCATTTTGTCCTCTCATATTTGAAGTGTACCTATGATGAAACTTGCAGACCTCTCTCATCTTTCTAAGTAGGAGAAACTTGCACACAATCATGGCTGGATAAAATACTTTTTTTTTTTTTTTTGCCCCTCTGTAGTGTGTGAGGAACCATTTTACATCAGATTTTACAACAACTTCCCCTTCGACTGATCAGATGTTTGTGGGGGCTGACGCTGGCATTTTAGATTTACCCTGGAGTCTCAGGCTGATACATTTGACATGTAATGAAGGTCCCTCTCCTCACCCTGAGTATTTTCTTTAAAGTAATCTTTTCAGTCACTTACAATTAAAATCATCCAGAATCTTAATGTCACCAGTCTGGTGCTGATTTTGTTTATTGCACAGCATAATCTACTTTAAATCTATATCCATTAACAAAGTTTGAGGAGCCACTGGGCCTGAAACACTGTTGATGTAAGCAGCCAATTTTACATAACCCATGTGCCATGGCCAAGCTAAACCAACTAAAAAAAAAAAACAAAACCGTCGCTTGGATCAGTTGTAAGTTTTGTTCTGGGGAAAAGACCGTCTGCCAAATAATGTGAATGTTAAGGTTTAACCCCGGTTCGTGCTAAAATTGCCCCTGGTGGGACCGTTGAACTTGTCTATTATTGATGGAATCTTGTTCATGTCGTGAATAGCCATTGATGCCAAAAGCAACGCTAAATAAAATAAACAAAAAACATAAGCCCCTACTTAACTTAAACCGCATTTTTAATTGAAACAGCTAAACAATTCGTCATTTGACAGAAATGTGAACATTGGGATTGTATGTAAGGAAGCCATTTTGGATGAGGACAGAACTTTCTAATTACTTGTTAGAAAAATTTTAGCCCTCATCAGAGATCTGGCGTGCAACTAAATGAGATTGGAGAAGCATGTTCCTTACTGGGCCCTGGGGTGGGAAATTAAAATGCGCTTTTTTATAGGTTCACACTATGTAGAGTATTCATATATAACAGGATACAGATACAGTTTTATGTACAGATCCCAAGGAGGTTGGGTCCCATTTTTTTGAGGTCCTCCCAAGGTGTCTTCTTTATTAAATTTGTGAATGAGGTTTTCCTTGCCCACTGTAAAACCCCCAGGTCCCTGCTCAAATTAGGGCTTTGGACCGTGCTGCTCAGTTTTGCTCATGCTCAGTTAAAAAAAGGTAGGGGGGTGGGTGGAGGAAAGCTGACTGACTGGTTATATTCTATTACACTGATCAGCCATAACATTATAACCAATGGGCCGGTGAAATAAACATTGGCCAGAGATCATCACACTGTCATGTGGGTCCTGACGTGTGAAGGTGAACTTTGAAACCTATCATCTACCTAAAAAAATTGTTGCAGACCAACGTACAGCCCAATCACAGGGCAACACAGCATTCTGTTATGGTAGTGTGATTGTTTTTTTTCTTAGCAGGATAGTGTGTCCTGCCACAATGCAAAAAACTTGTTCAGGAATGGTTTGGGGAAACATGACGAGTCCCAAGGTGTTGACTTGGCCTCCAAAATTGAGCATCTTTGGGATGTGGTGGGACGAGGTGGTCCCACCCTTGCAAACTACAATACAAGGAACCTAAAGGATCTGCTGCTAATCTTTTGGTGCTAGAATTACCACAGGGGCCACCTTCAGAGGTCTTGGTGGAGCGCATATTGCCTTAATGGGTTTCAGAGCCTTGGGGGGTTGTGAGGGGGAACCTACGTAATATTAGGGAGGTGGTTCTAAATGTTATCGCTGGTCTGTGTATTTATATATGCATTTTCAGTTTGATACCCTACGCATGTAGATGCGTTAATTATTCTAGCAGTTTGTCTTTACAGGGTTTGCCTTTGATAGCAGTTACACAGCTTGATTTCACTTTGACGTGAATGAGAATGTGTTTGTGTGAAGTGTCTTTTTCGATGATGGACTGAACCACTGTAGAAATGAGATCAGTCAGTCATGCCACTTAGTAGACAATAAGCTATATTGACATGTTTATGATGTGACCTTTGTTTTCAATCCTATCTGCTGTTATCTGTAGCACATGTGCTTGTTTCAAACAAGTTCCAAGTTCTGAGAACTCTTTACTGACACTTTCTTGGGCAGTCACTAGATCCCTGTTTAATATAGGATGATTTGTGGTTGTTGAGGAATCTGGAGTGTATCCTGGGGATTTCAGGGTTCTTGTGTAAGCATGTCCTGGATGAGACACCAGTCCATCTTTGGGCTGGCAGGGCTCACTGTTTCCATGCTGGGGGATGATCCCCTGACTGACCTCATATCTCTCTCTCGGGCATGGCCAGTCGCACCTGTGTGACAGCCAAGTCGGTCAGAAAGCACTGCCAGGACTCAAACCTGGGTCACTACGGTGCTGAGAGCGTGTGTTGCTGATATCCTGCACAATTGTGGTTACATCTCCAGAGTAGTCATGCGTTCCAGATCACACAAAACCAAAAAAGTAAAGCACATAATCAGAATTGCATACGAACTCCACACATCGCCTGGGACTCAAACCGGGAGTCGTGCCAACTGTACTAAACACAGTACCACCCTACCAGCGCCTTTCAGTCTTTTGCAAATTGGGATACAATTTTTATATTTGAAACGTCTTATACGTAAAATAGATTTATTTTATATTTGTCCCAGCCTAAAATTGAATGTAAAGTTTTGTAACATTTATTGATTTAATTCAATAACTGCCCTTAAAACAAAGTTTAAAAAGTCCCCCCCCCCTCCCCTGTTTACTCGGTGCAGGGAGATGATTAAAGATTTGTCTGTTAACGGGTGTAACGAACAGAGTTTAGGCTGAAAAATGCTAGATTACTCTTAAGTTCACATTATTTACCTATTTTTACTAAGTTGTACTAAATCATATTGAAAATTATTCAAGCTGAAAGTATTTTTATAACGTTTGTTGAAATTGGCCACTAGAGGGAACAGTTGGACAACTTATGCTTGCATTGAAATGAATGGAAATTGTTAAATTTTCCAGTAATAAAAGTATTTAAACGTGATTTTTTTTTTTTGGTCATTTCTGAATTTATTTGCCCTTTTTATTTTATTTTATTTCCTCAGAGGAAGGAATGTTGTTGGTTTATCTGTGGTCTTGATTAACAGGTAACCTACTTGTAGGTGGCAGGCTTTCTGGGCTCAGGCAAGAGCATGCAAGGTTTGTGTATCTGCCATGTAAAAATATCGGGTAGTATAAAAAAAAATATAATTGCATTTTATATAAGTATAGAAGATCAGTATTGAAACCAGATCAAATTTCATAGCGCTGTCAGATGACTGAAATATTGTAACTGCACAATTATCACATCCGAATTAATTACTTTTTTAATTAGCTTTCCCGCATTTGCTCCCTGAAGAAATAATTTAATTTCAGTAGCATTACACAGCCATGAGAGTGAACAGTATGTGCTTCAAAGAATGAATTTATTACCTGTTAGTAATTCACTAACATTTTATTATACTGACGTAATACAATGTTTGATGCATTAAATCATTTTGATGTCATGATTCCTGTAAAGATATCTTTTTCAATGCAAAATATTCATTTTAGTTGGGCCTACTTTCTATAAGAAACTGCACATGCACACTCGTACCATGTGACGGTTTGTTAGTGTAATTGTTGCAAGGAAGTGTCAAAAATAATTGAGTTAATTCCGTTCAATCTAAGTGCAATAGTGCTATGGTGCAGTGCATAGTGGTGTACAGAATGTGGGGAATAGTGCAGAGGAGCCTGTTACAGATGGAGCCCATAACTACACATCCTCCAGAGTGAATTCATGTGAATAATGGCACAAAACAATTATAACTCGCTTCATCCAAGTCCATCACAGTCTCTCACTTACTGACACTGGGACAATTTAGAGATGCCAAATGACCTCAAGCATGTTTGGAAATGTGGAAAGGCACAGGAAGAACATGTCAACTCCATACATGCAGCTACTGGGCCAGGATTTGATCTCTGGAGCTATGGGGAAAGAGGGCAAACATGCTGTCGACTCACAGCGAGAAGGTCCTGGGTTCAATCCCCAGGTGGAGCGTTCTGGGTGTCCGTATGGGTTTACTCAGGGTACTCGGGTTTCCTCCCACAGTCCAAAGACATGCGTGTTAGGTTAATTGTTGTCTCTAAAGTACCCCTAGTGTGTGAGTGTATGTGCCCTATGATGGATTGGTGCCCTGTCTAGGGTTGTTCCTGCCTTGCGCCCTGTGCTAGGCACCGGCTTTTCCACGACCCTGTTTAGGATTAAATAGCCCTATTTTATATTACTTGTGCTGTAGTCAAGACCAAGATCTGGATACACTGAGTCCGAGTCAAAACCAAGAGTTAAGTGACCTTGGCTATTAGAAAAGCTCCATATGAATGCAGCTGAATGTTTCTTCTGTAGTGAAGTCTTGCATAGAAACTCACAGTGCTTTAAGTAACCGAAGTCTATAATTTCAGATTTTGTGGACATGATAAAGTATACAGAGAAGACAAAAATGCAGACTTGCAATCTTAATGTATCATTCATTATCTTATCCACTGGATCCTGGTCAGGCTGGTGCCTAGTCAGTGGCACAGGGCACAAACAACCCTACACAGAGTGCCAATCCATCTTCACACACGAAGTGGACTTTAGAAACATCCATTAACCTAACATGCAAGTCTCTGGAATGTGGGAGGAAACCAGACAACACATGGACACAGGGAGGACATGCAAACTCCACACAGATGGAGTCCAAAGTCGGGATCGAAACAGGGGCGCTGCTGTGAGGCCACCGTGCCACCCATCTTAAGGTCAGACTATTCAAAATAAAACCTGGTCATTGACTTGATACTGAACGAGAAGAGCAGTAACTTGTTTTTCCCTGTTAGAGTGCAGATGTTATTTAGACATCTAGAGAAAGGACTGAATTATTCTGTTAGAAGGGATTGCTGATATTCTGTAATGACAAACAGAAATATAAGATATATAAGACAGATGCACTAGACTCGGCTGGTCTTGACGACAATTTCCGAGTCCAGCTAATGCCGAGACCGAGGTGAGAGAGAGCCCAAATGAGATGAGACGCCTCATGTATGGTCTGGAGACCGGTCTTGAGTGCTACAACACTAACATTAGATGCTGTGGTTTGTATCCACAGCAGTTAATTTGCTGACCTTAAAATTATATTCATATTTATTTGCCAGATGTTTTACCTAAAGCATGAATCCAGCACAACTACAGAACTGATGTGTTGATGGTTATGACCTTGATCACAACTCTAAGTAGAGTTGAAACTCACAAACCTCTGCTGTGTAGTTAATACATTTTAAGGGACTGTGGTAGCCTAGCGGGTAAGGTAGTGGACTATGGACCAAAAGGTCCAGAGTTCAAATCCAACCTCTACCAAGCTGCCACAGTTGGGTCCTTGAGCAAGGCCCTTAAACCACAATTGCTTGGATTGTAAGACTGTACCAATTGTAAGTCGCTCTGGATAAGGGCGTCTGCTAAATGCTGTAAATGTAAATGTTAAGGAGGTAGCTTGGACTTGTAATAAAGGTAGATCTGTCACACGGGAACGCTGAAATTAAGTACATGCTGGTAATGAAGGTCAGAGTAACATAGCTGTAGTTTGGGAGCAGTAAGTCTATGTCTTATTTGGAATGTTTAAATCCAGTGATACACCAAGTATTAAATAAATATGCCTAACAGACAACCAAGTACAAAGATGTTCAGTGGGATTCTGCACAAGACATTTCAGTTTTGTGTGACATTAGAGACATTAGAGCATGTTTTCATCTTGTACATACAGGTCTACATAATAGATCTTTTGTGCACACGCGTAAGCTTGTTACATAACCTAGTTCAAGCTCAGATTTATAAAGTATGTGTCTGAAGCATGTTTAGGTATCTTATATTCCGATTAACGGCAGTAGCTGCTGACATTCTCAAAAGTGATGCATCATGCCATCATTGTTTCCAATACATGACCTGGAAAATATGCAATTAATTTGTGTGAGGTACGGCAGACGAAGCCAGAATGTTCAGCTATTACAAAAATAGCTTGGTTGCATATCTGTGATTTGTTTAGTTGCTACAAAGCCAAACAGCTTGATGAACATCCTCTGTGTGACGATTTTGCCAGGGATAGTAGCATGACCTTCACTAGATTCTGAATTTCTACTTACAGTATATGTAGAATAGAACAGAAGCCTTTTATTGTCATTACACTTGAATAAAATGTAGAAGGCCTTACTGCTCCAGTTGGTGGTGACTTGTAAGGGAAAGATATCCACAATCAACTTCAAGAAGTGTATCTGGGAAGGGTCTATAGTGTGAATGGTTATGAACGTGAAAACAGTCAGGATGGATTCCAATTTTTTCAGGACTGAGCAACCCATACATTTCAACCCAAAGACTGATATCGGAGAACGAATCTGTAATTTCCCTTGACATATCTGTCCTAAGATTCAGTGGTGGATCTGCATGACTCTAAAAAACTCTACTACGGGAAAAAAACTGTGTGAAATGCACCCTGGAGAAACATGCTTCCTTGTTCCTTACAGATTAGTTACACTTACTGTTATATAACGTGCAGCAAACATTTACAGTGGGGCAAAAAAGTATTTAGTAAACCGCTGATTGTGCAAGTTCTCCTACTTAGAAAAATGAGAGAGGTCTGTAAGTTTCATCACAGGTACACTTCAACTATGACAGACAAAATGAGAAAAAATAAATCACATCGTAGAATTTTTTAAGAAATTAATTGTAAATCATGGTGGAAAATAAGTATTTGGTCAGCCACAAACAAGCAAGATTTCTGGCTGTCACAGACCTGTAACTTTTTCTTTAAGAAGCTCTTCTGTCCTGCACTCGTTACCTGTATTAATGGCACCTCTTTGACCTCGTTATCCGTATAAAAGACACCTGTCCACAGCCTCAAACAGTCAGACTCCAAACTCAACCATGGCCAAGACCAAAGAGCTGTTAAAGGACACCAGGAAGAAAATTGTAGACCTGCACCAGGCTGGGAAGAGTGAAACTACAGGCAAGCAGGTTGTAAATCAACTGTGTGAGCAATTGTGTGAGCAATTGTAAGAAAATGGAAGACCATTGATAATCTCCCTTGACCTGGGGCCCCACGCAAGAGAACGGTGAGCAAAAATCCCAGAACTACACGGAGGGACCTGATGAATGACCTGCAGAGAGCTGGGACCAAAGTAACAAAGGCTACCATCAGTAACACACTATGCCGAGAGGGACTCAGATCCTGCAGTGCCAGGCGTGCCCCCCTGCTTAAGCCAGTACATGTCCAGGCTCGTCTGAAGTTTGCCAGAGAGCATATGGATGATCCAAAAGAGGATTGGGAGAATATCATGTGGTCAGATGAAACAAATAGAATTTTTGGTAAAAAAACTGAGCTGGAGGAAAAAGAATGCTGAGTTGCATTCCAAGAACACCATACCTACTGTGAAGCATGGGGGTAGAAACATCATGCTTTGGGGCTGTTTTTCTGCAAAGGGGACAGGACGACTGATCCGTGTTAAGGGAAGAATGAATGGGGCCATGTATCGTGAGATTTTAAGCCAAAACCTCCTTCCATCAGTGAGAGCATTGAAGATGGAACATGGTTGGGTTTTCCAGCATGACAATGATCCCAAACACACTGCTCAGGCAATGAAGGAGTGGCTCCGTAAAAAGCATTTCAAGGTCCTGGAGTGGCCTAGCCAGTCTCCAGACCTCAACCCCATAGAAAATGTGTGGAGGGAGTTGAAAGTCCATGCTGCCCAACGACAGCCCCAAAACAGCTCTCATCTTTCTAAGTAGGAGAACTTGCACAATCAGTGGCTGACTAAATACTTTTTTGCCCCACTGTAAGTAGTATTTTATCAGAAATTAAATCAGAGTATAATTTAATAAAATAACCTTGACCAGACAATGATTATAACAAATAGCATGCTGGTTATATACACATGAATTTTAATGTATTTCATTAATTACTTTCCAAAGGACCGAACAACAAAACAACTTACCTTTTATTCAATGCTCCATCCTCTTTCTCAGAGCACAAGAGTCATTGATGAGTCATAAATCATTCTTTCATCAGTAAAACTGTATTCATTATACATTAACATAGATAGCAGAGTCAGAATTGTTGTAATTTAACCTACAAGTGCAACAGGGAATTGGTACTTACGGATTGAGCTGAAGTGCAGTGCTTTTTAAACGCTTGCAGTCATGCAGCCTCACAGACCTGACGTCATGCATTAAGCATGAATGTTCACAAAGTAACTCTGAAGTCCTTGAGACTAGAATCAGTGAGCTTGTAGTGTAGACCTAATAGCCATCTGGATAAAATCCAGGTACAGCACTGTGCCATAGCCTTAGGCATTCTATATTTTTCAGTTTATATTCTGGTTATTCTTTATTTAAGGTGTGGTGGTCACTGCACTTTTTAGTTCTACAATTACAGACTCCATCTATTTCTCTGCATACTTTGTTAGTCCTCATTACTCTATTCATTAATGGACAGGACCACCACTGATCAGGTACTATTTGGGTGGTGGATCATTCTCAGCTCTGCACTGACACTGGTGAGGTGGTGGTGTGTTAGTGTGTGCTGTGCTGGTATGAGTGGATCAGACACAGCAGTGCTGCTGGAGTTTTAAACCACCACATTGTCACTGCTGGATTGAAAATAGTCCATACCAAAAATGCCCAGCTGCCAGCTTCCTGTAGGCAACATCCTGTTAGCACCGACGAAGGGTTGGAGGATGAATAACAGAAAAAGTGCAACAACAGATGAGCTACTGTCTGAGTGGAGCTGATAAATTGTGTATAGAAACAGATGGGCTACGATTAGTAATTGTGAATTGTTTCTATATGGTATAGATATTAGAAGTGTACTAGTGCAACAAAAACAGTATACAACATTACACAATGAAATGTTATCAGTTTAATCACTGGGTCACTTTCATCTTATGAGATCCAGATAGAAGGAACCTTTATCAGGTCCGATTTCAATCAAGCTCTGATGGGAAAAGGGAAAGAAAAATCAGAACTTGGCTTAGCTTGGCTATTCTGAACAATACTAAGCCGTTCCACTTCATTACAGTAGGACTGATCCGAGACTGATCTGATCTTTAACCCCTCAGAGCACCTGTGGGTGCCGTGAATCAGAGTCAGTCAGGAAATTAATTACACATTTCTGCAGGAAATGGAGAAAATACAACAGTGAAGCCTATTCCCAAAGCTGAAAGTGAAGATCAGAGAAGGAGGACTGCGAGAATCACAGCTTGTTTACCTTCTGTTTCCATTGTTGACAGTGGTGCTTGAAATTTTGTGAACCCTTTGGAATTATCTATATTCTCAATAAATTTGACCTAAAACATCATTAGCAGTTAATTTGAAGGTGAAATTAGAGTCAGGAGATTTCAAGCAATGGGATGACAATCAGGTACGAGTGGGCACCCTGTTTTATTTAAAGAACAGGGATCTATCAAAGTCTGCTCTTCACAACACATGATTGTGGAAGTGTATCATGACATGAACAAAGGAGGTTTCTGAGGACCTCAGAATAAGAGTTCTTGATGCTCATTAGGCTGGAAAAGATCACAAAACCATTTCTAAAGAGTTTGGACTCCACCAATCCACAGTCAGACAGATTGTGTACAAATGGAGGGAAATCAAGACCATTGTTACCCTCCCCAGGAGTGGTCGACCAACAAAGATCACTCCAAGAGTAAGGCGCGTAATAGTTGGCAAGGTCACAAAGAACCCCAGGGTAACTTCTAAGCAACTGAAGGCCTCTCTCACATTGGCTAATGTTAATGTTCATGAGTCCACCATCAGAAGAACACTGAACAACAATGGTGTGCATGGCAGGGTTGCAAGGAGAAATAACATTGCTGCTCAACTAAAGATCACGTGAACAAGCCAGAAGGCTATTGGAAGAATGTTTTGTAGATGGATGAAGCCATAATAGAACTTTTTGGTTTAAAAGAAAAGCGTTATGTTTGGAGAAAAGAAAATGCTGAATTCCAACCTTATCCCATCTGTGAAACATGGTGGTGGTAGTATCATGGTTTGGGCCTGTTTTGCTGCATATGGGCCAGGACGGCTTGCCATCATTGATGGAATAATGAATTCTGAATTATATCAGAGAATTCAAAAGGAAAATGTCAGGACATCTGTCCATGAACTGAATCTCAAGAGAAGGTGAGTCATGCAGCAAGACAACAACCCTAAGCACACAAGTCGATAAAGTTATAAAGACGAATAAAGTTAATGTTTAGGAATGGCCAAGTTAAAGTCCTGACCTTAATCCAAATGAAATGTTGTGGAAGGACCTGAAGCGAGCACTTAATGTGAGGAAACCTACCAACATCCCAGAGTTGAAGCTGTTCTGTACGGAGGTATGGGCAAAAAATCCTCCAAGCCGGTGTGCAGGACTGATCAACAGTTAAAGGAAACGTTTAGTTGCAGTTATTACCGCACAGGGGGGTCACACCAGATACTGAAAGTAAAGGTTCACATACTTTTGCCACTCACTAATATGTAATATTGGATCATTTTCTTCAATAAATAAATGACCAAGGATAATATTTTTGTCTCATTTGTTTAACTGGGAAATATAGAAATTTCTAAAGGCTTCACAAACTTTCAGACACCACTGTACAGGCATGACTGGCCGTGTGATAGAATTCCATCCAGGGCTTAAGTATGCCTCTGCCCTGTGTTATCCAGGACGGGTGCTGGATCCTCCCGTGACCCTGACCAGGATAAGCAGGGTTAAAATGAAGAAATAAAATACAGTTATCTTCATCCAAATCCAATAGAGCTAGTGGTGCTAGTTTCTCCATATATGATGTGACCAGAAAGCAGCATTGGTTTATGCATTTTATTACTTCCTTTGAACAGTCTAATACAACATCTGTTAGATATGAAGATGAATGTAAGCATATACTGTTAGTACAGTCATTTCACAGCATTTCCTGGCCTACTTCTCAATCTCACTTCTCTGACAGAGCAAGAACAGATTGGTGGTTAACAACTGGTCATAGTCATTATGAATGCAGTTCTCTAAATGCTAAAGTTTAGTACTGATAACTTGGCTCAAACTCTAAAAGAAGATGGCTGCACAGCAGCTTGTGGCTCTGCTTAAAATACTGTGGGTGAATTGAAAATATAATTATGAAGAGCACCTCAGAATAAGAGAACTGATCAGTTCATGCTATATACATGTAGTCATTTAGCAGATGCCCTTTTCCAGAGCGACTTACAACTGATATAATCTTAAAATCCAAGCAGTTGTGGATTAAAGGTGTTCCTCGTGGATTCAACAGTGGTGCTGGTGGGATCTGAACCCTGGACCTTCTAGTCCAGTACCCTAACCCATAGGCCACCACAGTGTTTTCAGTTGTATTGCTTCAGTTCAAATGATCTTAAACAGTAGGAGGTCCATACATCAGGCTGAGGTTGCTTGGACATTTTTTAATTCACCCATCATGCACGCTGATTTGGTTTGTATTGTTAGCATTAATGTGTGACCAAAAAGTACTGCCACTAGAACTGAGAGATACAGAAAAAGTTACTTTGTGAAATGTTGAGCAGATTACACCGATACCAATTGGGACCGATTATATTTAGGAAAAAACATTCAGGTGTTTTCCTGTTAGATAAGATTGTCCTGATGAGTACACATTAAGTAGAAATACAGATAAAGCACAGTAGGAGGATCAGGAAGCAGTAAATCTGTTTCAAGGACTTTTTAAGAATAAACACTAGACTCATTGTAAGTGAGAGCAAGATAAGACACTACTGAATTTTAGGGGTGTAATGTTACACTCTACTCATGATTCGATTTGATTCTCAATACATAGTTCACGAATCTATTTTTTTTCTTTTACTATTCACAATACGGAGTTCACGTTTCAGTTTTCTTACGATAAGACATTCGATAAAAGACGTTCCTCTTTATTTCTGAAGTGTAAACAACGTAAAACAAAGCACAGTTTCTTGTGTAAGTCTTTAAACAAAAATAGCCCCTTGCAATTAAAAGAAATGACTAGAAACAGAGGTTTAATATTGTAAATGAAATGTCCGCGTAGCTTCGCCATATCTTAAATGCCCGAGTGAAAACATTGCTTTTTTATTTCTGAAGAATAATAATTTGAAATGTGTACTTTTCTTGTATTAAAAAAAGTAACAAAAAGAACGCCTACAGTTAAAAGAAATTAGAAGGTGTTTTAAATAATGCGAATAAAGACAATAAAGGCATTCATTCATTCAAGATATGCGAATTAGAATATGATGTATGATTGCGCCCTCTTGTGGTAATAAAAAAATCAAAGCATCATCCCACTCCACAATGCACACCATCACATTTCTGCACTGCGATGTATCGTATCACAATGTGTCAATTACACTCCTATTGGATGAGCGGAAAAATGTATAAAACTAATAACATGTGGGTATATGGTGTGGAGAAGGATCAAAGCAATATTCTTTTTAATAAATCCAGGCTTCATTGTCACACAAAACCACCAGGAAGGGTTCGAACTAACTGAATACCATCAACAAGCATAAATAACCACCTTCAGCACACGAGGTAACAGCTAAAAACAGGACAAGCTATGCTCTTACAAACTGCTGGACACAGACCAGACTGGATGGCAGGTTTAGTTCCAAAGCTAAGATGTTCCTCTGACAGAAACTTTCATGTCTTCTTTCTTGTAAATTCACCTTTGCTGTATAAAGTGTGTAATGACTCGTTGTTTGTACGAGTAAGATCATCACAACCCTCCCCATTTCATCTGCTGGCAGGGAAACGGGG
Source organism: Ancistrus triradiatus (assembly GCA_025084515.1). Taxonomy (NCBI): domain Eukaryota; kingdom Metazoa; phylum Chordata; class Actinopteri; order Siluriformes; family Loricariidae; genus Ancistrus; species Ancistrus triradiatus. The sequence goes on along the minus strand of JAJAGP010000796.1, from coordinate 7,884 downwards.
AAATAAAGCCAAGTTGAAAGTGAGGATTAAATTGAGCAGACCAGTCAACTGAACATGAGACACAAGATAAAAGACGGCTACAGCAGCCTTGTTCACTCAGCAACATGACTCTGCAGCATTTGGACATTTCAGGTGAGACAAGACAATGCTAATCACTACAGAGGCACAAACACTTAATATTCAATGTCCATTCACTCAAAGATTTGCTGTTCCCATAGATTTTTAAAAATCAGTTAAATCCCGCTGTCACAACTACTGCAATACAACTGACTGACGCTCCCACTGTCTAACTTGAATTCTCTAAATGATAAACTGTAGACTGAGACTGTGCTAAATCCACTTACAAACCTCTGAGCATCCACTACAGATGAAGTGCTAACCACAACGAATGATAGAGCTATAATATAAGGTCACTTCATACCATGCAAATGACCGAACGGGTCAAATGCATATCAGCACTGCGAATCAGAGTAAGATCAGCCTCCACAGGGAAGTCAGACGCTAACCCTGGGCAGAAAATCACATCAGAAACAGATTACGTACATGCAAAGCAACACTCAAATAACAAAGGCGTGGTTCAGCAGGGACAGCACAAAGGCTGAGAGCTCACAGTAACACAAACCATTGGTAAGAGCAGCAAAAAAGGCACTTACTTTATTTTTTTAAGAACCAATGTTTTAAACAAACACACATACGCCACAACAATGACTACCATCTCAGGTTTTATCCAATTCACTTCTAGCCTAAAGCCCAAACCGTTTCTGGATAGCTATTGCAGATCAGATTTCACGTAACCTCATCTTCACCCTCGAGTCAGATCTGTGCATGTGTGTGAGCACTTTTTCCATTCCCCTCATGAAAAATCCCCCATTTCTCAGTCTCTCCCCAATGCAGCTCCCCACAGCTGGAGAAGTAATCAACATGGGCTGACGTTCTCCAGGACAAAGCCCGGAGTCTCTGTGTGCTTCTGAACACGTGTTTACCCTCTCACCGTCCTTCCAACCCAAAAACATCCTCTCGTTCGCAACATTAGTCACAGAGCCTGACCAGAAAATCCTAACATCCGCAAGCAGTTGAGCAAACCAGTGAAAAAATAACAAAATAAAAAAACAATCAGTGGCGCCACCATATGTAGAGCTGAATGACAATGATTTGTTTTATCGGAGTGTCAGTGCAGTCCCACCACTCTGGAGCAGGCTAGCTCTCTCCTTCCAATGGTCAACCCCTGCAAGCACACATGCACTTAAACAGTATAAAGCTGGTCTAATGCTCACTGACCCACCTGCTGCTGTTTGATCCATCTTTTCTGTCTAATTTAAAGCATTCCCTGCAGCGCCGATTCCTCTTGTATGACAACAAACTCGGATAATAACAAAGCAGGTTTATGTTCCCGTTTTCCTAATTCAGGGTTCCCTTCACATTTTTCCTAAATAAAAATTTCCAGTCGGCACAATAGTGCAAACGTGATACTTAGCATCTTGCTCATCCTGGATCTTCATGATTATGAAGCAAGATTATAGTTTCCATAGGACAACCAGCCATTTTAACGCAGTCTGCAATTAGGCTACACATGTTCGCAGAAAAAGTCTGGGCACTCCTATTTCTGAGTTTAAATAATTTGACACAACTTTTACACGAAAAAATGACATGTTCCAGACGATCCAATTTTTTGTAGGGTCTCAATGTAACCGATTTAGAATTAATTCCATGAAAAAGATGTGTACATGTCTATATTTAGAAAGTCAACATGTAATTTGACCATGGGCGCACAATAACACAGATGAAATGCATAAATCACATTAAATGTGCGAGTTTTATTGCGTTAATCACAAAATACAGGTAGTCCCTGATATATACATATATATAGAAAGGAGAGAGGAGAGGATACAAGTGCGAGTTTTATTGAGTAATCACAACAATCAAGGTAGACCCGATATATATTACACATACGTATATATAGAAATTATATATATAGATCTGTACGTATATATATATACGTTATATATATATATATATATATACATATATACACCATACATACATATATACACATATATATATACACACACACAACAATATTATATAAAATATATATATATATATATATAAATATATATATATTATAACTCATAACATAAATACTATATATATTATTATATATATAAATAAATAAATAAATAAATATATATATATATATATATATATATATATATATATATATATATTTATTTATTTATTTATTTATTTATATATTTACTTATTTTTTATAATAAAGTGTTGAATATCTCTTGTAATTTATGGCATAATGTTTTGAAAGTGAAAAACAAAAAGGTTACTGTCATGACCATGGCTTTTCCTCTCTCCATTTCCCAGCGCTCTTCACTCCCGCCACGCGACTGCCTACATCATGCACTGCTGGGTTCCTCATTTAGCACGGGAGAGTATCGCATTGCGCATCACTTGCCTGGGGAAAATTTTTAATTCTAAATACAGAGTATGGTTTCTGCTGTAAGGTGTATTTTTTGGATTCCCATCGAGAAGTTGAAATTGTAAACCAGACCATCGTTAACCGGGACTACCTGTACACTGATGTTTTTGCTTCTTCTTACTTGACCCTAAGCAAATACTTTTAGAATGTGAGCTTCCACAGCATGCTTTTAAATAATTTAAGACTATCATATTCCTCAGGTCTTAACTTGTTTGCTCCATTCTAGGCCTGGGAGATAAAATGACAGCTATATGTATGGCGATACACCATAAAGTAAACATATATAGCAAGTTCGCTTTCACAAACTCCCAGGCATTCTTCACTCTAAAGCTCATACTCAGCCAGAAGATGGACGAGGATAAATTAACATGCATTACATCGGCCAACGCTGCAAGCAGTGCACCAGGCAGGCAGCTCAGCCCAGACGTTTATTGTATGAATTTACCTGACTGTTTTGACAAATTGAAATGGTCTGAGGTGTAGAACTGCCATTAGCTCAATAGCCAGCGGAGCAGTACGTTTTATACGCAGTGTGAACCCATTTTGCCAGTGGTCTGCCTGCAAAGTGATGATTTAACCACAGCAGTTATAAGAGCTATTATTAAAAATAATAATGTGATATTGAAAACTTTCCCAGATGGTATTAAGCCAGTGGTCCCCAAAGCAGGGGGCATGGAGCTGCTGCAGGCAAATCAATAAAGCATTTTTCTCTTGGGGAAATGGGTCATTTTAAAGCCAGCTTTGTGCAAGAGGCAATTGTGATTTTTTTTTGTGTGCTGAAAACCATGCTATTACACAGTAGAAATTGAAGATACATAATGCATGTCAATGTTATAATTCCACTGTAAGTGTGTTTTGTCACTTCTTACTATGTTTTGTTGCAGTTTTGCATGAATTACCCTGTTTACATTTACATTTACAGCATTTAGCAGATCCAAGCAATTGTGGCTTAAGGGTCTTGCTCAAGGACCCAACCGTGGCAGCTTGCCAGAGGTGGAATTTGAACCCTGGACTTTCTAGTCCATACTCCAGTACCATAACCACTAGGCCACCACAGTCCTGTTTGAAATAAATTCCGGTGGAGTTTGGAAGCAGAAGACATGTACGTGTGTCAGAATTGGGAGGGACTCGAAAACATTTTTATCTAATAAAGAAGACTGCAGAAAACGTTTGGGAACCACTGGATTAAGCTATATAGTAACCATATACCCACTGGAAATAAAAAGTACATGCTATGGTGTAGGAATTGCAACAGTTGGCGATGAAATCCTTTTTCACCTTACTTCTTCAGGCGATAATCATTTGTCCAAATTTCTGTATCAGCCCAGGCCTACTGCATCACGTTTCACTGAGACTTCTCTGATGAAGAGCTGCCAAGCCATCACGATTACCAGAGCAATTTTTATTTTCATAAGAAACAGCAATGCAAGCTGTGTGCCATGAGACAGTGTGTTATGTGATGCAATCTGCCGTCGCACAGGAGTAAGCGAAGCATATAAGGAAGTGGTTGAATTTGATTATCGCCCTTACCCATTCTTTTCCCTGTAGGTTAACAATGCTCTACACAGCATGTGGAACATTGAATAGGGGACCATTTCAGACAGCTCATAACTATAGGAGCTTCTCAGGGTACAACGTGAGAGCCAAAACGTGATTAATGGTGTAAAACAAAAATGGCATCAAATCTTACCATGTTGGATGAAGATCTGCGCTGTTTACCATGGTTTTCTTTATTTTTACATCTACAGTACTGTATTCTTAGTGCAAACAAGCCTCCATGGGTACTAAAAAGGATACATAACAGCCAACTGAAAGGAAAGGAAGCCTGTGAATGCTCCAGAACACAGGCTGCGGTTTGCATTAGCAGCTATGCTAGTTCACCAAGAGTGTTTTGCTTTTACTTTTCACATTTAATCCATTACTCACTAAATTACATGAGATATTTCAACATTTTATTACAAAATAATCATTGTTAATGATTTTGGCCAAACCGTAGGTTAATGTAAGTGTTTTAAACAGTAACTTACTTATTATACAGTACAGACCGCTACCAGACAAACTCCTCAGTTCATGCTACATTTAACTTATGAAGGATGTGTAGGAACATATCACCATATATCAGGGAACACCTGTACAATACATCTCCATTAATGCATGTAATGCCTTATAGAGTGTGGATTTTCTGGGGGGTCTGGAACGGAATAGTTCAATTTACATTATTCCTGTGTTCTGCGAAGAATTTGCTCAGTACTTGTCGTTTTCGGTTCCCGACAAGCCTTCTGGAACGAATTAATGACGAAATCCAAGGTACCACTGTACTTGTATACACAGGTATGTCACTCAACTGCCCCAACATGTTCTGTGAAATTGCACCTTATGCTATCCAGCCACTGGCCGAACACCATGTTCTATACCGTAATTTGCCATGCTATATGGGTTACCAACAATGTGGCTAAAGAGCTTAGATACTGCACTGTAACCTGTATGCGGATTTATTTAATACCATAGACCTCCACTTATTGATTTTTACTGCTCAAGATGGGTAAAATCTTACTTGACTGTACGGGTATGTGCAGCGCATTGCTTTGCTCAGCTTCTTCTTACCCCCCCGCTCTCTCACACACATTTATGGAAAGAGAAACTGTCTTTTATGTGACAACGCACCACATCTGTTGTATTTACAAAGGAAGCAGGTATTGGCATTAACTGAGAGCCTGTAGAATCTGAGTCTCGCTGTGAAAAACACGTTTCTGTTCCCTTCTTGTTCCTACTTTTGCTTCCCTCTCTCTCTCCCTTGTGGAGCGTCAGCTTTCCCACCACAAACAGAAACTACTTCTAAATGGAAACTAAACCGCAACTGTCTTGCAATCCAGACGTGGTTCTCACGCAATGCATATCCAGCACGCACAATTCACCTGAGTGATAACACTTGCTCATCACCATTTCAGTACGTACAGTATATAGCCAAAAGTTTGCAAACACCCCAAAATGACATCCAAACATGGGTATTAGCATGACGTTTGCCCCCACCTTTGCTGTTAAAACAGCCTTTGCTCTTCTCAAAGAGATTTCCATGACTTTGGAACATGACTGTGATGTCTTCTGATGTTAGACAATAAGCCCTGGCTAACAAGGTTTCTGATGGAGTTGAGGTCAAGGTTCTGTGCAAACCAGCCAAGGTGTCAATCAAAGTTATCAACCCAATTTTATATGCACTTTAAAGACAGCAGGGCAGAAAGTTAATGAAGTGGCTTGTTGGAGGCAAACCTATAAATGTGTGATACTGAGAATCGCTGGGGTATTCAGTACAACCCATTCTACTGCAACTTTATGTCTACAGCGAATCCAGAAATTTATGCTTTTTATTATGAACATGTTACAATTGAGTGCTTCTGACACAACAGAGCTCAATAAGTAGAAGGGTGTCCACAAACTTTTGTCTACATAGTGTATGTATGTATACATACATGTATAATCTCTGCATGTGGATACTTGTACTCTGAATCTCTTAAACACAGATCTAAACACAGGGTGATCCACCAATCCACCTGAGCTCTTTCCTTAGATCACGTTTCAGAAACCATTCTCAACACCCAACAGCTAATAGTCTACACTGTGCAATCCTGCTCCACCTTGCCAGCTACACCTGACATCACCACAGACCAGCATTCCTCCTGTACCACACAGTCTTTTGACACTGCACAAGCAATAGGCACAGTGCAAGAACTTTGTATACACACCTGCATGGTGAAGCTCCATAGTAAGACATGTAACAGTTACAGTACACACAAAACTTCTTTGAATCAAGTAACACACTGACCTAGTTGTACAGCTTGCATTAAAGGAATATTTCAGAAGATTTCAACCACAAGAACTCCCACAGCTGCACTGAATGTGCATTATCAAGCATGCTCAACACTTTGTGTGTTGTAAATGGGTCTAAAGATAATGTATTTTAGTTCTTTTCTAATAATGAAAAATGTGTTGAAACTATTGCCAGTGTTAATAACACTTAAAATGCAGTAGACAAAGATTAGGCTGAAATGTACTTTGCAATGTATATTGCATTAGAGCATTTTTTTTTTGGTGGGCTGCTTTAAATTGTACATGAAAAACAAGTAAATACAGAGAGCATTGTGAAGAGATCAGCCAGGCCACTTCCAGGGCGTGGTCATCATTGGGGACTGGTGTTCGGCTATAACTTGCTCGTTTCCAACAGACAACCTCTCTCTAAAAGGTGCACTCCCACTACCCGTTTGCCTTGTACCGTGCCAGAGCATGATTGTCATTCCCTACTGACCTGCACTCACATTGCTCTTAAATGTTCTGGTCCTGAGAACACTTCCTTCATCGTGATTCCACCCTTTTGTGGTGGAGAAAGTCATGTTTGTCCAGCCCAAAGGACTTCAGTTGTACTTTATGCCCGAGTCATTTTAGTTCCGCTGACACACCGCCCTCTCATATGCCTTATAGATTTATTGATGACAACGCAGCGATTTACACAGCGCTGCACATATAAGCAGATTGTTACAGAGGATTGCACTATCGCAACTGACATTGTGTTCCGAGTCCATCTGAACCGTGCTCGAGCCCACCTCTTCAAGCGGGCCCAATTGCAGTTCAGCGTACCGCTCCCAGGCACAGTAAAGAGCGAACATACTAGCTAAAAGAACTGTGCTCTGGGGGTACGGATCACCTAGTGTGAGTATGCCCAGAGTACAGAGCACAGCACAGTTTTTAGAGACGAATTACTACTTGACTTACTCCTTCCACTAAGCAAACACTCTTCCTAGTTAACTAGATTATGACTACACACAAGACAAGTGAGATTCAGATGCAGAGGAAGTATTTAATTACCAGATGCAAACAAAGTTCACTATCCAGCTACTGATATTGGGATACAGTTTAGGCGCTTTCGCACCAAACAGTTCTAGGGACCAACATGCCCCAGAGTAGCTCCCCCGAAAACTACATTCATTCCTGGCCTTTTTTGGTTTGCATTCACACCAGCAGCAGGAACAGTGTGTGTCACTAAAGTTAAATTTTGCTTACACAACTTAAATTTGCTGTGTCGCACATAGGCTCTGTAAAGCCTGGACTTCATGGTCTGTTCCTTTGTCTGTTCTATTTCCATTTTTAATACAAAGATCTGTTGTGTATACGGCTATGGGTGTACAAGTATATTTAAACAAGGCGGTTGAGCTCAACGCAGGCATCTGGATCAATCAGTATACACTTGCGTCAATACGTCTGACATCTGAACCCATCACCGCAAGCTTACATCACTCAGGGTTCCTATGCACCAAGAAAAGACCCTGACTTGAAGCAGGCTTTTTGAGTGTTAATGGTGAGGCATTCTGCAACAGTCACTACAATGTGCACAGTTGTGGTGGCTA
>JAJAGP010000795.1:180768-290768 GCA_025084515.1 Ancistrus triradiatus | reverse complement strand
AACGTCAAACTCTAAAGCTCTAAATACACAAATCCTTACTATTTTATAAAAAAATAGTTTTAGGCATGTCAGGGGACGGATTAAGGCTAAATTTAAAGCTAAGAAACATCTGAGGAAGCTCTTTATATTTGGCAGAGCTGCAGAAGAGATTTTGGGTCGGCCTCTGCCTCGGTCTCAGATCCTGCAGAGCGACACTTCAGCTCTCATTAAACTCCTCCACCTGCTTTATTCACACACTCCCAAAATCCTCCACTGCATCCAGTGTGAGAGATTAGAGCTGAATCGGAAACATTCAGGTTATTAGCAGCTCACATCAAGTAACTATTGATAGACTGGAACAAACTCATTGATTTAACAAACAACAGAATGAAATTAGATTTCACGATTACAGACTAAGAGCACGAGACACTTCAGTTCTGAGACGTTCCTACGATCTGGAAATGAGCCTAAACATTTGCGCACACACAATTTGAAATCAGATTACTGAATCCTGCAGACACAGAGCTTACTCGTGATCAGATTACTGAAGTACACGTGATCAGATTAATAGTAAAATCTGATTTCTTGCTGTTACCTGATTAATCTGTGATAGGAGAGGCTTGAAGGTGAAACGGAAACTTGTGCAAAAGTTGGGAACCCCAGTCAAAGAAGTTTTAAAAAGTCTTAAAAAGCACCTCACCTGTTCAGGTGATACTCATGTCCAAGGTCTCAGAGAGTAACAAGACGGGAAGGAGGCCAGAGAGCAAACCAGAGCAAAGATTCCTATCTGGTGGAGCTGTGGATAAAGGTGGAAAACAAAACAAAGGACTGAACCCAAAGGGGATAACTAGAAAGGAGATAAACCAACAAACTAAGGCTGAAACCGCACAAGCTCCCAAATTCAAATAAATGTTGGCTTTCTGTTTAACTATCTTTCTTCAACTTCGTTATTTACTCTTTAACTTCCATTCAGATTAATAATGTGACTTTAGAGCTTTATAACTACACCTTACTTCTGCCACTCTTCAAAAGTATTATTTCTATTTATTTTCAGGATAGCTTACTTTCTCTCTTTGCCTGAATTCTCTATCTGCCCGCCCCTTGTTTTCTCCTCACTACAGCAACACATTTATAACCAACTCAGTGAATTAATTTCAAATAATGTTGGGGGCACATTAACATCTCATACAGATGTCTTTATGAAATAACTATTTAATGATTTCTTAATAAATTAATAAATTATATTTTTATCATTGAAAGTATTTATTTATTTAAGTATAACTGATCATGTTTTATATTTATAAATAAAAGTATATCTAAATTATATTTAATATATAATACAATGCTTATTATTATTATTATTATACAATAAACCTTATTTTTATTCATTTATTATTTTATCATTGAAAGTATATTTGTTTAAGTATAACTGATCATGTTTTATATTTATAAATAAAAGTATATCTAAATTGTATTTATTATATAATATCATGCTTATGCTTATTATTATTATTATTATTATTATTATTATTATTACTATTATTATTATTAAACAATAAACCTTATTTTTATTCATTTATTATTTTAAATACAAAATAATCCATATTTTTATATTATATAGTAAAACACATTCTTAGATTTGTATTCGTTTTTTTTTATTATACAAATATTTTGTAGATCAAATAATTATTAATGCTTTCTTAATAAATTAATCATTTCTACTTTTATCATTGAAAGTGTTTATTTATTTTTTTTAATTATATTTAAATAATCCTATTTATAAAAGTATATCTTAATTATCTTTTTCATATAATATAATGCTTATTATTATTATTATTATTATAAAAGTACACAAACCATATCTTTATAAATTTTTTATTTTAAAATAGAATCCATATTTTTTGTATTATATAGTAACATAATATGCTTTAATTACAAATTAGACTTATATTAATTTTTTTAAAACTTGTAAGAACATCATTTAATGCTTTCTTAATGTATTAAGAAATTATATTTTGACATCTTTAAAATATATAATTTATTTTTTTTATTTTATAAATAGAAGTTTATCTTAGAAAAATATAATACATTTACACACCTAACAACAATAATACTAATCATCATCATCATCATAATAATAGTATAGCTGTTCGTGAGTTTAGGAGCAGTCACTGTAGGACTGGATGAATTTAAGCACGTGATGAACTTCAAACTCTAAAGCTCCCTAAATATTATTATTTCTATTAATTTTCAGATCTCCTATTAAACTTCTGAATGTATTTCTCTCTTTGCTTGAATGGAAAGTAACAGATTCACTGTCTGTCCATCCCTTTTATCTCCTCACTACAGCAACGACTTTGTAATTGACTCAGTGAATTAATCTTGAATAATGATGGTTATAATGGTTACAATACAGATGGTTTTCTTCTGTTTAATAAACAAAGCAATGGTCCCATTTCGCTCTGCTGTTATATTTCTGTGCTGCACCAGCCGGTAGGGATTAATACTAACTTTCCTGCCTTCGCCGTGTGATCGGGTTATCTTGTGATTAATGTTTCCAGGCTAAATTAAGCCCGTGCTTCACCATAAAAACAAATAACCCAGGAAATCAAGACAGTGGAAAGCCTGAGCAGCTACAATGTCAGACGGTGAGTCGTAACCAGGTCTGAGTGAGTTTATACCGGATCAATCAGCCCTTCTGATTCAGACTCATTAATTAAAACCAATCAACAGCTTCTCTCCCTCAGTGCTGAGCCGTGAAGTAAAGCTCAGTCTCTCTGCAGCTTTTTTCTTGTTTTATCATGATTTCACTACCAATATGCATCACTTCTAATTTTGATTACTACATTCTTTTAGTTATGATTGAAATAGGAAGCTGAGGATCATTAACAGGACGTGACGGTTGATACAAAAACGTTCCGAGGTTGCAGGCTAATTACAGTCCGGCACGGTTCCATACGAGACAGCGAGACACGTTTTGCCATGAACACTAATAATGAAATGAAATAAAAGCAGCAGGCTCTGTTATTCCTCAGACTGGCAGCGTCTGTGAGGAGTGTAATTAAGGATGGCCGCTTTCACAGCTAGGTAATTAAGAGTAACGAGGCTTCTGTACAATCCGACTTGTCACATGGATCCGGTGCCCTCTTCACAGCGCATTAACTCGGCTTCTGATTCCCCAAAAACGTCTTCCGCCCGACCGTGTCCAAACCTGATCTGACTGCAGCGCTAGACTGCAGGCTTAGGGGATCATTAGAGGAACTTCTGGAGGATTCGGAGCTAACGAGGGCTTCGTGTGAGGCCTAACGGCGCTCATGAGCTGTCGCTCTGCCAGACTTCCAGGCTTGGCTCCGACAATAAATTTGCTCTCTCGCAGTTTGTTCAGACTGTAAATTGATTCTCGCTTTTCTGCCGCGCCAAGTGGGAACAATCGGCACTCGACGACAGAAAGGCGGTCTGGATCAGGCGAATATTTCTCATCTCGCTCTGTTTAGCCTCATTGCGCCTTCACAAGGACGTTTCACAGTGTAGTTTGATATCAGGCAGCGCTTATCAAACTCGGCCAGTTTCCAAAAGAAAAACACCCTTCAACCCTAGAGAATTATTCTAAGTGCTAAGGCTCCCATCTGACAAAAGTCCATTCTCTTTTCAAACAATCCCTCAAAAAATGTATTACTGTAGCCAATCTGCAACAGCACAGCAACAACTTGCTAACCTACCACTGCAGTAACTCGGGTTCGAGTCCTGAGGGTGCCTTCCTTTGGATAGGGCTCCACCCAAACACATACTGTCTATGCTTGGGTGGCACAACAGTCTAATACATGGCATAACAGCCTAGTGCCTTCCAACTGGGTTTTGCATCACAGTCAGGAACAATTGGCCATGTCTGAGGGAGGTGAGGCCAGATGGGGGATCATCCCCTGCATTGCAGCAGCAACACCTGCAGGCTCTGAGATCGAATTCCGATCAGATATAGGCGCTGGAACCCCTAAGACCCTGACAAGAAAAAGATTTTAAAAATAATAATAATAAAAACTGGTTGTACCTGCGTGATGGGCTTCCAGTCAGGGGATCACCCCCGATGATGCAACAGCAACCCCTACTAGCCCTGCAAAGCACATGTGCCCATCCAGAACATGCTTATGAATAACAGCAACTGTAACAGTGACCCCTTCCATGCCCTGAGCAACGGACCTGTCCAGGCAGGGGAGCCATATAGGGGGGAATTTGGACGATTCAAAGGGCCTGTAACTGACAGGAGCTCTTAAGGTATTAGAACATTTTTAGGTTCCCACTGTCATCTTTCCTGGGGCCTAAAATTCCCAAAAGCCAGCCAAAGCAAAAGTGCACATCTGATCGATGCTAAAGAATGATACCAGGCACATAACCAAACACAAGAACCAACAAAGCAATTACACAATACAACACCAAAACATTAACATCATCATCAAACCATCATAATCCCAAACCCATAAAAAAGGAGTTTTCCTCTTACCTTCATCATTAATACAGCTGCAGTTTCCTCTTGGTTAAACGGAAGCTTCTCGGTAGCTTTTCATTCCACTGTCCATTATTTTTTTCTGGCTAAATCCCTTCCGACAACCGCCTGAATCAGCTGGGCTTTGTGTTCAGAACAATCTTTAACACTCCATTTTGGAAACCGTTCAATATCTCGTTGGCTCTTGGAGGTGGCACAGACTTTGTTAGCTGGGAAATGAGAGAGATAAAATGTTTTTTAAGCAGGCATTTGCTAATATTTAAAGTAACTGCTTGTGTGCTCAAACCAAGAGGTCCTGTTCATTGTGGTTGTAGCTTCTGATAGGTTCTGCTCATAAAAACATCTTTTTTAACAGAAACGAGTCAATCTGACTGACGTACAATGTAACAGACACAGGGGCATATCTCGTTCTGAGCATATCTGCTGATAATTGCTTCAAACAAATACAGAAAGTACATAATTGTGCACTGTTCCTTCGAAAATGATGTACAAATTTGAGATCTGTGTGGCTAACAGACTCTTGGTGAAGTCTGTGTGTCTCTGTGTGTCTATGTCACAACCATGTTTCTGTTAAAAAGTTAAGACAAAAGATTAACGTTCAATGGACTTTTCTGTAGGCAATGCCAGAACCCCATCCAGGATAAAGCGAAGGTAAAACAAGAATAAATAAATAACAAACACTTGCGGCAGAATTTCTCATGACTAGAGACGGTATATTATAAAGTCCACAGTGAAACATTACCAAATATCCTCTAGCAATATGCTAGTAATATCTGTGGATCGCAGATTTAAAGATGCCAGACTGATTGAAAGCGTCACAGCATTGAACTTACTGAACCTTTCTAGGTCATGGTGTGAAGGTCAATCCCGTCAACCCGAATACGTCACTTTATCACCTTCCCGTATCGACCGTGTTCAAAGCGCTGATTTATGACGCTTTAATAAACTCTCAGAGGGTCACGTCCATGTGGACTGAAACCAAATTACAGTCTTTCTAAAGGGCCACGTGAAACCCACACCTCGTCACGTCCAATTAGGGGTCTCCGGAATGACAGGCGATTGGTCCTTAGCGCGGCGCAGGAGAAGGAAGATGAAGGATGAACACGTTAAGGTCATTCGTCACGGCGGATCTGCTGGTTTGTCGAACGCGTTTGGAAACATGAATCATGCATCATGCATCAGGTCACACCGCCTGGAAACGAGTCATGAATCACCCGGCAGGTCTCAACGTCCCTGCACCATCAACACTCTGATCCAGCCTTCATGTAAAGCCCTAAATGTACCGTTTAAGGTTGAAGAATTGGACAACGTCCCGACCAGACCTGCTACTGGCCTTCATTACTCAGTGGATGGATTGTTGACTGTATGGGCTGTAAGACATTCAAAATAAGAGCGTCTGCTAAATGCTCGAAATCAGTAACGGCTGGTGGTTTGTAAAAAAGTATAGAACCATAGTCAGATTTATTTCTATAGTGCTTTTAATAGTGGAGAATTGTCTCAAATCAGCTATGCACTTTCCCATTATCTTCCATTATCCAGACCCAAAGCCCAAACTGAGCAAACATAGGGTGACCGTGGCAAGAAAAACCTCCCTAAACATTCATCATCATTTTCCTGGCGCCTGTCCTGCCGAATGCGGGGTCCGTCCACTGTCATTTCGATGTGACCGAGAATACTCCACCTGATGTGTTGCTCCATGTGTCGCCAGAGACCACACTCAAACCAGGCCAATTTAGTGTAATCAATTAACCTAACTTGCATGTCTTTGGATTGTGGCAGGAAACCGGAGTGCCCAGCGTAAACCCACGCGGACACGGGGAAGACATGCAGACTCCACACAGAAAGGACCCAGGCCGCTCCACCCTGGGATTGAACCCAGGACCTTGTTTCAGACATCCTCAGGTCTGAGGGAAGGTGGGTCTGCAGAACGCAAGCAGACCAGATGTGGCCCCATGTAACACCTGGGATATTCCAACTATTTGCATTATTAAACCAGACCTAATTAAAACAAAGCCCTTACACGGTGCCACAATCTTATGTTAGACGATGTGAAGCGAGAAATAATCGATACAACACCAAATCACCAAACACCTTCTGCAGACTCAACCATTCGATCTCTTCAACCAGGTCCTTACACAATTAATTATTTCCTCTCTGTCTCCCTGGTAACAGAGTGATCTCCCTCCCAACTTCCTTTATTTTTTTTTTACCCTAAAAGGAGACGAGCATGTAATCCAAATGATCCGTAGCCATGTTAAAGATTTAACAAAAGAGCTCGATATGTGGCCCTCTGTGACCCCACTTCCCCTCCTCCCATGCCGTGAGTGATTGCTCTCGCACCTGCACTCGCCGCCGGTCAATTTGATGAAAACAAAAGCAGGAAAAAAAAAATGCCTGGGCTTTCAGGCTGGGGCCGTGATGGGTCCTGATTTATACGAGCTGGAAGGCGGAGAGTCACATTGTCGCGTGGCACAATGTTTTATAGCACCATGCAAGTTCTATTGTAAAAGCACCGGGGGCAAAAGGGCGCAGTGATGAGATGCAGCATATGGCAGTGAGATATGGCAGAACATCTGGGAGAGAGAGAGAGAGAGAGAGACATTATCGTAAGTTGCCAACGTGAGAGCCTTGGCATCAGTGATGTAAGTGACAGATATTGCGTACGTGCCAGATTTAGTGTTAGTGCTTACAAGAAAGATGGAAAATGAAATATAAGCCCATCATTGTACCCTTCAGAGGAGAATAGGCAAAGCATACACTCTAAAAACCCCCACAATGAACAAGTACTAAGGGAATTTGGTTCATATACAGAAACGTTTTAACGCCAATTGTGCTGGACAGGGCAGTGAAGCTCTGGCATCTATCACAGAGAACACAGGGTGCAGGTGTAAGCATGACCTAGGCAGGATGCCAGCCCTGGGCTACCTGGGGTCCCTGTTGAAGCATCAGGGATGATCCCCTAACCAGACGACCTCCCTCAGACACACACGATTCCTGTATGTGATGCCTGACCTATCTGAAAGGCACTGGCAGGGCTTAAACCCAAGCCACCGTGGTGGTGATGGTGGGCTATTATATTTGACTGGTGCACCATATTTCTATGGTGCCTTCTTATACAGTGAAACAAGGAGTTATGAGTGGTCACTAAAGAGTTCCTGAACATGAAATAAAAATAATCCAAATAAAAGTGGGACTGTGGGACTGTGGTAGCCTAGCGGTTAAGGTCCAGGGTCCAGAAGGTCCAGGGTTCATATCCCACCTCTGCCAAGCTGCCACTGTTGGGTCTTTGAGCAAGGCCCTTAACCCACAATTGTTTGGATTGTAAGACTGTATCAATTGTAAGTCGCTCTGGATAAGGGCGTCTGCTAAATGCTGTGAATGTAAATGTAAAAGTAATAATTACGAACTCTGGATACAGAGTAAAGAAGCTGCCTGGGAGGAACCAACAAGGTTATTTCCCCTACTCCAGAATCCAATGGTGGTGCTTCACACCACTCTACCCAAAGCTTGGCAAGGCACGAATCTCCCAGCGATGCCCCATTTTTTACAAGCATGTGGCTTCACAGCTGTGATGTTGTCCGCTTCATAATGCGTACATGAGTGGACTGGTGTACCATGCTGGTCCCTGCAACCCTAATGAGTTCCAGAAAGGTGGCATTGAGCAAGAGTGCACGTTGAAATTCGCTGATATTTTCAATATGACCAGTGTCAATATTGTCCAGTGGCTGTATGCTTGATTTTACGAACCTGCTAGCAATGGGTGTGACTGGAAGGGTCCAATAAACCAATCAGAACGGGTGTCCGCATATTTTTGGACACCGTTTTGACAATATACCTGCTGTGCAACTGGTTAAAGAGAATCAATGTGACTAAGGGAATACAACCTTTTAGTCAGATGCGTTTGTAAATTACAAATAAAGGACTGTAATTACACTGAACACGAACTGTCTGTGCCAGAATGTTACTCCAAGGTTAGAAAACCATCTCTAAAGATCAAAATCAATCTACATCCACCTGTGGAATAGACCCAGGTACAAACAGCAAAGTAATAGAGTTGGACAGGCTAAATACATACTGAATAAAAAAGCCATATCTCTTTCTTTTAACTGAGCAAAGTCTGCTCATCTCCTATCAGTCACTGGAGTCTCCTCCAGATCATCCGTGAGTGCTCTGTAAGGTTTTGGCTCGGACATCCAGACACATTTAGCAAGAAATTTCAAATCAATCCTGAATGCTGTGTTGCCAGGACAGGTGTAATCGGGTTTTAGCCTCCATATGACTGCCAAATTGCTTGCTCAGCCTGAAACGAGGACAAAAAAAGGCATTCGAACTGACAGAGCGCATACAGTGCGGATGGATCAGATGCTTTGTCTTACATCCATTCGAAAGTCTTCTGGAGGCTGGATCACATGGAGCCATGATGAAAGGCCATCTCTGTGCCATGCTGCTTACTCAGGGGTTTTCACAATGCGGTTCTGGGGTGAGGCAGATATAAATATGAGGGGTTAAATGAGATGTGTCAGTCAGCGACCAGCGAGCTCGGATCAGACCAGCCATCAAAGCCGGATAGCAAAACCAAATCGGAGCCATGGGAAAGGTAGGAACCGTTTCATAAATAAATATATTACTGCTCACTGGAGTGAAAATGTGCACCGTTAAGCATCTGTACCGGACTGGAAAAGTTGTGAGTACTGCTAAGTCCTGTAAATGTTTGCAGATCATCTTCTACGAGGACAGGAACTTCATGGGCCGTTCCTACGAGTGCAGCAGCGACTGCCCCGACATGTCCTCCTACCTGAACCGCTGCCACTCGTGCAGGGTGGAGAGCGGCTGCTGGATGGTCTACGATCAGCCCAACTTCATGGGCAACCAGTATTTCATCAGGAGGGGCGACTACAGCGACTACATGAGCATGTGGGGCTGGGGCATGAACAGCTGGATCCGGTCCTGCCGCATGATCCCCATGGTATGTTCAAAGTCCTCGAATTCAGAATACACAAAAAAAATACATACGATTGCTGCTAAGTGTTTGAAATCCTTTTTGCTTACAATGTGAACTCCATCTCTCCCGTCCATGAACAGCACCGCGGCGCCTACAGGATGAGGATGTACGAGAGGGAGAACTTCATGGGACAGATGATGGAGGTGACTGATGACTGCGACTCCATCATGGACCGCTACCACTGGTCCGGCGGTTGCATGTCATGCCACGTGATGGATGGCCACTGGCTGATGTACGAGTTCCCGCACTATAAGGGCAGGATGTGGTACTTCAGGTCTGGCGAGTACAGGAACTTCAGAGAGATAATGATGGGAAGCAGCCCCATGAGGTTCATGAGCATGAGGCGCATCATGGACTCGTGGTATTAACATAGTACATAAGCAACAACAACACAAACAGTGTGAACGTTTCATACGCATCAATAAAGGCTTTTAAAATGTACCAGTGAAGTGGTTTTCTTGTTTAGGATGTAAACTGTGAAAATGAAATCCATACAGATCAGGGACTGGATTCATGAAAGTGTCCTAAAAATGAAAGTTTGTTTTTTATTAAAAAACAAATAGTTAGTCTTCAAAATTATTATTCAAACAACTTCTTAAGGATTATATATTAACTCCTCTCTTACAATTCTAAAAGCAAGTGGTATTCTTGAAAACATTATGTTTTCTTAGCCTTACGATAGCCTCACACTCGTCTTATGTAAATATTGACAAGTAAGCAGCAACTGAAATTTAAACAGTTTCGTCGATATTGCAGTAAAGGATTGTTTGTCCCCGTTGTCCATTTCTTCCAACATCACCTCTATTTCTTGTTTGCTCTTTTTTGTTTTTAGGAACTCTTGGTTTGATATTCTTTCCTCTGAGTGGATTAAACTAAATAATGGAAATAAAGGTGAATACAATTTCAAAATGTTTTTCGTGCCATATATGGTAAGAGCTGTAAAATACAACATAGCATAGATAAAAAAATGAAGATGTTCTTAAGAAAACCTTAAGGAAATTATTAAGATTTTCTTGAGATTATATTCTTCAGTTATATTATAACTTCTTCATTTTTTTCAGAATTGCATTTAAGAATTAAGGTACTGGACTATGGACCAGAAGGCCTAGGGTTCAAATCCTGCCTCTGCCAAGCTGCCACTGTTGGGTCCTTGAGCAAGGCCCTTAACCCACAATTGCTTGGATTGTAAGACTGTAAAAGTTGTAAGTCACTCTGGATAAGGGCGTCTGCTAAATGCTGTAAATGTAAATGTAAACTCTCCTCAAACCACTGCTGACTGGTGAGAACCCCACAATCGTCACCCCAGACATCTTCCAGCATTTCAAAATATCTTCCATTTTCTGACTGTTATATACAGTGGGGCAAAAAAGTATTTAGTCAGCCACTGATTGTGCAAGTTTTCTGACTTAAAAAGATGAGAGAGGTCTGTAATTTTCATCATAGGTACACTTCAACTATGTGAGAGAAAATGAGGAAAAAAAATCCAGGAAATCACATTGTAGGATTTTTAAAGAATTTAATTGTATATTATGGTGGAAAATAAGTATTGGAAGTGCTGGAAGACCCAGCCACGTTCCATCTTCAATGCTGTCACTGATGGAAGGAGGTTTTGGCTTAAAATCTCACAATACATGGCCCCGTTCATTCTTCCCTTAACACGGATCAGTCGTCCTGTCCCCTCTGCAGAAAAACAGCCCCAAAGCATGATGTTTTCAACCCCCATGCTTCACAGTAGGTATGGCGCAACTCAGCATTCTTCTTCCTCCAAACACGGCGAGTTGAGTTTTTACCAAAAAAGTTCTATTTTGTTTTTTTCTGACCACATGATATTCTCCCAATCCTCTTCTGGATCATCCATATGCTCTCTGGAAAACTTCAGACAGGCCTGGACATGTACTGGCTTAAGCAGGGGGGACACGCCTGGCACTGCAGGATCTGAGTCCCTCTCGGCGTAGTGTGTTACTGTTGGTAGAATTGGTTACTTTGGTCCCAGCTTTCTGCAGGTCATTCATCAGGTCCTCCGTGTAGTTCTGGGATTTTTGCTCACTGTTCTCCTGATCATTTTGACCCCACGGGATGAGATCTTGCGTGGGGCCCCAGATCGAGGGAGATTATCAATGGTCTTGTATGTCTTACAGTTGCTCCCACAGTTGATTTATTCACACCAACCTGCTTGCCTATTGTAGATTCACTCTTCCCAGCCTGATGCAGGTCTACAATTTTCTTCCTGATGTCCTTCGACAGCTCTTTGGTCTTGGCCATGGTTGAGTTTGGAGTCTGACTGTTTGAGGCTGTGGACAGGCGTCTTTTATACAGATAATGAGGTCAAACTGGTGCCATTAATACAGGTAATGAGTGGAGGACAGACAAGCTTCTTAAAGAAGAAGTTACAGAAAGCCAGAAATCTTGCTTGTTTGTGGGCGACCAAATACTTATTTTCCACCATGATTTACAATTAAATGATTTAAAAATCCTGCAACGTGATTTCCTGAACCTATGATGAAAATTACAGACCTCTCTCATCTTTCTAACTAAGAGAACTTGCACAATCAGTGACTGACTAAATACTTTTTTGCCCCACTGTATGTTTAATATTTTAATAATCATTTAACAGAGAGAGATTATTCCATTCCTTTGTAATTCATGACAAATGCAGCACTTTAATACTGCACCTTGTTTATTTTTCCCTGTGAATCAGTCAGAACGCTAATCAGATAAGACGAGCGATTATTATTACGAGCTCGGCTTCATTTCACGCCGCGAAACTTGTGATCATTTAGCAAACAAGCTTTTAGCGAGAGCCTTGGTACACACTGCACATTTGATGAAACTGCTGTTTTATAAACCGAGTTTGTAGTAATGAGAGAGTTATTACACTGAAAATGCAACGAAAAAAAAAGTGACTGACTCGCTCGGGTCATGATGGAGTTTTAATGATGCAGCCATATGGCTTCATGCGACTGATTCCTCAGGCTCACTCGCACCTCTGAAAATGACGAGGATAAAAATGCCATCGGAGTCCAGAAATGGATGCAAATGGATCCTCTGGCCATTTTGTAAGCAAGGCTGTGCCAACAAGAGGAGGAGGAGGCCAATCAAATTCCCATACAACGATATCATCTTGGCAACATCGACCCATTAACGCATGCAAATGACAGTGTGCAGCCGCTCTGTGGAACCTGCATCGGCCGTAATGAGAGGATCAGAACCGTTCCACATGCAGCTAGTACAAGTTACACATGGTTTGATGATGAATTCTTGCAATGTTATGCAGGAATGGAAAGCTTTTAAGACCAGTGTAGCACAAATACACACAATTCTGGGTTGTCTAATGTAATATGTAGTAAAAGCTGGAATGCAAAGCAGCTCAGCTCTACTCAAGCAAAGGTCATATCAACAGATGTTTGTTTCCAGTCGAGGCCATTTTATATGGGCGGTTGGGACAGTGCCTTAACAAGATTCAACCTATTCAAGGCATAGTTCCATATTATAAGTCACCTTTCTTAACATATACTTTGTTTAACTATCTGTTTGTTTGTTAATTAATCGTTTATTTGAAATTAGAGAAAATATTACTAAAAAAATCGTCAGATTCGAACGAAACTAACGTTTCAGTGTTTGACAGCACAGTACGTTACTGTGGCGGCGTCTCACTACACAACAGCGCCTCTCTGGTTTCTATAGGAAATCCGACGGTCAAATGTGGTACTGCAAGATGCCGTGGAGGGGGAAAAAAATGGCGGGGAGATGTACAGTGTTCATCTAACAGCAGCTACCTCCTGTATTCCTGATTTAACAGCTTTAATTGTTAGATGTTTAATTGTTAGATGTTAGTGAAGCAGTTACAAGATACCATGGAAATATTTTCATCCGAACATATATTGGGTACTGACTGGCTAGGACATCTAAACAAGTAAAAAATATAGAGGTAAAAAGTAATAGATAATGTAAAGCACCCACACAGAAACGACTGGATTGTCTGATTTCACAGTTTGTGGCTTGTAGGTGCGCAACTGTATGTCCACAAGCACTGAAAAAGTATTTCACATGTCTTTAAAACATTCTGTAAAACGTGATGCTGACCGAAAAGGATATAGTGATTTATTTTAAACTATAATATCAATTAAAACACAATATAAAAACATGAAATGTACTCATCATCTTCAACAATACAGTAATTCTTATCTTTGTATCTTTTATAACATTTGAACCACTTACCAAAAACGACAACATGAACGTTACCATGTTTTCTTCCTTCAAGACTGCAATTCTCCTTTCTGTCAGCAGGCGTCGCAAGGCTTTGCTCAAACTAGTTTTCTGTCTAAATAAGATAAATAAGACAGATTTTTATTTCCTATTATAATTCTTAAGATCCCAGACGTTAAAGTGAACGGACGTTGATCAGAAAGATGTTAAACGACGCTTACCTGTTTAAATGCCTAACCTGTAATATATACAGCTGCTTTACTGATTCCAACCTGTTAAGACGTTTTAATTCCACCGGGCATGGCAAGCTCAGTCCGTTTCTGCCTGTAAATATAGCTTCTTTGGCCATCCTCCTTCTGTGGGGGGGTTTGTGAACGTGGCGTGAGCGGTCAAAAATGCTCAGGAATGGTCAAACCAAACTGGGAGAAAAGGAAATTGGAAAAGTCACCTTTGCCAGTGTCTTGGTTAGCAACCGAGACCCCATCCAATCCTCCCTCTCTCAGACACTTGCTAGCTTCTAGTTCTTTGGCAACAATGAATCCGCACAGAGGATAGCCAGATATGGGTCTGAGCAGTGATGGGCTAAGACATTACACTGCAGCACTACAGAACTGAAAATCACCCATAGTTTTGTTCGTTGTTGATCCAGTACTTGTGCATGTCATTAGGGTACCAGCACTCTTGAAACAAAAAGTTTAACAAATGCAACTGTTTTCATTGTGTGAATGCATAAGCCTAGATTAACGAGTCACCATGGGCCTGCAGAAACATGACTGTGGGTGCTTGGACGTGTAAACAGTGGCCACTCTTGAGTAGCAGTTCCCTGTCAGTTGCAGAGCTCAGTGCTTTTCGGTCTTTACAGTGGTATGAAAAAGTTTGGGCACCCCTGATAATTTTCATGATTTTAGTTTATAAATCATTGGTTGTTCAGATCAGCAACTTGAGTTAAATATATCATATAGCAGATGAACACAGTGATATTTGAGAAGTGAATTATTTGAGAAGTGAAAAATGGAAGTTTATAGGATTTACAGAAAGCGTGCAGTAATTATTCAAACAAAAATTGGGCAGGTGCATAAATTTGGGCACCCCAACAGAAAAAAAAAACTTACATCAATATTTTAGTAGATCCTCCTTTTGTAGAAATAACAGCCGCTAAACGGGAGTTTCTACAGCTTCCAGTGTCTGGATTTCTGGTTGAAGGTGCTTTGGGACGCATTCTTCTTCTTAGAGTGGGGACATCTCCAGGTCAGTCAGGTTTGATGGGTTTCCGAGCAGAATGGACAGCCCACATTTCAGTAATATTTTTCATGTCTGGGGACTGAGATGGCCATTCCAGAACGTGTACTGATTCCTCTGCATGAATGCCTTAGTAGATTTTGAGCAGGGTTTTGGGGTCGTGGCCTCGGCCTCGGTGCAAAAAACTGGTCACTGATTCCGTCTTGAACATTGTTCTCAAGAATCAGGAGATATTAATTGGAATCCCATGCGACCCTCAACTTTAACAAGATTCCCTAGTACCTGGCACTGGCCACACAGTCCCACAGCATGATGGAACCGCCCACCAAATTTTACTGTGGGTAGGCAAGTGTTTTTGTCTTGGGATGCTGTGTTCTTTTTTCACGCTCCTTGTTATGTCCAAATACTCAATTCAATTGTTTCATCAGTACACAGCACTTTATTCCAAAATGAAGCTGGATTGTCCAAATGTGGCTGTAGCACACACTCAAGTGACTCTGTTTGTGGCGTGTTCTGCAGAAAAGGCTTCTTTCTGCATTACTCTCCAGTACAGCCTCTCCTTGTGCAAAGTTGCGCTGTATAGTTGAACGATGAACAGTGGGACACCCATCTGCAGCAAGATGAGGTTGTAGGTCTTTGGAGGTGGTCTGTGGCTTGATATGACTGTTCTCACCATCCTTCGCCTCTGCCTATCTGAGATTTTTTCTTGGGTCTGATGTTTCCACTTCGGGAGTTTTTTCCTTAAACTAGAACTGTGCCTGTGATCTTTGTCCCATTGCCTCACTATTTGTTCCTCACAGTGGAACTGACAGCCGAAATCTCTGAGAGAGCTTTTCCCTTTCCCTGAACCCAGGATGTTGAAACAACCTTTGTTTTCAGGGCATTTGAGAGTTGTTTTTGAGGCTTCCATGTTTGCCACTTCTTCAAGAGAAGATGCAAAGAGGAGAAAAAGAGAAAAAAAAACTTCCAATTGGCCACCTTAACAACATTCTCATAGTTTGGATTCAACTTGTGGTATGTAGATCAAGGGTCAATGAGCTTACCAAAAACAATTTTTGTGTTCCAATAATTAGTGCCTTGAAAAGGTATTCAAATGACAAGGGGTGCCCAAATTTATGCACCTGCCTAATTTTGTTTGAATAATTACTGCACACTTTCTGTAAAACCTATAAACTTGATTTCACTTCTCAAATATCACGGTGTTCATCTGCTATATGATATATTTACCTGAAATTGCTGAGCTGGACAACCAATGATTTATAAAGAAAAATCATGAAAATTATCAGGGGTGCCCAAACTTTTTCATACCACTGTAAATGTTGCACTGATGCCCCATCCACCATTATTAACACAAAGAAATGGTAAATAGTCTCAGTGTAGACAGTCTAATCCCCCCCCCCAAAAAGTGCACGGCATATGGCCTTTACCATTCCTGTGGTTCAAAAATGAGCCAAAGATCAAGCATAGCTACTTCTGTCTGACAAATATAAATGGTTTAAAATCAATACCCAAAGCTGCTCTTCAATATCCTAAAACAGATTCTGCTATGAGGCCAGTAGGTCAGGAACGAATTGTGCCAGAGCCTCCAAAAAAACGAGACTCAACGACAATGAGTCTGATGATGACAAAGCAGAGCAAGTAGAGGGAAAAAAAAACGGATAAACTTGCAGATTTTAGAAGGAGATTTGTACATATTTAGTCTTTATGAATAGGTAATACACTTAGTAAAATGTAATTGCTCTGTCACTTAAAAACGTAACAAGGCTGTAAGCACCACCCAGAGTACAACAGACAAAAATAAACTGGTTTTATATTTATCCTTGTAGCTCCAGTGCAAGCATAAAGACGGCAATGCCAAACACGTCCAGCATAATAAAACCTTTACACAGCCATAATAAAACACGTCCATATGTATCATGAATATAATCATTTCTTTATTTTACCATTGGGCGCAAAATGTACAAGTCTTTTTTTATTCCAAGGTATAAAATTATTACTCTTAAATAAGCAATTCATTAATAAGTATGTAAATGCATTATTTGTTACAAACCCTGAATAGAACGAATCCCTTCGGACATCCGAAACGAAAAAAAAAAAAAAAGTTAGCAATACAAATCCAGCAGATTGCAACCTGACTCAGTTATTCAGAAGTATTGCTCAGTACTTGCCTGTAAAAAAAAAAAAAAACTTGGACACAAAATAAGCATTATTATATAGATATGTACACAAAATAGATGCTCTACGTTTTTTAAAAAAAGGCCTTGGTTGAAGCTGTTTGTCCGAGGGAACGGAACGTGTGCTCTGTCTGCGGCGCGACGGCATGGCAGTGCGGCTCACGGCGCGGACTGGTGACATCATCTCCGGGGGGTGACGGGGGTCAGACCTGGATTCAGTGCATCTGTGGAGCAAATCGAGAGCACGGGAGAGGTTTAGAACAAGGTTGCCATGCCGGGGTCGGCTCTGTGTGCATCTGTTAGTGTTAGAGCGTCGATCGTAGTGTGTGACCTCTCCGGCGAGGTCTGAGCGCTGAGGGATGAGGATGATCCTCGTTCACACCGCAGCGCAAATGCAGTTTATAAGAAAAGCCTCGGGACGAACAGAGTCAGTAAGAGAGCTGCAACATGAGGATGTGATGAGGATCCTGAGAGAGTGCACTGTGTGTGTGTTGAAGGGTAAATATGGCATATTGCCTTATATGGGCACATGGACTGGACTGTGGTGGCACAGCAGTTAATGTACTGCCCATAAGCTGCCCATGTGGCCTTAAGCAACGCCCTTGCCCTTCCACTTTAAGCTGTAATCTGGGGCATCCCTGGAGAGTGCTACACATCACACAGACCCAAACTCACCCTGGCATAGCCACATATAGACAGCCCCAGAGTCAGGCACTAGATGCCCAGTTGTTGCTAGGAAACTCCCGACTCACAGCACGGGCATTGCTGAGGTCTTGGTACGTCGCGCTCATGCACATGGGACCACAGACAGAGCCCTGTAAGCAGGACCCACACAGAGAAAGGCATGCAACCTGACAAGTTGCGTGTCCTCAGATTTCTGTCTCTTGGTCAGAGTGGTTTCCTGCACATGGGCCTTTAATTCCGTGGTGCATTTAATTCCAAAGGTTGCCAGATCTAGCGAGAAAAAGAACGCCAAATAACACCAAGTCTTTAGAATAAGTGGTCCTGGCAACCGTGGGGAAGGCTCGCGCACATGCGCAGACTGAAAGCACCGATTATAAGTGGATAACTGGTATACACACCATGAGTAATCTGATTTCTGGGGTCAAATGCAGCTCTCTTTATCAGATTTCTTTCTTTCTTTCAGTGAATAATCAGATAACTGCAGAAATGTGACTATGATCGGATTATTAAGTGCATATAAACACAGTCCGTGCCTATCACTCTGGTTAAGGTGGCGTCGGCCAAATGCCGTAGATGATAATGCTTCATTTCGCTGAAGCATTTTAATTCTTCTTTAGATCGTATATCACTTGATTCGACTGTGATCATAGCTGCACATCCACCAGCTATTAGGCGTGTTTAAATAACCCAGCGCGGCATCTGTAATCAGTCTCGGATCGACTCGTGCATCATCTGCGCCTCCATTAACTGATGCTCAGGCCGGCGTTCGGGATGGAAACGTGTAATTAACGCAGGCTGCCCTGCAACTTACGAGTTCGCCCGAAGCGTTTAAGCATTAATTATACACACTTAACAGCGATGCGCAGCGCAGAGAGAAAATGATTTAAGGGATGAAATATTAAGAAATGCTTTTAATGTCAAAATCATCAGGGTCAAAAGGAGGCGAGTGTTCTAAAGTGTGAACTCGAACCTTCAGACTTTCATTAACCCACATTGATGCTCAGTACCGCCAAACAGACACTTACTTGTGCTGTTTGGTATACTAAGCTGCTTCCGTCATCAGCTCCAGCCCCACCAGACCCGGGCCACTTAATGTCAATGTGCATACTTCACATTTGATTCGAACTTTGACTCCATGACTTTAGTTTCGCTCTTAGATTTATCATCTACGCCGCCCAAGGAGGTTGGGTCCCTTTTTGAGTCTTGGTCCTCCCAAGGTTTCTTCCTATAACACTTGGGGAGTTTTTCCTTGCCACTGTCGCCCTAGGCTTGCTCAATTTGGGATTGGACGTAGTTACTAGGAGATAATCTAAACTTGTAAAGTTGCTTTGAGATAATTCTCCATTGTAAAAAGCGCTATATAAATAGATCTGACTTGACTTGACTAATGGACAAACGTTCACTACAAAGATAAGACGGTGAACTAAAACCAAGAGATTTGGGTTGAGAAAGTCAAAGCTGCACCTGCAAAGTTTGGACCTACACAAGTCTAAACTTTAAGTATCTGGCATTGAGAAACGCCCCATCATCTCACTCTCAGTGCTTGGAAGTGGAGCACCTTACAGTACAGGGAGTGCCTGTTTTATGATGGCCTGACTTACGCTACTTCGACTTTACGATGGGAATCCGATAATAAATAATAATAAGTTCACATTCAGCAGAAACCGTACTCTGAATTTTGGATTTCTCTCCGATACTATCTGATGAGGAAGTCGGCAGTGCGTGACAGGGAGTCACATGGCGGGAGTGATGAGTGCTGGGAAATGTAGTGAAGACATACTGAGGTCACGAGCGCGTACAGTATTAAGCACGTTTTAGGAACGCTGGTACCTCAGAACTCGACCACCTCAGAAGTCATCGAATTCGGTTCTCAACGCATTTCGACTAGAAACATTTGTTTCAGTTCTCGTCGTTTGCTTGGTCCTCAGTGCACTTGCTAAAACTTGTACGAGTCGAGTCACTTAAGCCGAAACTCGATTCACGATTCAGTACACAGTGATTCAGATTCACAATAGCTCTTTTTCAGTGCAGTTTTTCATGTTTTTCTTTATTTTTACATCTAAAGTATTGTATTCTTAGTGCAAATAAATCTCCATGGGTCCTAAAAAGGTTAGTAATGACAGCCCTGAGTTCGCCAATAGAGTAAGTGTTTTTATTTTTCGCTTCCAATCCATTACTCACTAAATTACATGAGATTTCTCAACACTTTACTACAAAATAAGCTGTGTGTTATTATTTTGGCCATCTGTAAGTTAATGTAAGTGTTACTGTGTAATCGGCTCCTCTGTAATACAGTATACACTATACTAAACTCATCGGTTCATGATACATTTGACTTGTGATGGATTTGTTGAACATATCCCCTTCATAAATCAGGGAGCACCTGTACAATAGAACTCCATTAATGTATATAATGCCTTATACAGGGGGATTTTCTGGGGGTCTGGAAACAATGCATTCAATATACATTATTATTTACATATTATTATCGGTACTCGTTGTTTTCGGTTCTCAATGAGCCTTCTGGAAAGAATTAATGACGAGAACCAAGGTACCACTGTATACTGAATTTATTAAACCCCTTGGTTGACGATAAATTCAACCTACGAGGGATTTGTTGAAACGTATCACATCATATATCGGGGGGTACCTGTGTAAACGGTATTATTCACACCCCCCACCCAGCGCGTCTGCTTACCGCCACAAACAGAAACGAACTCTGTGGGAAACACCGGGAAGCCAACAGGGCCAGCAAACTCGTCTCGGCTGATCGACGACATTAAATACTGTGTGTGTTTGCAACGCAGACACACTATAAATACACGGTAAAAAGCTGAGCTTGCACACATAACACACACCACACACAAGCATTCATAGATGGACAAAAGGAACCAAGGGACCAATAAGGTGTTAGTGGGTCTCACTGCTCCGTCTTTAAGAGCACCACCTGCACCATTAATTTCCATTTACTCAGTGTTTTGATCCTCTCACTGAACATCTAATAAAGCATCTCTCCCACAGCTGCTCCTGAGATTTACACACCGGATTCCCACAGTCAGACCGATGACTCGGAGCAATGAGGCGTGCATCCAACACCCAGAGCCCTAGCCCAAAACACGCACCTATTTCCGTCTCGCGAGCCCTCGCCATGGGGGGCAAGAGCCCTCCCCAAAAAAAGACTACAGGTTGTGAAACATTAGGCACCTAATGATCAACACAACGTGGGATAATACTAATTTAATGCCAGATGAAATGTCAGTTCCACCGAGACACAGCGAGAGCAAGCAAGACCGAGAGAGAGAGCGAGATAGAGAGTATTTGCGTTCCAGCTCTGCTATTAGAATCATACGTCTTGTTTCTCCAAGATCTAATGATGTCAGAGGAGCACTAATGGACCATTAATATTTAACACTGCATTAGGGCACATATCCCAATAATTAAGGGTATTTTCCTCTCTTAGACGCCGCTCGGTCGTGAAGACGCCCCCCCCACCCACCCACCCAAATGTCATGAGCAAGCATTAACGCTCAGCTGTGTGTGTGTGCATTTCTCTCGCTCTGGCTTCTGAACATTTTCCAAATTGCTATGAGCCGTGTAAGAGCCAAATCCAAACACGATCTAGTTAGGTTTCATCCCAAAAAAAAGAGAAAAAAAAGAAAGCCATGCCTCCAGAAATGAGGAATCAAGCAAATCAACAAGCAATCGAGCTAGCACTGAGAAAACGAGCCACAAGATTTTGAACAATGACAAAACCAAACTAAAAAATACAAGCAATAAGAAAACTGAGCAATAAAAAAGAAACTCGAGCAAGCAAGGACAAGTCAGGCAAGACTTGGACACCATGAAACATGAGCGAGTAAATTAGAAAACAACAAAAAGAAAACAAAGAAATCAAGAAAAATTCAACAAGGAGTAAATCAAGCAAGTTGAGAAGAGTGAGCGTGCAATGAAACTTCACACAATGACAAAGAAAGCTAAGAGATTCAACTAAACTTGAGAAATGGGAGCAAACAAAGAGAATTCACGCAATGAAAACACAACCACCCAGCACAAAAATGAGGAAATAAAGAAGAATCGAACATGCAAAACACGAACGAGAAAATCTAACTGAGAAAGCAACCAAGGAGAACGCAATGATAAAGCAAGCAGGCAGTGGGAAAATTGAAGCAAAATGAGAAATTTAAACAATGTCAAACTGAGCAAGCAATGAGAATATCAACAAACAATCAGGCAAGCTGAACTGGAAGCAACGGAAAATTAAGCAAGCAATAATAAAAAAAAAAAACAAGCAGAAAGACAATGAGCAAGCAGTGAGAAAACAGTGAAAGAGTTAAATGAAAAAAATCAGCAAGCAATAAAAAACAAAAATAAAAGGAAAGCAACCTGACCAACAAAACTGAGCGAGAGAGAACAGAAGCATGTAGAAAGAAAAGGAAAAAAAAAAAAATCGAGCAAGCAATGAGAACAAAAACACGTAGGGAGAAAAATCGAGCAAACAAAGAAAAATTCAGACAAACCAAGCAAGTGACAACAAAAAACAAGAACGCAAAGACTCAATGAGAAAGCAGTGACAAAATAGTAAAAGCAACGAGAAAGCAAACAGGCAACATGAACTGAAACAACAACAAACTAAGCAAGCAATGAGGGGAAAAAAAGAAAAATAAGCAAACATAGAAATTTCACATTGCTTGCTCAAGAAAAATCAACCAAGCAAAAATCAAACAACCAGTGTGAAATCATTAGAGATAACAGAGCTATGAGAAAATCAACTAAAAATTTTAAATAATGACAAATTCAGCAACCAATGAGAGCATCAACAAGCCATGAGAAAAACCGAGAACCCACCCAGGAAAGGATGAAAAGAATGAAGTAATAACTAATAAAAGTATGAATATTAAACTCTAAATACAAGCAAGCACGGTGAATTGAAGCAATGAAAACACTAGAAAAATGAGCAAACAATAATTAAAATCGAGCAACAAGTAGAATTCGATCAACTTGGAAAATGAGACAGCAACCAAAAACCAAGTCAGGAAAAAAGCATGAGCAAGCAAGATGAATTCAAGCAATGAAAAAGCAAAAGTAATCCCATTACTGATTACATGACTTCTAAGATGCTTCCTAAAACACATTAATCTGTTCCAACTAGAAAGCACAAGGGTAACAGACAGTCCTAAATGTTTCATTTAAGAAAAAATAACGTTGATGTTTTAATTCTAATCGCAGCTTGTATTCCGTTTTCCTGAGGCTGTTGCACAAATCTGGCCAGCAGATGTCGCTAACGCACTGGGATTTTGAGCATTTACAAACACTGAATTTTACTTAGAGGAAGTTTGTTGGAAATCTTTTGGAAAGAACTTGTATTCTTGCTTAGAAACATGAGAACCGCAAGTAATTTTTCAATGAACCAGTAACTATAAGGTGTGTTAATTACAGGACAACACGAGTCACTGTACCGTGTTGCACCAACACTGTTTATAACGTAGTGAATATTTGTTCTGAAGATCTCAGCCCACACCCCGCTGCCTCTGTTAGCATGTGTATGCAAATCAGTCAGAAAGTCGCCCCCCATTCAGGGGTAATTGCAGCTCTGCCTTTTGTCTATTATCTAGCCCTGTTTATGCATATTAGAGGAACAGTGGGCTGAGGGAGCACCGAGCGGGGACATGTGGAGCGGAGAGATAGGCAGCCGAATCCGACTCCACTGAAAGCAGCCCTAATCCCACTCAGTACCGCGGCGTGATTAGCTCCGGCGCCAGATTAGAAACACGACGCGGGTAATTACAGTCCTCGCTCCGTCTTCCCAATTCACGCTGCAATTTCTGTCTTATTACTGATTGTTCAGAAGATGGCTCATTAGGGCAAATGGGCCCGTACGCCCGCGCTGGTACGGTACTGCTTACTGAGGAGCCGCGCCAACCGAGGCCTAACTGAAATGGGAAACGTTGTAGCGTTTACATTTAATAAACGTCCTTATCCAGAGCGACTGATACGATCTTACAACATGGGCCAACAGTGGCAGCGCGGCAGGGCTTGGGTTTGGACCCTCCTGGACCTTCTGGTTTGTAGCCCAGCACGTTAAACCCACAGTAAGGTGATCGGCTGTTTCAAAATAAACTCCAAATTAGAAATGTATCAAAAACGTGCATGTGAAAATTTAGCATATTTAGGATCTGGATCTGTAACAGAGACCCATAAGCATCCTGTCCAGAGCACGTTCACGCACGCCATTACATTACATTTACCTTTACAGCATTTAGCAGACACCCTTATCCAGAGAGATTTTTTTGTGGGTTAAGGGCCTTGCTCAAGGACCCAACAGTGGAAGCTTGGCAGAGTGGGATTTGAACCCTGGACCTTTTGGTCCATAGTCCAGTATCTTAACCGCTAGGTTACCACAGTTCTTTTGTTCCTTCTTTCTTTCGTTTGTTTGTTCTATTGTTTTTTCTTTATTTTGTTCATTCTTTCATTCGTTATTTCTCTCTTTTGTTCTTTTTTTCTGTTCTTTCTTTCATTCGTTTATTCCTTCACTCATTTTCAAT
Source organism: Ancistrus triradiatus (assembly GCA_025084515.1). Lineage (NCBI taxonomy): Eukaryota > Metazoa > Chordata > Actinopteri > Siluriformes > Loricariidae > Ancistrus > Ancistrus triradiatus. The sequence goes on along the minus strand of JAJAGP010000795.1, from coordinate 266,444 downwards.
CCAATTCAGGGTCGCAAATCCAGGTTCTTACTTGCAGCACATGGCACAAGGTGGGTGAGTGCCAGGCCATCACAGACATACATCACACTTGCTCACCCTGAGACACCATTTGTCACAGGGTGACCTACAGCATGACTTTGGAATGGGGGGGGGGAACCGAAGTATCCAAAGATACCCGGGAAGAACATGCAAATCACACAGGCCGGGACTCGAACCAGCTCTCTGGTGCTGTGAGGCAACAGTGCCAACCCAAAAATGGAAGTAAAACATGAAAAAAAAATAATAATAATAAAGCAGTTTTCCTAAATGTAGCTGAACAGCTCTGGTTGGTTTGAGTCCTCACAGCTCCCGACTCTGCTCTTCTAATTGTATTGAACTGTTTATGTAAAACTGCATTATTAGAATGATTTAGGCTCTAAACTGGTAGCTATGAGCTTTTCCTTCTCAGCTGAAGCGAACTGCAGAACTCAAACATTTCTCGGCGGTTTTTGCGGTTTCTAAGTGCACAGTTGTGTACAGTTGACCTTTAAAAGCCCTCTGAGCGCCTGATCCCGGTCTGCAGGTGCTCATATCCCTGTAAATCCAGCTGGCTTGCACAGTTCCAGCTACGAGACCCACATGAGTCATAAAATCCATAGACTCTGGGACTTTAGTACCCCTAAGCTTTGGGCGATGGGGCCAAAATTGGTGTGATCACCTTCACAACAGCTGCAAAGGCATTTGGTGGAGGATTCTGTAGTTCTGCTTAATAAAGTCAAAGCTGTAACGATTTACTGACAGGAATCTGTACATCACTCCAAAACCTCACAGCTACAACCATTTATAGTAAAGGAGGCATGGCTTCAGCTATCAACCTAAATAAGAAGGTGTGGCTTCAGCTAACAGTCTAAATATAGGTGGTGTGGCCTCAGAGCTATAAGTTTTAATAAAGGAGGTGTGGCCTCATAGCTATCAGTCTAAATAAAGGAGGCATGGCCTCAGCTATCCGCGTAAACAAAGGAGGCATGGCCTCTGAAGTATAAATCTAAATAAAGAAGGTGTGGCCTCAGCTTTAAGTTTAAATAAAGGAGATGTGGCCTGTGAGTTATCTGTCTAAATAAGGTGGTGTGACCTCTGAGCTACAAGTGTAAAGGGGGTGTGGCATCTGAGGTATCAGTCTAAATAAAGGAGGTGTGGCCTCCAAGTTATCAGCGTAAACAAAGGAGGCATGGCCTCTGAGGTATAAATCTAAATAAAAAAGGTGTGGCCTCAGCTTTAAGTTTAAATAAAGAAGGTGTGGCCTCTGAGCTACTGGTCTAAATAAAGGAGGTGTGGCCTCAGCTATCCGCGTAAACAAAGGAGGCATGGCCTCTGAGGTATAAATCTAAATAAAAAAAGGTGTGGCCTCAGCTTTAAGTTTAAATAAAGGAGGTGTGGCCTCTGAGCTACTGGTCTAAATAAAGGAGGCGTGGCCTCTGAGCTACAAGTGTAAAGGGGGTGTAGCATCTGAGGTATCAGTCTAAATAAAGGAGGTGTGGCCTCCAAGCTATCAGCGTAAACAAAGGAGGCATGGCCTCTGAGGTATAAATCTAAATAAAGAAGATGTGGCCTCAGCTTTAAGTTTAAATAAAGGAGGTGTGGCCTCTGAGCTACTGGTCTAAATAAAGGAGGTGTGGCCTCAGCTATCAGCGTAAACAAAGGAGGCATGGCCTCTGAGGTATAAATCTAAATAAAAAAGGTGTAGCCTCAGCTTTAAGTTTAAATAAAGGAGGTGTGGCCTCTGAGCTACAAGTGTAAAGATGGTGTGGCATCTGAGCTATCAGTCTAAATAAAGGAGGCGTGGCCTCTGAGGTATAAATCTAAATAAAGGAGGTGTGGCCTCTGAGGTATAAAGCTAAATAAAGAAGGTGTGGCCTCAGCTTTAAGTTTAAATAAAGGAGGTGTAGCCTGTGAGTTATCTGTCTAAATAAGGTGGTGTGACCTCTGAGCTACAAGTGTAAAGATGGTGTGGCATCTGAGCTATCAGTCTAAATAAAGGAGGCGTGGCCTCTAAGCTATCATCGTTAACAAAGGAGGCATGGCCTCTGAGGTATAAATCTAAATAAAGAAAGTGTGGCCTCAGCTTTAAGTTTAAATAAAGGAGGTGTGGCATCTGAGCTATCAGTCTAAATAAAGGAGGCGTGGCCTCTAAGCTATCAGCGTAAACAAAGGAGGCATGGCCTCTGAGGTATAAATCTAAATAAAGAAGGTGTGGCCTCAGCTTTAAGATTAAATAAAGGAGGTGTGCCCTCTGAGCTACTGGCCTAAATAAAGGAGGTGTGGCCTCTGAGTTACAAGTGTAAAGGGGGTGTGGCCTCTGAGGTATCAGTCTAAATAAAGAAGGTGTGGCCTCTGTGCTTTAAGTTTAAATAAAGGTGTGGCCTCTGAGGTATAAATCTAAATAAAGGTGTGGCCTCAGAGATAGTCTAAATAAGGAGGTGTGGCCTCTGAGTTACAAGTGTAAAGGGGGTGTGGCCTCTGAGGTATCAGTCTAAATAAAGAAGGTGTGGCCTCTGAGCTTTAAGTTTAAATAAAGGAGGTGTGGCCTCTGAGGTATAAATCTAAATAAAGGTGTGGCCTCAGAGATAGTCTAAATAAGGAGGTGTGGCCTCTGAGTTACAAGTGTAAAGGGGGTGAGGCCTCTGAGCTATCAGACTAAATAAAGGGGATGAGACCTCTGCTTTAAGTCAAAAATAAAGGAGGCGTGGCCTCTGAGGTGTAAGTCGAAATAAAGGCCCACTAAAGGAGGCGTTGCCACTATGCAACCAGGCTCAGTAAAGAAGGCGTGGCCTCTATGCAATTAGATCCAGTACAGGAGGCCTGGCTCAGCTACAAATCTAAATAAAGGTGGTGTGGCCTCTATGCAATTAGGCCCAGTAAAGGAGGCGTGGCCTCTACGGTGTCAGTCTAAATATAGGAAATCTCCGCCTCTATATCAGTCCCAGTGAAAGAGACGTAGATTTTGTGTAATCGTTTTTTTGCATGGAAAAAATTAATCATAAAACCACGAGCTAGACAGATGGTGTTAGAGAAAGAGTTTGTTCACCCAAATTAAAGCTCAGATCCTCCTGACAGCCTGGACACCGGCATTAATCTTACAAACAGGTGCTGAGAGAATTCATGCAAATTCCGCTCCCTTCACCTCACACACTGTGGTTTGTATTCACATGATGGCGTGTGGACGCAAAGCATCATCCTCTTTCAGCCCTAAAGTGGGGTTGCTGACCCAACAAGAGGACAAAACCTTCATAAACAAATTAAGGAATGTACAGGGTGAGCGATGTCTGGATCGAAAGAAAGCAATAAAACAGCAGGGGTTCGATTCAACAGGCTGATACAAGGTGGTGCAAATGACTGATAAGGAAGAGACGTTTCAATCGGTGCAGCATCAGGACTTTTAATAGCTGCTTTACTATTTCTCTGGATGGATGAGCCCTCGGGTCTGTGGGAAGGGACGCGGTCGGGCTCTCGTACCGAAAGCTTGCGGGGGTAAAAATATGAACTATTAATCTGCATCAAAGATTCATTAGAGAGAGGAGCGGCAGAGGGACGTCGAGGAAGGAGCTACGGTCGAACCCTGCACCTAATGACCACCTGAATATTTCATGACCGTCTGGGGTGTCCGTGCCTCAGAAATCTCACTAGTCCAAATCGGATTGCTACGCCATTCCTACGTCCGTCCGAAAGTGCTCTGAGAGACAGGTTAGGCGTGAAGAGCACTTTGCAATAATGTTTACGCTCTGTAAATAAATAAAAACCGTTTGAATCAAGGCAGCACCTCAGAACTAAACGCTAAAAGGGCGATGCCGGGGCGTAAAAATAGCTTTTGAAGTGCCACAGTCTCTGCGAGTCGTGCCGTGTAATGTGGCTTTTAAGTAGAGCAGGAGACTCGGGTGCTACACAGCAGTTGGCAGGCCATATGCCAAAACTAATGAGAGCCAGAACTCCGACAGGGCTAAGATCCACATTTACACAATCACCAAACAGCTGAGAAGTCAAGTCGCTCCGCACACTGCTGCTCAGGGCCGTGTGACACGGCGCCAGAACGGCTATTTACTCTGAAAAGCACTTAAGCTCTAACATTAATGCAATGAAACACAATCAGACAAAAACAGAACCGGTGCTGGTTTTATTTTGTTTTTAGTTATTAAAATAGAAGTGCATGGTACCGTCTGCTTAAAGGCAAAGTTTAAAAAGCCTGTTCCATTTTGATTGTTTACCTCTGGACGAGCAGGTCACGTTTAGGAGCGTGAACTGTTCAGACAAACATCTGACATTTGAACAGCCTAAAAAAATCAGATTGGGGCCACTTTTACCTGCTACGTGCCTCTATGGGGCTCACACAACATCCTGGTCATATAACATGACCTCACAAATCGTATGGTGGATGTTAAGTCACACGTTCCGGAACATAGAACTTGTGACTTGTGGTTACAAAGGTGTGTGGCTAACAGTGGAGGTGCAGTGTGCCCTCTACTGGACCAACACCACAATGACAATACTCATAACATGAAGGATCCACATTCCGTCTGTTTCTTTCTGTCTCTGTTAAAAACGCAGATACTGAATTATCTGCAGTTATCTATTAACAGCACTATTTAAAACCATTTTACAGTACAAAAGATAATGGTGTAAACTATAAATCTTAACTAAAGTTAATTAATAACAAAAGCATGATCGCAAAGCCACCGCTCCTAACTGGGGGTCCAAACATCGGCTTTGTCTGCTCTGAGGTGCTAGGAGTTTGTCAAAATACAACTTGCACACGTCAAGTAAAATTTAAGTAACACACTGGGAACAAAATCTTCACATAAAATTACTTAAAACATATTTAATAGGGTTATATTTGACTTTTAGCTAAATATTTAGCCGTCTTGAAAAGCGAAAAGGAGCCAACATGGAAAAAAGCAAGCTTAAGTGAAATTTTTGCCAAAACAAGATTTGTCATGAATCACTTTATTCTTTTGGTCTGCGTTTCTTAGCTACCCATGGAGGGGCTCCAAGGAAAAAAGGCTGGGAACCAGCGTGGTAAGTGCCGACGATAAACCTTAGCGAAAAGCAGACATCTGGTTTTTACAGTACTATTCACACCACCCTCCCTGTCTCACCTGCTGCAGTGTTTACGCCGCTTTGCCCTCCATTTCTCTGGCGGATTCGGCGGCCCGCGCCAAACCGTCGGCCATCAGGGCCTCCTCCAGACTCCTCCTGGCCTGGAACACCTTCAGCTCCTGTTCCCTGAGGAGACAGCAAGGCGGTGGATTAGAGACAGAGGGAGAGAGAGCTGAGGAAGATGACGGGTCTGCACTTCACCATCCCGCGCTCTGTCTGCTGCCCTCGAGCCGCTCTGTTGATTAGGTGCGACCCTCTCTTTAACGCTTTCCATCATACGTCACATCGCTAGCTCATCTGTTCCTTCTTTCTGTCGCCCAGGTAACGCTCCGTCCCTCCCAACCCCCGGCTCTCGTTAACTAATCTGAATCCAAGCTCCATCGTGGGCTTCGTTAGAGCTAATATAGGAAGAGGGAAACAAAAACACGACAACCGCCGCTCGTTCTCTCCGATTTAAACACAAGATAATGCAGAGGCTCCACACACCATCCGAAACAACCCAGTCAGGGCTAAGGCCTCACACACCATGAAAACACAAAATATTCAGACGCTACTCTTTCGCCTCAAAACTATACATACCGGGCTGGTTCAACTGGTTCAACTGGTTCAACTTGTTTTCTTGCAGCAAAGGAAAGACTGTATACTATCCTACTTATTCCTACTTGGAATTCACAGTTAATTGGTTCCAAGAAGGTCTTTCATACTCCAACTTGCAGCAAAGTAAATAGGATTAATCCGTTCCCGCCTCCAAAATGATTGCTTTTTACGCCTATATTCGTACGTCATTAATGATTAAAAGTGTAAATAAAGCAAATGAGTGTAACACAAAAATAATAACCATTATATACATGAAATAAGTGAAATATAAGAGTTTAAATACGTCAAAACATAAAGTAAAACTTTATAGCCATTGAGGTGAACACAGACTCAGCATCACTGGGACAGCTGAGGAGGGGTCGGAAATCACAACCATAGATATATAATATAACGTAACAATGTAATATAATATAATATAATACAAAAAAAATAAAATAAAATAAAATAAAAAATATATATATATATATATATACACACACACACACACACACACATACACACACACACACACAAGACATAATGTACAAATATATATATTAATGTACAAATATAATATAATATAAGGCTGTGCTAAAAAAATTATATATTATTAATGTACAAAATAAAATATATCATATCATATATAATATAATATAATACAAGATTGTGCTAAAAAAATCAATATAATATAATGTACAAAATAAAATAATATAATATTATATTATGTAACAGGGCTGTACAAAAAAAAGGGCTGTGCTAAAAAAAAAAATATATATATATATATATATATATATATATATATATATATATAAAAAATATATAAATGTACAAAACATAATATAATATAATACAGGACTGTGCTAAAAAAAATCAATATAATGTACAAAATATAATATAATATAATATAATATTATGTAACAGGGCTGTACAAAAAAAAAAAAACAAAAAAAAAAAAAACAATATAACAACATACAAAATATAATGTCCTAATATGTACAAAATACAATATAAAATAATATAATGCAATATAGGGCTGTGCTAACAACAAAATCGATATAATATAATGTGCAAAATATAATATCATATAACACAATATAATATAATATAACATAGGGCGGTGCTAAAAAAAAAAAAAAAACGATATAATATAGGGCTGTGCTAAAAAAAAAAATCAATATAGTATTACAAAGTACAAAATATAATATAATATATAGGGCTGTGCTAGAAAAAAAATTAAATAATCGACACAGCAATATATTGTGAAATTTCTTTTTGTGATATATTACATTGATTTTCAGCTCCAAATATCGATTTTTTTGAAGGAAGAAAAAACATGTTTTAAATGGGCTGTAAACTACAATATCTGCTCCTGTAGGTGGCGCAGTACAGTGTTTTGACTAAATGTGTCAGCTGATTTCAGCTGGTTTTATATTTTCAGTGAACTACATGGAATATCGCAATATACCGCGATATGCATCGTATCGCAAGGTATCGTTATATAATCGTATCGTGACCCATATATCTCGTCCTTTCACCCACCCTTAAAATAACATGCCCATCACTGCGTCCTAGTAAACAGCTTTCATCATAGCGTAGTACATTATAACTAACAGGTTTGTAGCTTTTAGCTTGTTTGATGAAAACAGATCAGAGACTGACATTATCGTTGTTGTATTTTCAGTCAAACGTCTCAAATATGCAACGTTCAAGTTCTTTATTTTTAGCTCACTGTTCTCTGGTCTCTTCTTTCTACAGAAACGACCCTAGATAATTACATAGGTAACGATGCCCTCTAGTGGATCAGATCCGCAATTCCAACAAGTACACACACTAGAACCATTATCATTGGTAAAGGTTGATCTGCCATCTTTAAAAATCGTCGTTTTCAAATGCGATCGGCCTGCCGGCTGTTGCTACGGCAACACCAGAGGCTACGGTGATTGGTCAGCGAGTTTTTGTCACCGCTGTATAAAATTGCGTCATTATACAAAAACTAAAATGAATGTACTTATTTGTCATCCGAATAAATCATAAATCGGTGTGTAACGGCCTTTACACCGGAGCTAGCCTGCTGAGAAACTTCTGACAGACGCGTAGGTTACGTGACGCCTCCCTGCGGCGGGAATAACACTAAGCAGAGGGTGAGCCATCTGAGCGAGCTTTAATCTGGGGAGAGCGCCAACGCTGGCCAAAAGCTGTCTCACGTCCAACTGGAAGGCAGCAGGGACGGACGCAGCGAAAATCCTCACAGCACGCACCTGACACGCGTCGCTTCACGCCTGGTCCTCATCAGTGTCGGCTTCCAAAGAGGAGGAGCCGGAGGGTTAGAGGAACAAACCGGACACGATTCATTTCTCCCAACTCTGTAATCACCAGCAGCAGCAGCTCATCTCCGAGGCATTTCACAGTCCATAGGGTTGGCCCGACCCACACCTATACATCCATCCCAAAAAACCCACCCTAAACACACAGCGCATACCCAGTGCCATCTAGTGGGCACATCCCTGCTTTCATCCCTCCTTCAAAAACATGGGAACGCCCAAACAGGCCCATCAAATCATCACAGAGCCTTTCCGGAACGCCGCATCCTCCTCGACGTACTTCAGTGGTGCCTCTCAGATCCCGAAAAATGGCATCCCAATTATTTCTGAGGCTAATCACCCCGTCCTGAAACGCAATCACTCCGCCAGCGGCGCTGACAGATAAATACATCATTTCTGCCAAGGTGGAAGAAGCTCATCGGCATTCCGACGGCTCTCCGGACGGAAAACGTGCCTGCCTCGCCCGGGGAAAATCCCATTTCAGGTCTGCGCTCTCCCTTATACAGTAGGCCGGTGCCAATTTATCTTGTCTGTAATGCCTGACGGAGCCGGAGCCAGATTGAAATTGGCATCCATTAGGAACCTTATGAAGCCGTTCCCCCTCCTCCGTCCGCCACGCGGGCGCTAACACGGCGGCGCCGCACCGACCGAAACGCTCGAGAGGAAGCGCCAGAACTCTTATTAAAGCGCTCGCGACAAGCGAGGCGCCGCTTAAAGAGTGGAATCTCCTAGAAAAGGGAGGGAAGGTCGGGGAGAAGAAGGCGGCCTCGATTTCAATCTGCGGCAGCAATCAGCATGGAGACGAGAGAGAATCGATTGCTGGACAAACTTCAAATAGGAGCACGGCTAAAGACACCCCCGCCCCCCCTTCTCCCATCACAATGCCGCCACACGACTGCAATCTGAGCTTATTGCTCACATCACAAGCACCCCACACACACACACACACACACACACACAGGCACGTACTTGATGTCGTCGTCGGTGACGTGGAAGGCTTTGCAGAGCGGCTGGGAGGTGTTGAGCCAGATGGCGGGGTTTTTCTCGGCCGCCGTGGACGTCTGACCCGTGATGGGACCCGAACTCGTGTGCAGAGCGCTGGCGATGGCCGACAGCAACGTCTCTTCTGACGAGTCCGGACCTACACCTGAGAAAAACACGAGCATGTCGCATTTAACGCATTAAACACACAAAGCATTTTACTGAAAGCAATCTGAAAAAAACAGAAACAAAGCAACTCCTGTACAATAAGCTCACAGAGCACGTGTGCCGGTGTGTGTGTGCGCGAGTGCGTTTACTGCACACTTGTTTGTTTGTGTTTACGTGCTGTGTTTTCCGTCCGCTTGTTTGTGTGGGTGGATTTATGTTTTCCATGTGTGTGTTTGTTAGTTTGTGTGCAGGCACTTTCTGATCACTTGTGTGTGTTGCGCTTGCCATGGATTTGTTTGTCTACGCATGTGCATGTTTTGCACTTTCCGCCCTTTTGTGCGCGTTGCGTTGTCTGTGCGTGAGTGTGTGAGAGCGCTTTACGCTTTATACGCATGCAGTACTGGGTAAAAGTCTTAGGCATTCTACATTTTGCAGTTCATACTCTGTTTATTGTTTATGTACATCTTAGTGGACACTGTGCATCGTCTAACTGGATTATAAATCCTTGATTTTTGCATCTAATGCAATACCATTTCTTGAACACTAGATGGCGCAGATCCCGTTCTCAGTCAGAACTCTAAATTCTTTTAAAAGTTTCTTTTTGTTTACATTTCTACACAAGAAAAGCCCATTATTTTGCATTGTTATTCTTCAGAAATAAAAGGGAATGTTTACCCCTGGTTATTTAATACATGGTGAAGCTACAGTAACACAAGACAATGGCTTTATTGTCATTGCACAATTATACAATGAATTTGGGATTGGTGCTCCAGAACAGTGCAAATCTACACAAAAACAGAAGACGACACACAGACAGATTAAGTCATATCAACACACAAAGACGTCTGATTAGTATTGGACAGACAGAATAAAAGGAAATATTGAATATAATAAATATTGTCCAGAGGGATTGCACTGATGGAATAGAGCATTTTGTTTACAATTTTAAACCTACTGTTTCTGGTCATTTCTTTTAATTGTACGTGTCTGCAATGCATGTTTTGCATTTTCCGTGTCGGTTCCTTTGCCTTCTCCGCGCACTAAACTCTTGAGTGTATCACAGGATTGAACGACTTATTGAGAGACGTTTTTCATGAATACAGGATCAGCTACATTGCTGTGACACACAACTGTTTCTGTAAACGAGCTTTGTTCATAGGATCTTTATCTGTACGAGCGCTCTGACGTGTTACTTTATGAAGCTTAATAAGCCCTGTGGGAGCCTCTCTTTATTTGATCTGATGATAGAGAGAGTCGTACTCACTCTGTAAACCTTTAGGAAGCTCCATAGTCTTGAGAAACTCTTCCGTGACATCTGACGACCTCAAACCTTTCAACCTCCTCTCCCAGAACAGCTACACACACACATACACACACACAGAGGGAGAGCACTTAAATACACGATAAAACACACAAGACTTGGCTTTGTTCCACACTCTGATCCATCTGCTGAGTAACTCCGAGGCTTAAACCCGGCGTTTATTGTTTCCGCCATGCAGGTCTCCACTAATTCCAAGTAGCCTTGAGCGGATTAGGCGTTAAGGTCAAATACGTTTCCTGCTTCTCTGAACCTGACAGGTCGTTCCGCAGTGCCATAACACCTTGAAAGCCTCCTGTAACCAAACTCGGACCATGCCTTGCTTTCAGCTTGTCGTACGACACTCGAGACGGGCTTTTGTCGCTTAAGCTGCTCCATGCTGGGCCGCGCACAGACTTTTCCTTTCAAGCAGCTTTTCTACAAACTGTTAGCACATAGCTGCTCGTGGCCAAAGTCCAAGCTGAGCCCAAGGGAGCCGTCTTTAGCCAACATGGCAGCTCGGCTCGGGCTCTGAACGACTCGCCAACAGCAGCTCATAAACAGGCCCGAGATTTATTGAAGTGTGTTCTTAAATAAAAGCTTCTTCATGGCCGCCGTGGGGCCTTTAACGGATAAACACAGCCTTTAAAACAATGCCTAAGTGTTTAAGACAGAATGAAGAGTTCGGGTTTAATGCCAGCAGTCCTGCACCAGGACAGAACACGGTACGAGCTGCCTCTGCTCGGCTCAGGACACAACACCTGACGGGCATCGTTATGAATTAACAGCAAAAGCACTGATGGGTAGAGAAAACGAGTCCTGGGAGAGCAGAGCCTATTCCAATCATTGTTCATTTGGCTCTTTGCATTCACAGCTAGGTTGTGACTCACTGAGTGTGTTTACATGCACTAAAGAATCCGATAACTACAGAAAATCAGATCGTCAGTAATACGAGCAACGGGTTTGTACTTAAGTAATCAGATAAAGGGAAAGCTTCGGGTAATATTCAGATTCTACTTTGCAACAAGCCAATAATCTCACAGAAATGTGTGACATTAACTTCAAAATTTAATATGAAATAGTCAAATTCATTTTCTCAAGTTTATATTGCGTTCCAAAGACTCCACAAAGCGTTCATTTCACTGCCTTTAATTCCACGGCATGTTTAATTAAAAAGGTTGCCAGATCCCGCAAGAAAAAACCCTAAAAGTCAATGGAAAAAGAAGCCAAATAAATCCAAATCTTTCGAATACGAGGACCAGGCAACCGTAGGGGGAATGATCGCACACATGCGCAGACTAAGAAAACCGATTATAATCTGGTAGCTTTTATACATGCTATGAGTAATCAGATCACTGTGGTAAATCCAACTCTCTTTATCAGATTTCTTAATATGATGATCAATCAGAGTACGCTGTATACATAACTGCAGAAATCTGACTATAAAAAGATTGCTGAGTGCATGTTAACACACTCACTGTATCGTACTTCAATTACAATTAATTAGGCACCTTATATAACCTACCTTAATTAAGTTAAATGCATGTTTGTTAAGGGTAAGCATCTATTATAATGACTGGGAAATATAGCGGGTTTTCTGTCCACCAAATGATTGTGAATTCTGAAAACAAAAATGTTTAAAAAAAAACAAAAACAAAGAGTTTAACACTAGGAGGAGGTGGAAAAGTCAGAACATCATAGTCCAGTCATAGTCTTATTTCTGCAGTTATTCTGATTATTCAAGTGGTCATGTACCTAGCAGAAATCCAAAAAGGGAGCCGGATTTTAGTTCAGTAATTGGATTTCTCCCCATTTCAATCATTTAACCACAAATAAAAACAACAACGTCAGGATCTTGTTTAACGACGTCTCCTGCGTTTAAAGTCAACAATCATCAATTTCTCATATCTTAATAAACTGGTTTAAAGCTGTAGTTCCGAGCTCTCCATTTTCAGAAATGTTAGGAGGAAGCCTGTGTACATCTTACTCACTCCTCAGTGGGATTCAAACAGTTAAAAATGTGTTACATAAATAAATAAACAACAGATAAAAGTTCATCCTGTTGTCAATCTCTGGTTTGCTTGTGAGTCACTGTGGATAAAAGCCTCCATCAAACTAAAAGATGTAAATCAAGAAACATTTCCGAAGCTGAAATAACAGGCAGGTGCAAACAGCGTTTGGAGCACAAAGGAATAGCTTACGTCCAAAACCTGGCCGCTCTGTAGGTTTTGTCTATTGCGTCTAATTTTATTTTTGGAATCCTATTTTTTTTTAACATGTTAAAGGTCAGTGGTTTTATCCAGAAAGTGGATTTGGTTTAAAAGTGCAGCACATCCTGAATAAAAAAAAATCACTTCAATAAGTATAATAAGGATAATATATGAATAGTACTTCATAAGAATCTGTTGCTACTGATGCATTTTGTCTACAATCACATGCATCGTGATAAATATCGAGTATCGTTAGAATGTCCATAAATATTGGGATATAATATTTGGACCATATCGCCCACCCTTAGTTCTAACCTCTGCGCCAAGCTTACTCTCTCCATACAGCATTCAGGTGGGAAGACACGACTGCTTTTCATGCTTCTCGTATTTAAGTCCTAATGATCATAAAGATATTTTCTGTAAAGAATCATTTGAGAGTTTTTAGTACTCTTTGGTCTGTGCCTTTTTTTTTCCGTTTTTTGCTAACAGTGTAAGCGGCTGTATGATGACGTGTGGTTATAACATCTGTACATGCAGGGGATTGAGGGTGTAAGAGGGGTGAGGGGGTTGTTAGGGGGGTGTTCATTAAAGCCCTGCTCACGGAGAACAGAGCAGTCAGGCAGCAAGCTTATTCCCAAACACCAATGACTCCTGAACACACAGCACAAGCCTCGCTCGCTCGCTCGCTCTCTCTCTCTCTCTCTCTCTCTCTCTCTCTCTCTCTCACCTCCACTCCCACAGCACTTTCACTAACACTCTCTCTGCTTGTATAGCAGCTCACACACTAACATACATCATTCTGACCTCAATTATAGTGTACACTGACAGAGAGAGAGAGAGAGAGAGAGAGAGAGAGAGAGAGAGAGAGAGAGAGAGAGAGAGAGAGAGAGACAGACAGACAGAGACAGACACTTTTCTGTAACTCTTTGTACATGCATGTTATTTATAATTTTGTCATTCTATCAAATACAGTCACGCGACTTTTGTTTACGTTTATTCATTTATGTAACGTCGCCATCAGCATCAGTGGCCAGTCACGCGAGTGAAGAATTACAAATGAAAATGAAATGAATGACAGACAGACAGAAGGCCAGGGACAGACAGATTGAGAGACAACGAAAGAGACTATTATTTTTATTATTTTATTTGCACTATGTTATTTCCTACATTTCATACTACTGCTTTGCAAATGCTCTGGCAACACTGTACCTGTAACATTCATGCCAATAAAGTTCTTTTGAAATGATCTCAACTGAGAGACAAATACAGCATCAGAAAGAGACAGACAATGACAGACAGAGAGGGGAACAGATAGAGAGGGAGACAGTGTGAACGAGAGAGAGAAGGAAAGAGTGCAAGAGACAGCTAATGAGAGAGAGAGAGAGTAAGACAGAGAGAGAGAGAGAGAGAGAGAGAGAGAGAGAGAGAGAGAGAGAGAGAGAGAGAGAAACAATAAAAAACAGAAAGAAAGCAAGACAGTGAGAAAGAGTGAGACAAAGAGAGAGGGGGAGACAAATAGAAAGACAGAGAGACTGCGAGAGACCGACAGAGCGAGATAACGAGAGAGCAAGAGTCAGAGAAAGATAGAAAGACAGACAGCGACAGTGTGAGAGACAGACAGATAAGGGCACATGGAAAGAGAAACAGTGAGAAAGAGAAAAACAGCAAGACAGAGCAAGAGACAGAGAAATAGTGGAAGAACAATAGAGAAATGGAGAAAAACCAAGAGTAAGAGACAGAGAACAGAGACAGACAGACAGACAGAAAGAGAGAAGACAAGAGAAACAGCAAAAGACAGAGAGAAAGAAATGGACAGCGAGACAGAGCGTGAGACAGACAGAGAGCAAAATACAGCAACAGTGAGGGACAGAGAGGGAGAGACCAATAGAAAGACAGACAGAGAGCAAAGACAGAAGGAGAGAGCAAGAGACAAAGCGCGTGAGACAGCGAGAGAGAGACAGATCATCAGCACTCTGTCTAACCACAGACTACATACAGCCTTTATACAGTGATTCATTCAATAATTCATCAGTATGTCTGGTTATATCTAACACTATTTTAGTCTATTAACTGTAGTTGTACTCTATTTTAATCGTTTATTCCCCTATTTTTAACAATGTTCCTTTTTATAACTGTATTTGTACTTATTGTATCTGTACTTATTATTCATTAATCATATTCGCTTTGGCAGCATTGTACCACAGCAGTCATGCCAAACAGTGACACATCTGATGTGCTGCCTCCTTTATTACTTATTATATACTGCAGTCATGTGACCGTCCACGTCACAACTCATGCCCTATTTAACGAGTGTGTAAAAAGGGGGCGGAGCAACTCGGACCCTATCACAGCGTCAGTGTGTGAGCAGGGGACGGTGGAATAAAATTTTCATCCAATATCACAAAAAACCTTACTACTACATGATGAGACGGCCTTACTGCTCTAACCTGAAGGCCTCCTGATCCAGCACTCATGGGATATACATGGGCCTTTGGTGACCCCTGGTGGTTACACTGAGATATAGCAATTTCTGAGCAGTTCCTAGTGCGCAGTTTTCAGGCAAAACATGACTTTGATGCTTGAAACTCGGTTTAGGTTTAGTTTTTAGTCTGGTTTAAAGTGAAAACTGAACCACAGAAGAGAGTTGTTAGTAGTTGTTGGTTAGTAAGAGGAACGTCTTCACTCGTGTGATCGGTCACACTCGAGGCTGTAGCAGCGAGAACGTGCTGCACAGAAGAACGTTGCTATACAGCAGCAAAAATAAAAACAATTATTACAATGGTATCAGAATCAGTTTGAGTCGAGATTCCCTTGCAAAGCTTCTCTCACTTCACTGACCCCGCTCTGTGCTCGCGTTTAAGGATTTAAACTGCAAGCGTTTGTTCCCTAAACTCTGCGTTCGCCATTGTCTCTGGTCCCTTTTTATCATGGGCAGATATTTCGGTAGCATCTCTAATGGTACAGACAGATGGCATTATGAGGAGAACTCTTACCTGTCGGGGCTGTTCGGTCGCTCGCTGTAAGTCTGTCTTGACTTTGTTGTTGGGATGGTTAACCACTTTGGTGACGGGCTGTTTGAAGATGGAGGCGGTTTGTCTGATGGGCAGTGCTGTGTTCAGGTCGGGCTTTCCCTGGAGGAAAAAAAAAGGATAGAAGTAAGTCCTACTGGCTTTATTCAAACTAAAAGCTGTGCCGGAAAGAAGTGAAAGCTGACGTAAGAAAGCTGAACTAAATACGGACAATCCTTCAGAAAATGTTTGCCCTTAATGAGCTTTCAGGGGGGAAACCAGCAACCTGTGCCGAGGCTGTACATCTGCCTGCACAGAGCGAGGGCCGGGCTATGCTCCAGAAGCCCTGATCAGGGCCAGTGTTAATTTTGACAGCAAATTTTTAGTCTTTTTGTCTATAGTCTTTTCACTAAAATGTAATTTAGGTTTAGTCATCTGAATTGTTTTTAATGTAAACACTGCAATACATAAATGCTTTAACATTTCCCTTTTAAGATGAAACATCTACATGCATGCATTGGTAATAAAAGCATACATTAAATTCCCACCATAGATCTGCTTCACACTCGGTGTGGACATTCAGCAGATATTCTAGTATAGAATTTAGCTGGAATGAATGATATAAGATCTAATTAAGATATAAGCTCAGGTCTGTATGCATGCATTATAACAACTGCAGACAGTAATGTGTCACCAAAGCTCAATTTCCATCAAAGATCTGCTTCAAACTCAGTGTGGACACTCAGGAGATATTGTAGAATAGAACCAAGTTAGAATAAATGATATATTAAGAGCTTTATTAAACATATAAGATCGGATATATGTGGTGCTCTATATGCATTTATTCATAATTACAGTATACATAACAGAGTTATGTTACCCGAATACTCCATAAATATAATATGAACACTTTTCAGACAAAGTTAAAATATATCCACGTCACAAACTGAAAACATTTTAATCCCTACTTTACTTGCATTTAGGTGCTGGTAGCTTAACTGCAGTTTCAGGATGACGTCCCTGCAGATGTTATATTTTTGTTGTATTTTTACCGGCGATGGCGTCCCACACGGCTTACAGAGTGTCCCGTTTTCCTTGACATCAAATGAGAAATGTGTCCTTATATCGACTCTCCTCTTTCCCGCAGGTGTTGGCATTGTTGAGCCAGTACTTCTTCCCGGGCTCAGATCAAACGTCTGCGTGGCATTACTGATTGGATCGCTCCCCAACTCATCCCGCCTTTCCACATATGCTAAAGTAAGGATTGGATAATTTCCTAACTTCTAAGATCTGATTGGATGTCGTCTCTGCCAAACATGTGTCTCGTTTTTATTCGTTGGCAAAAATGTCAATTCATTTCATCCTAGTTTGTCATTTTTCATTAATTTTAGTTTAGTCAGTCTCGTTTTCGTTAGAAAAAAGGGTCGTTGACGAAAACTATGATGAAAATTATTCGTTAACAAAATTAACAATGATCAGGACAACAGTAGGTAGGTACGCAGTCGTCCCTGGTTTCCTGCCTTAAAAATGTGAGGTGTCAAAAGGCGCTTTCACACCAAACAATTCTAGAGACTAATTTGGGAAAGGCTACCCAACATGGAGAGCTACATCTGTTCTAGGATCTTTTTTGGTTTGCATTCCCTTAGTTCTTCAGGTCAGGGGCTTAGGTCAGGATTAGGTCTCCTAATCTATCATCTTTTCCTTTGTTAAACTGCAAACAAACACTTTGGAGTTCAACTGAAACTGGGCTCTGTGGTTTGTGACACAAACTGAGTTTCTGGCTGCTGTTTTACAGTGAAAAATCGAATCCCTACTGCTAAGAATGGTGGAGGATCTGTGATGTTGAGACAGACTTTCCTCTAGAGGTGCTAGACATCTTGTTAGATCAAGTAGAAGGAGATTTTAACTGGAAATCTGTCTGCGTATGAGGCTACGAGACGCTCCAGCTGATTTGGAGTTGGATGTTTCAGCAGAACCAGCATCCGAATCCGAATCAAAATGGGTGCACTAGCTTAATACGTGAACGTGCCATAGTCCTCACCCCATTAAAAACTCCGGTTGGTGAAAAGTTGAGGCCAGAGGCGCAGATATTCTCTAGGACCAAATCTCTGAGCTCCCATCCAGTCACACCCACACATTTTATACAACACACCCTTTTTATACAACACACCCTATTACTCTGGATTTACAGCTTTAGGCCCTGATTGCACTCAGGCCTCCCACATACACACGCACACACACCACCATTTTTATTTACAGCTCCTCCGAGCCTGCTCGTGTGGGGGTGCAAACGTTTTAAACTTAACACAGATTCGCAAGGAGAAACGCTCATAAAACAAAAAAACGTATAAAACTCGGTAATCTGATGATGATGATGCCATTCCCAAAACCGAACCAGCCCCTCCGAGGGGGGATGTGTAGGCCTGGTGGATGTTCTTATACTACGATAACATTACGATGGGAATCCGATAATACACAAACACACATTCGGTAGAAACCTTACTCTGATTTTAGAATTTTCCCAGGTTACGCAATAATCGTTTTTGTTGTTCACTTTCAATACATTATTGAACAAATTACACAAGATATTTAACACTTTATTCTAAAATAAGCTTTATGTTTATAATTTTGCCCAACTGTAGTTTAATTTAAGTGTTTTCAAGCACGCTTAAGATACATACTCACTACAAAACTCCCCAGCACTCTACACTGCATGACGTAGGGAGTAACGTGGTGGGAATGATGAACTCTGGGAAATGTAGTGACGAAAAGCCATGGTCAGGGTCCTGTTTTAAGCATGTTTAAGATACAGTATATATCAAACTCCTCGGTTTACGTTAAATTCAACTTACGACGGATCCCCATTAGGGAGCTCCTGTACAACACAACTCCATTAATGTATATAAAGTCTTGTACAGTGAGGATTTTCTGGGGTCTGGAGCGAATTCATTCAATTTACATGATTCTTACAGGTAACATTTGCTCGTTACACGTCGTACCACTGTACCTGTATGTTTATGCCATGTTTGCGTGTCCATAAACTTACGGCTATGTGGTGAGGGTTCTAATGTACAAAATAAAAATGTAAAAATATAGAACACCGGAAAATGTTTTCCTGAATTTGTAAATAATTATGACGATATAACGCTGACTACGATATAACTCAACGTGAAATGGCGCCGAGGCTTCGTACTGTAGAGAAGCAGTGTACGTACACACACACACACACACACACACACACACACACACACACACACACACACACACACACACACACACACACAGACCACAAGAATGCAAACACGGCTCATTTCCTGACTCTCTAATCTGTACAAAGCATCTGATCTGATTATTAATCCGGTCCATATGGAGCTGCGTGCCCGAGCCACACACTCCTAATGGCATTTAAGCAGCATTAAGGACTAAACACCACGAGCATTGGCGTAACCGTGGGTGTGATGGTGGCAGAAATGAGCCCCGTTCGGCCCAGGTGAGTGGGCGATCAGACTGCTTTACATTCACACAACATGCAGCAAAACAGATGGGGGCTGGAGGAGGGAGACGGAGAGCACGGTGCGTATAAAACCAGTATTTCCCAGTCCAAAGCACCAACTGATTGACTTAACAGTTCATTAAACTGATAGTTCATATATTGGACTTAAAGGAATCCTGGGTATAAAAGGTCTGAAATCAAATATTGTTGGGGTTAGATGAAAAAAGACTTTCTTCCAAAAAGTCTGGCACAAAGCCGCCTCCTAATTGCAGCTTCGTTGCCTTGATGCCTCCCATCTTCTCCACCCGTGATCTTCCTCTCCCTCACCCTCCTCCTTGCCGTGTGTGGGGGTGAAACGTGCTCGCATTCTTTTCCAGGCCCGGCGTCAGCGGGTCGTTTGGAGGGACGATGCCCCACCCACCGATCTTCATGCCCCACTGAACGTTTCCCATGGGGCCTAATTAATGTATGTTTACAGTTACGTAGCTGTGACGTCGGGTCTGACTCGCCTACGAAAAAGACTGAACAAAGATTCAGGAGCGAGCGGAAACGAGGCCGTGTTGAGGAGTTCCGCAACAGTGACGCGTCACATTTAGATACATAAAGAGTACATAAAGAGTTCATCTGTTTCCTTCAGTTAAAATCACAACGATATGCAGTCTTTCATTAGAAAGTCTGTGGAAGTGTATCATGGCACGAACAGGAGATTTCTGAGGACCTCAGAAAAAGAGTTGCTGATGCTCATCAGGCTGGAAAAGGTTACAAAACCATCTCTAAAGAGTTTGAACTCCACCAATCCACAGTCGGACAGACTGTGTACAAATGGAGGAAATTCAAGACCATTGTTACCCTCCCCAGGAGTGGTCGACCAACAAAGATCACTCCAAGAGCAAGGAGTGTAATAGTTGGTGAGCTCACAAAGGACCCCTGGGTAACTTCTAAGCAACTGAAGGCCTCTCTCACATTGGCTAATGTTCATGAGTCCACCATCAGAAGAACACTGAACAACAATGGTGTGCATGGCAGGGTTGCAAGGAGAAAGCCACTGCTCTCCAAAAAGAACATTGCTGCTCGTCTGCAGTTTGCTAAAGATCACGTGGACGAGCCAGAAGGCTACTGGAAGAATGTTTTGTGGATGGATGAGACAAAGATTTTATGAAGACCTGCACATTTTTGTCCGGTTTCCTATGAATATTCTTGAATCTTCAGCTTGTTGATGAAGGACTAAGGGAATTTGGCCTCTGAATCACTTCATTTTGATACCATAACTAAACCGGCTGTTACTTGGAATACATTTAGTTCAGTTAAAGGTTAGATTTGTATCATTTCTTCAATTATTAACCACAGTGACAATTGTGGACCGGAGTTGCTGCCTCCACCTTGGTCAGTCAGAGGTGGCGCTGTTCCAGCCCATTGGAGCTTCACACGCTCAGACACAGCCAATCTTGTCTGTACAGTGCCCGACCAAGCTGGAAAACCATCAAACCATCAAAACATCCGCACAATTGCTTGTGTCAACAGACACACTGATGAGCTACAACATCAGCCGGACCCAATGCAACACGTCAAATCTGATGGGAGACGTTTCAGATCTGTATTTACCCAAATACTAACTGGATGAATTCCGTGACTTTCTGACCAGATTTCTTCGGGACATTCCGGACTGTGGGAACCCGGACTGAACATACCGTTGTTCTTAGCTGCTGGACTGAAACGTACTAAGCTTGAGAGGGTTGCGTAACGAGTCAAGCGTAAAAACCGTCGGCTCCCGAGGCGAGGTTTATTTACTTCCCAGCTATTTCAAGCACGCCAGTCATATAAACAGTTCCAGGGAAACGATTTGTAGGTCCAGTCCAAAGTTCCCAGCATTCAGCAAGGTCCTGATGGGACGGACTTCTGATAAATCAACGCGTGTGCAGATAAGGTGATGGGTTCAGTCCTGCAGGACCTGACAGGCAACCGGTTCAGGAGCAAAAGCAAAAGCAAAAGCTTTCAGGGAAAGAAGCCACTCCTTAAGTAATGAAAGCAAAAAAAACTAAAGCCAAGACTCATTAGGAAGAGATCGGCCTGGTACTGACGTAAGCGTTTTTAAGAGTGCGGACCGATCCCGGACGGATCGGATTACGAAATCAACACGATCTGAAGTGAAGCTGAGACGCAGCTGCTTGGTGATGGGAGTTAAATTTACTCCACAGTGCTTAATATAGTGCCAGACTTTCATCGATGTGCAGCGCTGCACGTGTAGCACGTCTGACTCGGGGTGAGACGTGGCCATCTGTACACCCCGTCTCAGCAAGACTCCGACCTTTTTGACAAGCTTAACGACAACCTTAACTGTGCAAGCCTTGGCATGCAGCTTAATACAGTCCAATGTCGCAGGTCGGCGGTGGCACAGCGGCACTGCGGGACCCTTCAGCAAATCCTCTAACCCAAAGACACTTACTCTGTACCATGTCAGCGGGTTTGGATTCGGGCATCTGCTAAAAGCTGCCAACACGGGATGAGAACACTGGTGTAAGCCGGAAAGCCTCTTCTCGACCTTCTATCAGGAACCGCCAGTATTGTATTAGTGCTGGACGCTACGACCAAAAACTTGTTTCACGGGTTTTGCTTTGATTACTATACGGTTTACTTCTCCCCACAAAATTACACAATATATGAAGGAATCAGGATGCATGAAATGATTGCAGAATGTCAACTTTTTATTGTGCAAACTGCAACGTACTAAAACAGAACTTAAAAAAAAGAGACACTGTTTTTGCTGAAGTATTCTCACCCTGGTAAGACCAGCCAACAAGCTCACTGAAAGATGTGATGTAAACTTTAATATCAATTAATCTAATTTTTCATTTTCTTTTCATTTCACACTGAGTTTCAGAGACTCCACAAAGTGTTCAATAGCCTTTCAGCAAGTGCTAGATCCAGGGTTGCCAGACCTTGTGACGGAATCCATAAATAAGACCAAAAGAAGCAAAATTTCTAGGAATTAGTGGACCTGGCAACCGTTTTTTTTCCCACTAGCCACAGAGCATTTGCAGAACTAAAATCCAGCTCTTTGTCGGATTTTTTTAAAACCACAAAACGTCCATACTGCAGACTCCTTTTTAGGTTACAAGGTTTTCGTTTGCATCTCCGGTCTCACTTTCTTTATGCTCCATCTCTGCTTTCAGTTCTTTAATCTGACGGAGCTTCTGCCAGCTTTTTCACACCGAGTCTGATTTTTACGCAAGAAAAAATGCGCTTAACGTAGCTGGACCTTCACACCAAGTCCGATGTGTTTTTTGTCTATGCATTCGGAAAACTCCCTGACCTCTTTTGCCTTCTTTAATTTCCCTTCTCTTAATGTGTTGGAGATTTCGCCCATGTCTTTTTCACAACGTCAACAACCATGAACAGATCAGAATGCACTTAGATAAGCAATAAAACACTTCCATCCAGTCACTGTGAGCTTCATCACCATCATTCTCCAGCCTTTCAGTTCTATTCCACCAGATCTTTTCTTAAATATCCATGTTTTTAGAGTCAGCGTGTTGCTTGTATAAGCTCTTGATGTGCTGTTCTGCCCGGCAACCGAGCTCTGATTGGCCAGCCTGATTTTAATGCATCTAAATAACGTAGAAATTAGAACAGGCTCCATTTTACGCAGTCCCATGGTCCGTCAGTTTCGGACTCGATGTGAAGGACGGCCTTGATGTACATGTGTCCTTAAAAATAGGGCGTGCACAGGCCTTAACACACTCCATCCGTAGCAGACGGCGTACATAATGCAAGTCTGCAGTCTGTGTGCTTGACTGCTCCTGCACTGCTTCCTGCTTCATACAGGATCACAGTGCAGGTGGTGCGGCATCGGTGCAGCACTGACACACACTTACACCTCCGGCACTTCAGAGGGTACGGACTTATTAACCTCAGTCCTACCGCTCACCGAATGAGGTCAAGAGCTTTAGGGCAAACGATGAAGAGGATGCAGTCTCCAGAAGCAGAGCTATTCCCCACGATCGAGTTCCTGCGCTAAAAAGCACTATAACGCCAGTCCGGGCAAAGGGCTGAGCAAGCAGGAAAGCACTCATTGGTTCAGTAAGCACATTCTCGATTCTGACTCAGTGGGGTTACCCGAGGTCACCTTCACCCTCGCGACTCGAACCACACCTTGTTTGCACTGCTAGACTGTAAAACAACTCCAATTTATTATGTTTATCCAACAATACTTACGCATTTCAAACAAGATTATAACAGATGTTTACAGCCCACAAAACACCGGTTTCTGAACTAGGGTTGCCAGATGTTTGATTTCCAACCAGCTAGACCCTCCTACCTTCATGTATCTCGTTCCTCACTTCTACTTTCCCTTAAGTGTCTGTGTTTGAATATCTAGGTTACCGCACAATTTGCTGGGTGTATTTTGAGTTGCTAATAATTACTTTATCTCAGTTTGGAGCTGTGAAGAGACAGCGCTTACCACTGTGCCACCTTGCCCCCCCCCCCAAAAAAAAGACGGAAAATGTGACCAACCCTTAAGGCGGGTATATCGGTGAGTTTTTTGCGAATCACCACTTTCATTGTTAAACAGTGAACTCCAAAAGCTCTGAACTCCGCCATCTTCAGCATCGAAGCACCGACATCAGGGACAAGCCCGGAGATTGACCAGTCGACCATGAGGCCGTGTGTTCTATAGAACAAAGAACAAAAGAGCCGTGCTGAGCGTGAACGCCCCCGACCCCCCCACCCCCCGACTGAGCTCACTACCCTTCGAAAAGAGCAACACGAATACGAGTAAGAAGAGTAGCAGCTCACTCATCTCTTCACTCTGCCAGAGCGACTAGTGCTGCCTGGCACAAGGCTCTTTCACTTATCTGTTTGGCCAGGGTGGCACAACGGTTAGAGTAGGCACACGCAAACATGCACAGACACGCACAACCAATTCAAAGCCCTGTACACACTGGAGAGCGGCAGAGCGGCAAGAGATTCATTTTCCTAACAGCTACAAAAAGACAGAGCAAAAAGGAATTCAAAGTTTTTGAATTTGATGCAAAAGTAACTTTAACGCGACTGCAAAACGAAC
Source organism: Ancistrus triradiatus (assembly GCA_025084515.1). Taxonomy (NCBI): domain Eukaryota; kingdom Metazoa; phylum Chordata; class Actinopteri; order Siluriformes; family Loricariidae; genus Ancistrus; species Ancistrus triradiatus. The sequence goes on along the minus strand of JAJAGP010000795.1, from coordinate 242,201 downwards.
CTAAAATCTGCGTTTCTCTTTTCCCTAGACTCTATTCTAGGGTTAAACAACAGAAACACCATGATATACACGACTTATTTTGGATGCGTAGCCTATCCTGGAATTCATGTCACACAGGGGAACACAACGCGCACCCTGGATGGTGCAAACGCCGGTTTATCACTCAGGGCTAGTAAGGGGTTACTGTTGCAGCGAGGGGTAGGGGGGAGCTCCCCGTCTCTATTTTTATTCTCCATTTTTATTCTATTTCATTAAGCATTCTCCCTTTTATTATGTTCTTTTATTTATTATATTCCCTGTTACTTAATCTATTACATTATTTATTTTATTTATTATATGCTGTGTATTAATATATTCTCTATTATTTATCCAATATTATTTATTATATTCTCAATTTTTTATTTTACATTCTGTTAATTAACCTATTTATATGAAACATTATCCATTTTATTTATTAAATTCTTAATCATTTATCCTATTTTGTTTATTACCTTTTTGATTTTATTAGATTCCCAATTTTTTTTATTATATTTTCATTTTTAATATATTCTCCATTTGATTTATTACATTTTCTATTTGATCATAATCTGCATGTTATCATATTCTCCATTTTATTTATTATATTCTCTATCATGTATAGGATTTTATTTCTTACCTTCTCTATTTTATTTATTAGATTCTCCAATTTACTTATATTTTCTTTATGATACGCTCTATTTTATTACAATTCCTATTTTATTGTATTCACCATTTTATTTCTCATATTCACAATTATATTTGATTCTCTATTTGATTTACTAGATTCTCTGTTTTACTTATTATTTTCTCTATTTTATTTATTATATTATTTGTTATATTCTCCATTTTATAAATACATGTTCTATTTATTTATTATGCTTAGCTTCAGTTTGTCTACCTATATATTCTTATAAATGTATTATTTAGGTAATTCTTATATGTAACATACAATCATCTAACCAACCATCTCCCAAGCAGGTCGGGTCATTTTATGAGGCTTGGTCCTCCCAAAGTTTCAACCTCATCACATTAGGGAGTTTTTCCTTGCCACTGTCACCCTAGGCTTGCCCAGTTGGGGCGCTGTGGATCTAGATATTTGTAAGGCTGCTTTGAGAAAATGTTCTGCTTAAAAAAAAGCAGCAATAAATCTGACTTTATAAGTGGCACTAACCCATCCAGCTGCTGAACTGTGTACTGAATAAACTGTCTGATAATGATGGATCGAGGTGAGAATGGAGGAGCAATATGTAATTACCCCTCCTACCCATGTAACATTAACCCTATCGATATCACAGTGAATCCTGTAAATTACAGAGTGAGAGCAGCTGATGAGAACAAGCTCAGACGGATACCCAGAAGCTACGCGTCAAATACAGGTGTGATAAGAAACAGAACACAACCTGTCTCAGGTTACACCGTTTGGCTCTCGGCTGCCGGATTGCCTGTCAGTAATAAGTATTAGCTAGTCAGCTGGGCAGGATCTGTCAGAACCACCGCTGTCCCTGTTAGCTTATAATAAATACAGCTTGTTCTTTACCTTAGATAGACTGAGATGTTCGCTGCGAAGCCTCTGTTTGTTCTTTTGCAGCTTTCCGGGCATCATCTTTCCGGTGCGGAAGTCGAAGCATCCCAGGTCCATCGTGTTACCGAGGTATCGAGAGAGCTGAGGTTTGCTTCTGAACTTCTTCCCCGTGGGACTGGAGGGTGAAGAAAGAAAGCAGTGTGAGAGCCTGTCTAAATCTTTTCACAAATGATGACTACTTCAGATCATCCAGAAGCTTCTCCAGCTCAAGTTTCCCTAACAAACAAATATATAAACCAGCACGGGTGGATCTTTAGAATGCGATTATCTGGCAACACAGCAAAACGACTGACAACACAAAGGAGCTCGTGACAACACATATGGAACGGATGGTAGACTACAGCTGATAGTAAAATCTGGTGTAAATAATTCACTTGTTGTGCCACCACAAAGGAAGTACTACAAAAAGTAAATCGAAAGCCAGATAGCACAGGACTGCACATGGATGCAACTGCCAAAAACAGAGCTGAAATAAACAACCACTAGTGATTTGCGATGAGGTCGCACTAAAGAACCAGATAATTTTTTTAGAAAATGATTGAAATGTTTTAAAACAAATGTACCTAAAAGAAAAATTGGAAGGGATTTACATATGTCTTCCTCTACTGTGCAGAATATCATTACACGATTCAAGGAATCTGGAGGAATTTCAGTACGTAAAAAAAAAACTAGAGTGGTGATCTCCAATCCCTCAGACGGCACTGCATCAAGAAGCATCATTCATCAATAGCTGATGGCACATGGACAAGGGATGACTTTATCAAACCTTTATCAAGCTCTACAATATAGAGATATATTCACAAATGCCACTTAAAATGTTACTGTGCTACATTTACATTTACAGCATTTAGCAGACGCCCTTATCCAGAGCGACTTACAACTGATACAATCTTACAATCCAAGCAATTGTGGGTTAAGGGTCTTGCTCAAGGACCCAACAGTGGCAGCTTGGCAGAGGTGGGATTTGAACCCTGGACCTTCTGGTCCATAGTCCAGTACCTTAACCGCTAGGCTACCACAGTCCTCACACCACAGTGCTAAAAAAAGAAGTCTTATGTTATAACCATGCCCAGAAGCAGCGTCGACGTCTCTGGGCTCGGAGGCAGTTCAAACGGAGATTGTGCTCAGACCAATCAATATAACAGATCTTTTTTGGAAGAAAGACTATCCAAACTGGCACCAGCCATCAAGGTTGTGCCTGTGCTTGGGAAAGGTCAGTTACACTTCTCGGATGCAGCATTAATGCAGAAAAGTACACCGAGATTTTAGAGCAACATAAGCTGCCTTCAAGACGACATATTTTCAAGGGACACCCATGAACGTTTCAAAGAAACAATGCAAAACCACATGCTGCACACATTACAAAGACATGGCTGTGGAACAAGAGGGTACGGGTACTGGACTGGCCCGTCTGCAGTCCTGATCCCAATAGAGAATGTGTGGAGAATTTAGAAACAACATGTGACGACGACGACCCCATACTGTTACACACCTTAAGACATGTTTGCAGGAAGAATGGAACAAAATGACACCTGAAACACTAATTCAATTGGTGCCCTCGGTACCGAAAGGTGTATTAAGTGTGGTGAGAAGGAATGGCGACGTTAAAAAGTGGTAAACTTTTTTTTTGGAATGTGTTGCAGGTCTGAAACGCAGAAATGGATGTTTATTGACAAATGAAATAAAGTTGACCAGAAAAAAATCATGCAACGTACTATCGTGCTCACATGGCACACACAGCTCAGATTTCACCTCAAGTGTGATTTATTCTGATAAACGTGGCTGTACAGGTTCTTGTGTGGAACACGGCTGAGCTTAGCACGTTAGTTTAAAGAGCCATGCTCAGGGGCTTTTAAATCTCCCCTAATCTTTTGATTCGTAGCTCCGAACCTGAACTGCTGAGCAGCTGCTGTAACAAACAAAACTCACGAGACATCAAAGATCATGCTGCTCATAAGTTCAAACAAACCCCGTGAGAGCTCTTTACCGCGCTCGTATGTTTGCTTCCTTTTCCAGCCGCGAGCGCTCGTTGGCGTGACGTGGGTGTCACTTCCCGTCAGCGTCTTTTTGTTTTCCTGCTTTTGGACTCTGTGTTGTGTTTGTTTTAAGGCGTACAGTTTACACGAGTGCACCATGCAGCTGCTCCGGCCGCCGGTCGATTCCGCTCCCTGGTCGTGACCAAAGCTTGGATCCACTCAGGAATTTTCCAGGTCTGTGGTCCAGCTGGCCTTCGTCTTTGTCCTGCACATCATCTGTGTGGGTGTTGGGTGGGTGCGGTGCCTGATTTCTCAGGGGTGTGTGTTTTCTGGAGTTCCTTTGCTGGAATTAAAGTTACAGTTCTTCTCTGGGGCTTCACTCTTGGTCCCCCGTCTCCAGTGACCTTATACTTGCGGCACACAGATTTAAAGTGGTGTGGAGACATCAGCGTCTCTGCCGGAATCTAGGGTTTGCATGTCTCAGACAAGGTCATCGATCGGTGTCCCTATGGGCATTGAGGGTCGTGTCCCTGCTGTCTCTGCCATCATTGGGAGGTTTAAGGAATTGTGTCTTTGCCTGTTATCTGTCCCGAAGTCAGGACCTGCTGGCTCTGTCAATATTGAGAGGTTTAAGGGCTCGTGTCCCTGCCTAGGTCAGGACTTGCTGTCTTTACCTAGGTCGGATCTCTGTCAACATTGGGAGGTTTAAGAGTATGTGTCCTTGCCTAGGTCAGGGGCTGATGTTCCTCTCTAGGTCAGGGCCTGCTGACTCTGTCAACATTAGAGGTTTGCGTCTTTGCCTAGGTCAGGACCTGCTATATCAGTTAGGTCGGGACCTGCTGTCTGTCTCAGTTAGATCGGGACCTGATGTCTCTGTCGACATTAGAGGTTTGTTGTCTCTGCCTGGGTCGGGCCCTGCTGCCTCTGCTTGGCTCGGGACCTGCTGTCTCTGTTGACAGTAGAGGTTTGTTGTCTATGCCTGGGTTGGGGCCTGCTGTCTCTGCCTGGGTCGGGACCTGCTGTCTCTGTCGACATTAGAGGTTTGTTGTCTATGCCTGGGTTGGGGCCTGCTGTCTCTGCCTGGGTCGGGACCTGCTGTCTCTGTCGACATTAGAGGTTTGTTGTCTATGCCTGGGTTGGGGCCTGCTGTCTCTGCCTGGCTCGGGACCTGCTGTCTCTGTCGACATTAGAGGTTTGTGTTTTTGCCCAAGTTGAGGCCTGCTGTCTCTGCCTGTGTCGGGGCCTGCTGTCTTTGTCAACAGTAGAGGTTTGTGTTTTTGCCTTGGTCAGGACCTGCTGTCTTTGCCTATGTCAGGCCTGGTGTACCTACCTGGGTTGGGGCCTGCTGTCTCTGTCGACAGTAGAGGTTTGTTGTCTCTGCCTGGCTCGGGGCCTGCTGCCTCTGGTTGGCTCGGGACCTGCTGTCTCTGTCGACAGTAGAGGTTTGTGTTTTTGCCCAAGTTGAGGCCTGCTGCCTCTGCCTGGGTCGGGGCCTGCCGCCTCTGCCTGGGTCGGGACCTGCTGTCTCTGTCGACATTAGAGGTTTGTTGTCTATGCCTGGGTTGGGGCCTGCTGTCTCTGCCTGGCTCGGGACCTGCTGTCTCTGTTGACATTAGAGGTCTGTGTTTTTGCCTAGATCGGGACCTGCTGTCTTTGCCTATGTCAGGCCTGGTGTCCTTGGCTGGGTCGGGGCCTGCTCTTTCTGTCAACACTGAAAGATTTAAGGGTTTGTGCCTTAACTTAGGTCGGGACCTGCTGTCCCTGTCAAAATTAGAGGAGCCTAGATCTGGGCCTGTTGTGCCTACTGGCACTGAGTGTTTGTGTGTCTGTCTAGGTTGAGGCATGGTGGCTCTGCCCACATTGGGGCCTGGCGATGCTTTTCTCTATCTGGGTAATCCTGAGTCCGTTTGTTTTGGTTTATCGTTATGTGTTTTTTTTATTTTTTATTTATCTTTTGATCAGAAGGTCAGATGACGATCATCTCCCCACCACTGCCAGAACCACCGGTGTCTGCGGCCATGAGTCGATCTGAGGCTCCTGCTTTCCACAGACGAAATTGGACGTACGTAATGAAAACAAGTCAGCATGTAGCGAAAACACAGACCTCAAGCTCACTTTCAGGAGAGTTGCTTTTTTTGCTTTTTTACCCAGCAGTAAACAAACATACGTATTTCCATATGTGAATAATGTAAGCTAGAAATGCAGAGGCAGGTGGGTCGATGTGAAAGCTGAATCGGTTGAAGAGTTCAAACAGGGGAGTGCTTGAGGGGAAGGATGTGACCCCGTTATGTAATCTATTTGTGTGCAGCAGAGCCAGTTACAGCACGTCTGCCTGCTCCTAAACATCTGGATCATAACTATAGATAATGTTTCTACAGCTCCTGCCAACAGCTTCTCTCCTCAAACACCAGCAGCGTTTTGTTTATTTGCAAAGCCATGGGATCGACCCTGGCCTAAGCCTTTCTACCCTTTCTTGCCCAGTATCTATAAAAGTCTTTAAGTGAGCACAACTGAACTAATCCGACCTAACATTTACTGTTTCCACATACAGTTCTGTTTAAATGAAACAAAAGCAAAGTGAAACTAACTGCATTAACGTAGGATTTATATCCGGATCGTATCTGGAAATACTTTGGCCGGATCCTGTTTATGCTACTCCCTAAAACAGAATAAAATAACTTCACATTTTCAGTCCAAAAAATCCCATTTGGTGTGGAAGATGCCACTCCAAAGTCTTCATTTTGCTTTTCTTCAGCCATTCAGAGGTGGACTTGCTGGTGTGTTTTGGATCATTGTCCTGCTGCAGAACCCAAGTTCGTTTGTGATGGCCGGACATTCTCCTTCAGGATTTTTTGGTAGACAGCAGAATTCATAGTTCCATTTATCACAGCAAGTCTTCCAGGTCCTGAAGCAGCAGAACAGCCCCAGACCATCACACTACCACCACCATATTTTACTGCTGCTATAATGTTCTTTTTCTGAAATGCTGTGTTACTTTTACACCACATGTAATGGGACACACACCTTCCAAAGAGTTCAACTTTTGTCTCGTCAGTCCACAGAACGGGTTCCTTAAAGTCTTGGGGATCATCAAGATGTGTTCTGGAAAAATTGAGACAAGCTTTAATGTTCATTTTGCTCAAAAGTGGTAGTTTTCGTCTTGGAACTCTGCCATGCAGGCCATTTTTGCTCCGTCTCTTTCTTATGGTAGAGGCATGAACACTAAACTTAACTGATGCAAGTGAGGCCTGCAGTTCTTTGGATGTTGTTGTGGGGTCTTGTGACCTCTTGGATGAGTCGTCGATGCGCTCTTGGGGTAATTTTGGTCGGCCGGCCACTCCTGGGAAGGTTCACCACTATTCCATGTCTTTGCCATATGTGGATAATGGCTCTCACTGTGGTACCCTGGAGTCTTTAGAAGCTTTAGAAATGGCTTTATAACCCTTTCCAGACTGATAGATCTCAATTACTTTCTTTCTGAATTGCTCCTGAATTTCTTTGGATCTCGGCATGGTGTGTAGCTTTTAAGGATCTTTTGGTGTACTTCACTGTCAGGCAGGTCCTATTTAAGTGATGTCCTGATTGAGAACAGGTGTGGCAGTAATCAGGCCTGGGTGTGGCTAGAGACAGTGAACTCAGGTGTGATAAACCATAGTTATGTTTTAACAAGGAGGGGCGCGATCATGTTTTCACACAGGGCCATGTAGGTTTGGATTTTTTTTCTCCCTTAATAATAAACACCTTCATTTAAAAACTGCATTTTGTGTTTACTTGTGTTGTCTTTGACCGATATTTAAATTGGTTTGATGTTCCGAAACACTTAAGTGTGACAAACATGCAAAAAAACATGAAATCAGGAAGGGGGCAAACACTTTTTCACACCACTGTAACAGCCTTAAGAGAGACTGTGTCAACACGCCAGACACCTCTTTAAAAAAAGAAAGAAAATCTGATGGAAATGAACAGGATTTTCTATAAACTATAAACCACAAAGGAACTTTTTGAGGACGTAAAAGCGTACTCAAGGTGGTCGAAAAACAAGCGGGTGAACGTTTGCAGTCATTGTGGCGGCATCTCAGTTTCAGTGTGTTCCACCAACACTGAACAAAAACCCAGACAGAACTTTGACAGACGTTTGACAGACGTTAGCGCTGCTCAGAAGAAAGTATGAGAGAAAGACGTGAGTTGATGGTGCTTTCGTGACCGCAAGTTAAGTATATAGGTTATTGATTTGCACCGATGCTTCCTCTGCCATTCTCACACCTAACCGCAGGGCCTGGGTGTTCGGAGGCGGCGTACGGCTATTACGATGTCAACCTTTCTCGAAACAAGGCAGTGAGCAAGCGTCACCAGTTTCAGTTCTGATAAGCGAGCGACAGCAGAAACAGCAGTTAACATGGTGGCTAGATGTCTATCTGTGTGTGTGTGTGTGTTAGTGCTTTCCAGATGCAGCTTCAACCGGCTCTAAAAAGTAGACGTAGCTACAAGACTGCAAGCGATTGATAACGTATCCTGTACGAGTTTCAGTCAGGGAGATCCGTCCCGCTTCATATGTGAGAGCTGCCTTTTTTTTTCTTCATTAGAAAATACACACCAGCAGAAATGACTGTGCAAGGGTCAGATTAAAGCTAGCGATGAGTCAGAGGTGACTCAAACCAGGAGAAAGAAAACCACACACACACACACACACACACACACCTACCAAACCCTGCTACAGAGGAACACACTCATTTCGAGCCGGGAAACAGTCGAATCGTCAGAGACTCGGTTTACGTTCGCAACAAACTCATTATCTGGAACAGCGGAAACCGTGTCAGAGGAAAAAGCTCCCGTCTGACTCCGCTTATCCCAGGCACACTGTGAGACGTGATCCCTCCAGCTGGTCCTGGGTCTGTCCTGGGGTCTCACAAAGCCTGGAATGGCTCTGGTGGGAACCGACCAGGTTGCATTCTTTCGACAAAGCCAAACCACCTCAACTGGATCCTCTTGATCCCAAAGAGTAGCAGCTGTACGCCCAGGCGCCCCCAGAAAAACAAACTCCTCTGGACAGTAAAGGCCTATTCACACCGAGTACGAATTTTTCGCACAAAAAAACAAAAGCAATTTTTAACGTAGAGGGTCCGTCACACTAAGTGCACTAGGTTTTTTCGTCTAAACTCTCTGAAAGCTCCCTGCTCTTGCTTTCTTCAATGCCCCTCCTCTTAATGTGTTGGAGATTTCGCCGTGTCTTTTTCACATCGTCAACTTAAACAAAACAAAAACACGAGTGAAGATGAGTGCAAAAAGCTCTAGTTTTTGTCTTTTGTGAGCAAGAACAGATCAGAATGCACTTAGATAAGTAATCAAATGGTTCCATCCAGTCACTGTGAGCTTTATCACCATCATTCTCCAGCCTTTTAGTTCTATTCCACCAGATCTTTTCTTCAATATCCATGTTTTTAGAGTCAGCGTGTTGCTCGTCCTATAAGCTCTTGATGAACTGTTCTGCCCGGCAACCGAGCTCTGATTGGTCAGCCTGATTTTCATGTGTACGAACAACGTAGAAATGAGAACAGGCTCCAATTATTATTGTTACACAGCGCCGCAGTGCGTCAGTTTTGGACTCGGTGTGAAGGACGGCGTTAATACGCATGCATTCTTTTTCAAAACTTCAAACAACAAAACCAGCAAAAAATGTTTTAAACCTACGCAGACCAACTTTTACTAAGAGCTCACAGAGCGGCCGGTTAGTGACTATGACAGATACTATGACTGGGACTGTGGTAGCCTAGTGGTTAAGGTACTGGATTATGGACCAGAAGGTCAAGGGTTCAAATCCCACCTCTGCCAAGTTGTCACTGTTGGGTCCTTGAGCAAGACCCTTAACCTACAACTGCTTGGATTGTAAGACTGTATCAATTGTAAGTCGCTCTGGATAAGGGCGTCTGCTAAATGCTGTAAATGTAAATAGATATAGATAACGTTGTTGCATCATGCTCATGTCCTCAAACAGAAATCAGACCAGTGAGATCCATTATGTGACAAGTGATCTTAGAAAGATCTGACTATGACAAGGAAGTTAAGGCAATAATAACTAACTGGCTTTATCTTTTTAATTTACTTACAAAGCAAGTTTGACAAAGATTACTCTCATTTTGTGTCAGCGTGCTTCCACACGCATCATGGAAAGCCGCATCATCTTCATCTGCACATCTAGCAACAAAATCCTCCAACAGACTCACGAGGCACTTTTATTTTCCTCAATTCTGCGATCCGTCCACATTCTCTGCATCACAGAAATCGTAGGGCCCTCCTGTTGGGCACTTGAACAAGGGGACAAAAAATAAATACAACCAACGTTACAATGAGAGCCGTTATCAGACTCGAATAAGAGCCATACATAGTTTGGGAGGGTTTTCATTATGAGCATTTGGCTTATTCTGATAAGCCGTGGTGTGCTTTTATCTCACAGACCTGGCAACCCTGAGCATCACGTTGCCCTTCTGATTGTGGGAAAGCAGGGACACAGAGTGCCGTTCCTCTCAGTACCGGAACGCCATATGGACGCTGTGTGAAACCTGAACCTTAAACTCTACGTGAAATCGCAAATCCTCATCCCGCGTGTGCAGTACGGAGCTCCAAACACAAGCCCCGGGTCGAGTTTGGACTAGCGCTTGATCCTCGAGGGCGTCGTGCCCTTTCCTGGAGGGCACGTGGAGTGGGAGGCGTCGTTACAAAGAGTGTGAGAGCGCAAAGGGGGAGGGGAGAGCGAGCATGCGAGCGCTCGCTAACTACTCCTCTCTCTCAACTGCCCTACCGATGCTAACACTAACCCCCACGATGCCACACACCAATAAGTATGACAAGCACATGCATCTTTACACAGCACAGGATCCTCGTAAGAACTAGAAGAGAGTGTGCTTGCTGCTGCTGTTTATGCTTTCACACGCCACGCCGCACACGTCGGTGAGAAACGCTGCTTGTGCATTTCTCAGAAACGGAGTGGAGCAGCAGGGAGGCCTGACGAGCTCCAACCCAAACGCTCAATTATTCATCCTCCGGCTGTACGAACACATCACGTGGCTCCGAGTGTGATCGGGCCGACTCTTCAGTTCCCGCAGGCCGAGCTCGACGCCTACGCTGGGACACCAGAGAGACGCCGGTCGGCCTTCGTGTCAGGGACGAGCTCTCTGCTTTCTTTAACATCAATTATATGAGGAAAACCTGACCCTTAATTCCTCGTTTTACCTGATACGCAATCTGACAGGATGCTACAGCGCAAGCCACACATAAGCATTTGCTCCTTATATATAGCGACTTTTGTTTTAGACCCAAATATGTTAAGGGGTGGGAACTGGAAAGGACTTCACTACATACAATACATATCACGATACAATATCATGATACACAGGTCACGATATGATTACATCACCACACATGGGTCACGATGCCATTATATCACCACAACAAGGGTCACGACGCCATTATATCACCACACAGGGGGTTCACATGCCATAATATCCACCACACAGGGTTCACGATTCCATTATATCACCACACATGGGTCACGATGCCATTATATTCCACCACACATGGGTCACGATTGCCCCTTACAATCACGATACCATTAATATCCCACACCTGGGTCACTATGCCATTATAGCACCACAATGGGGTCCCGATGCCATTATATCACACACATGGGTCACGATACCATTATATCACCACACAGGTTCACGATGCCATTTCTATCACCATACATTGGTCCGATACCATTATATCACCACACATGGGTCACAATGCCATTATATCCCCCACAGGGGTCACAATACCATTACACATCACGATACCATTATATCCACACAAGGTCACGATGCCATTATATCACCATACAGTGGTCACGATACCATTATATCACCACACATGGGTTCACGTGCCATTATATCACCACACATGGGTCACGATGCCATTATATCACCCCCATAGGGTACACATGCCATATAATCACCACCCTGGGTCAACGATTCCATTATATCACCACACATGGTCACCGATGCCATTATGTCCCACACCTGGGTTCGATGCCATTATCTATCAACCACACATGGGTCCACGATGCCATTATATCACCCACACATGGGTCCCGATGGCCATGATATCACCACACATGGGTCAAACCTATGCCATTATATCACCACACATGGGTCACGATGCCATTATATCACCACACATGGGTCACGATGCCATTATATCACCACACATGGGTCACGATGCCATTATATAACCACACATGGTTCACGATGCCATTATATCACCACACATGGTTCACGATGCCATTATATCACCATACATGGTTCACGATGCCATTATATCACCACACATGGGTCACGATGCCATTATATCACCACACATGGGTCACGATACGATTATATCACGATATGATTATATCACCACACATGGGTCATGATACCATTATATCACCACACATGGGTCATGATACCATTATATTTTCAGTTACATTTACAGCATTTAGCAGACGCCCTTGTCCACAATTATTACAACTGATGAAGTCTTACAATCCAAGCAATTGTAGGTTAACAGTTTTGCTCAAGGACCCAACAGTGGAAGCTTGGCAGAGGAGGGATTTGAATTACTTAATTTTGAATTGAATTTGAATTGCTTAATATTGTCTGAATATTAGCAACAACCACATAATAGTCCTGTGGGGGTTCTGACCATTAGAGAACAGAGTTCTCACTTCCAAATATTCCGCATTTTCGTGACGCATTTCCATGTCGTTTAACGGGTTTTCGGTGTAAATGCACGCAGTTAAATCTCATCAGGATTCGATCCAGACACAAGACGTGTGAACAGCTCAAGTGGAAAATGGATCTTGGTTCCAGTGAATGAAATCTACAGCATCCGTTGACATTTCAGAGATTTACTAATAAGTGGCAGCAGTTTGGTGACTCCTCTCTGCTTTTTGGCATGGCAACTCTACAGTGTAAAGCGAGGTCTGTCAAGAAATGGGCAGTTTGGTGTGGAAGAACGTCCTACACAGAGCCTGACCCCATCCAACACCCCTGGGATGATCCAGAGCTCTGAGCTGGGCCATGTTACCCAACATCACCTTCGCTAATGCTTTTGTGGCTGATGGTCCAAGATGTACTGGAAAGCAGATGTTCACCAAGCGGGTCAGCCTGGTGCAGTGTTTAGAACCCGTGGTAATTGCAGTACGCCGCGGTTTAGGGCACATTTTCATTCCGTGACTGTGCGTGATTGGAGGTTGTGTCCCTGTTGAACACTCGATCATAGCTCGACTGGATTTCCCCTTAGCTGAGTGCATTTCCTCTTTCTCGCTCTTTCCTATTTGTTTGAGGACGTGGCGTTCCAGACGTGCTTGTCTGATGTAACCACACCGTCCTTGGCCTCGCTGCGTAGATTCAGCCAGTCCGTCACTCCGAACGTGTCGCTCTGGGAGCGTGGATTTCAGGTCCGGCGTTCGAGGCCAGGCTCAGTTTGGCGCTTGTATAGAAGCTTTTTATAAACACCTCCACCTTTGCACCAGTGGGTGGAATAATAGCGCTGGCTAATCCCCAAAGGCCTTGTGGGAAACGAGCCAAGCGCCAGCTCTCTGTCTGTGTTGATGGCTGAATGGCGATTCCCTCTGGGCTGAACTGATTTGCCTGCCGTGCGTTCACAGAGTCACTCTCAGCAAAGGTCGAGCCACCTGCGATTGTTCTGGAGACTCGAATTCTCCGACCATGACTCGTGCGCAGGGTTCAGAGAGGGTGGGGTGTTGGGGTGGATGTTGTTTTCTAAGTACAGGCTGTGCTCTGCTACAGTAAACAGCAGTTAGCCACAGCGTACGTACTGCTGCACGAAGAACGCTCCGACCTTAGGAAGGGTTTTGCTTCATTGCTGTTCGGTACCTCACGTTTCTTCTCTTCACTTTCAATCTCGAGGCTGCATGTGCTTTGTGATCTTGAATTTTATTCATTTAGTACGTGGTTGTTGTTATATTCAGACAATATTAAGCTTTTAAAGTGATGCCGCTCCTGACTTGAAACGAACAGGAAAACCCATGAGCACAGTCAAATTTGACAGCAAATTTGAATTTAGTTTTATGGTCTTTTGACTAAAATGTAATTTAGTTTTAGTCATAATTTAGTCATATGAATTGTTTTTAGTTTTAGTCTAGGTTCCGTCGACTAATTATAATAACATTATAGTCGACTAAATCTACAGTAGCTTTAGTTGACTAAAACATGAAACATAAACATGGCAGTACGTAAATGCTTTTTTAACATTTCACTTTTAAGATGAAACATCTACATGCATTGATGCATGCTCTTTCTCTCAGGTGTTGACATTGAGCTGGTACGGTCTTCCTGGGCTCAGATCAAACGTCTGCGTCTTACCGCGTTACTGATTGGATCGCTACCCAACTCATCCCACCCTTCCACATATACTCAAGCTATGATTGGATCTTTTCCTAACTTCTAAGATCTAATTGGATGTCGTCTCTGCCAAACATTTTTGTCTTGTTTTTATTTGTTGACAAGTTTCGATTCATTTCGTCTTAGCTTTGGTCATTTTCCTTATTTTTAGTTTAGTCATCGTCTCGTTTTCGTTAGAAACAAAGGATCGTAGACGAAAACTATGACTGAATCTTTCGTCAACAAAATTAACACTGCCTATGGGGGCGAACACTGTGTGATTTGCGTGTGAATAAATTTTTTTGGCAACAATGTATGAGGACTACAAAGCATGGCGTGGAAGTTAACCTGCTATACTCGTCGCGCATGTCACAAGTAGCCTAAACACGTAACAAAAGCACACCGACTCGGAGTTGTTCTTGCTATAAAAAGAAAACAGATTTTTACATATACAGGTTTGCGCCAGTCAACGACTCCATTAAATCTCAGGCTGCCAGCCTGAAGGAGCTACTTCATGAGGCGCAGAAGCGCCGGTGATCGGTTAGATTTCATTGCCAAACAGAGGGTAAATAAAACAGGGTTGCCAAATAATTTTCGCCGACCAAGAAATGGCATTTAGTGTGGAACATACCATCATTATACACAAGATCGAATTAATTTACCATCGTCCAAATAAATCACAAAAAAAACATAATAATAATAATAAAATATCACATCCGCTGTGTAACAGCCTTAACAGTCGAATGCTTTTCCAGTCGGTCAGACTGAAACCCGTTTGCCGTGTCCCTCATGCTATTTAAATCAACTCACAACACTGGACCACCTGCTTCCTGTGCGGTTTGCAGTTTTTATGCAAAACACGATCGCTGCTTCGAAGGCTGTGATTTTATGTGATCTCAATTCTTTAAGATAAGAGGTAGGAGCAAATGTTTAACACAGCGGTAGTTTGTGTTTTATTCTGAGCAGCGATAGCTGTACCAATTCCTGATTTTACAAAATGAAACGTTTGTAACGTTCCCCATTTGTCTGCCCGTGCAGGGATGGACGTCATGAATCGCGTGCACTACAGACCAGCAAAGACCAGGATGTGTTGTGTTTTGGATAGGGCTGCAACTAACGATTACTTTAAGAATCGCTTAATCGGTCGATTATTTTTTCGATTAATTGATGAATCGGATTAAAAAACAAAAAAACAAAAAAAAAAAACAAAAAAAAACTTTCCATGTCTTTATTCAGAAATATAACATTAAATAACAGAGCAAATAAGTGCTTACAATAACTGATTAATAATAAATAAATGAATAATAATAAATTAAATTCATTAATAAATTAAAATAACACATTAAATAATAAAGAAAAATAAGCAAACACTATATACAAACTCATTCACTCTCTTTCTTAAGAACTTTGCATTGCAATCCAAAAATGTTATCATGTCAACATGCTCCAGGCTAAAACTGGCCCTCTTTTTAGAGACTATGGCCCTGTCCACACGAACACGGGTATTTTTAAAACGTAGCTTTTTGCGTAGCGTATGCGTTTTGACCATTCGTCCACACAAAAACTGACTTTTTTTTGCAAAACTCCTTCCAGGGTGAAGATTTTCAGAAACTCCGTTTTCAGCGTTGTCGTTGGACTGGGAAGTTTCTTGCTTGTAACGTCATTTGTGCACCGTTATCTCCTTTGTTTACATGAGGCGATTTTGTGCAATAGCGGACGTAGCCAAAATAGTGCCAGCTGTAACACTGCTGACCGAACTTGTAACAAATCTACAAATACATTTACAATTATTACTTTTTCATTACACTGAAGAACAGAGGCGTCAGAATGTGCTACGGAGGTCACTACTATATCCATCACACCCACGAAGCAGTTCCCGCCCCCAGCGTCACCGGTTTGGGACGAGACCCGGTCGGACCTCTCGTTGATGGGACAGCTTTCAAAACGAACTGGTTGTTGAATAAGAATGGCGAGAAAATGTTCGTATGCATAGCACATTGCTGTTGTCGTTGAGTGAGCTGCTTCGCCGGCACATAGGACTGCTGGTTTGGCTCTGCTCTTGACAGCGACTGTGTGCGTTTTTGCGTTTTCATGTGGACGAAGTTTTTTGTTTAAACAGTGCTTGTGTGGACGAGATGTTTTTTATAAACGAATTTGAAAACCCCCGTTTTAGAAAATACCCGTGTACGTGTGGACATAGCCTTAACGCTAACTTGTGTTGAAGATTCCACGTCCGCGCCGGCTCCGCCTCGCTCCGTTCAATCGCTCGTGTTTTTTTTCCAGCGCTGACCGCAAGTGCCGCAAGTAACGTAAGCGGATATGATAAGGCGGGGGACACATAAATCATGCGACACAACGAATCGATAATGAAATTCGTTGTCGACGCTTTTAATAATCGATTAGATCCAGAGTACAATTCCAGAGCTTTAGACCCATTTTAGGCTTGTGTGCAGCTTCACGACCATGGCAACCCATCTCTTGAAGCTCCAGGTTTGGTTGTTTATTTGTTTGTTTTATTTAACATCGCATCATGACAGGAGCAAGGTTACTTGTATACGATACTAGTCAGACATTCAAACTGGGCCAATTTAGAGCACCTAATTAACCTAATGCATGACTTTGCAATGTCGGAGGAAATCGGAGCACCCGGAGTAAACCAGGCAGACTTCGAGGTCGGGATCAAACCGAGGATCTCTGGAAAGTTCCAGCTAAACAGTGTTTCTCACGAGTAGTAATGGCTTTAGTGTACGTGCAGACTAAGAAACGAC
Source organism: Ancistrus triradiatus (assembly GCA_025084515.1). NCBI lineage: Eukaryota > Metazoa > Chordata > Actinopteri > Siluriformes > Loricariidae > Ancistrus > Ancistrus triradiatus. Next base: position 225,439 of record JAJAGP010000795.1, on the reverse strand, counting down.
GACGTAAGCAATACAACTCGTTCCAAAAAGCTACAAGACTGAACTGAAGCTTCTAGACTGCAAGACACGCGTCCACATTCCATCAGTTCTCAAACTGAACAGCCATTTCTCAGAGGGACACAGCGAAACGGGAATTCTGAGGATGACTCACGTCGTGACTCAATGAAAACGAGGCCCGAGATGGTGCCTAAACCAGAGTTCTACAGGCCTTTCATTAAAGAGCGCGAGCACAGTTTCAGGATTAGTTCAGCATCATAATTCACTCTGACTAAGACCTAAACGGATGAGAGGAACTGATCCGAGATCAGCAGTCGGATGTTTAACCGGCAAAGATGACTGGTCTTGGTGTAACGACCAAACGATGCCAGTAAAAACAGTGGGCATGATGGGGAAATCCCCCGTGCTCATGGGTGAGAGCAGCAATGCAGGGCTGAATTTAACTCAACACCATTATACAAACAGTACTGAGCAAGATTTAGGAAAAGAAAACGAGGTCCAGGTGTGGACGTAGCACGTCTGAACAAAGCTAGAACTATACGATGCGTTTTGTAGCAACCCAAAGGCGCTCAGACCCTGGTTCAAGTCCTGGCAGTGCCTTGCGTCAAAGATGGGCGACACATTGATACAAACGATGATCAGGGTGCTGTAGGGGCAAACAATACCCAGTCCCAGACTGGTGTCCCATTCAGGGACTTGCTTATGCCTAAACAATATGTATTTTTAGGGGACAGATCCCAAAGCCTCGTGACCCCAACCTAGAAAACGTGAAAAAGTAGCAATCAAAGACAGGTCCCAAAAGGTACTTACACTGCTAGCCCAAATGTCATTCCTGCAATTTATTCGAAGTTTAGATTTAGAACAGACACCCTTCTCCAGAGTGACTCACAAATTGAGATTAAGGGCCTTCCTCAAGGGCCCCAACAGTGGCAGCTTGGCAGAGATGGGATTTGCACTCACCACTTTTCTTCCACTTAATCCAATTCAGGGTCACGGAAGGCCCAGGCCTAATCAGCAGGACAGGGCACCAGTCAATCAAACTGGGTCACTTCAGAGAAACCAACTAACCAAGACCAAGTCCAAACTGATGAAATACTATAGGAATTTCACAGCTATCCCTACTGAGTATAAGAGCTTTGGACAAAATTCCATCTGTAGAAATTAATTCTGCATTTTCAGCACATAACACACATTACAGCTGGGCATCATGATGATTTTAGATCACGAATGATTAAAACGTCTCCGCTATCTTCCTTAACAGAGCGATGACAAAATCTGTTATGCTAAACACACTTTATTACTTGAGCTGGAAACACTGACGTGGCATCCCAACATGTTTTAACTACCAGTCGCTACTCTAATCGTCAGTCCAGCTCAGGTTTTCCTTGACATTCACACAAACAAACAAAAAATACCAAAAATAAAGATTAACTACATTATGCTACACAGCAGCATCACTGAGGATAATGACAAACGAGCCTGTGACAAAAAAAAATTAATCATTGATTATACTGTGCTACTGTGGATTTCACACACGACACAAAAAACAGCTGATCAATATGACAACAGCACAACTGGTGGACACCAAACAAACCTGTTCTCCCACCTCAAAAGGAAGCGCCCCAAAAAGTACACAGAATGACAGAAAGCAGCGCAGGAGCACCACGGACAGAAACAACGCCGAATTAAAGAACGATAAAGGCGTTTGAAAGATCACTGATGCCGTGACATGGCAGCCCACGGGTTAAATTATGAGGGTTAAGTGACATCTTTAAATTGTAGATCTTTACCACTTCTTACCAAGTTGCAAATATTTTTCCAAACATTGCAATTTCTTCGCTATATATATATATACACAAAAGGCAGAGAATTCAAATTGAGCAACGAAAATGAAGAATCCGATTATCTAAAATTAAAATGAGAAGTTTACATCACTTTGTGTGAGATTATTGGATTATACAAATCCGATTACTGCCCGAGGAATGTAAACCCTGTAGGGACTGTGGTAGCCTAGTGGGTAAGGTACTGGACTATGGACCAAAAGGTCCAGGGTTCAAATCCCACCTCTGCCAAGCTGCCACTGTTGGGTCCTTAAGCAAGGCCCTTAACCCACAATTGCTTGGATTGTAAGATTGTACCAATTGTAAGTTGCTCTGGATAAGGGCATCTGCTAAATGCTGTAAATGTAATGTAATTGTAACCCGGAGAGTTCCCATTATTTAATGACTCAAGTGCATGTACACCTGCAAAATCTGATGTTCCGCAGTTATCGGATTATGAAGTGCATGTAAACACACTCAATGACTTCTAACCCCACGTTATTTTAGTGGGGTATAAAATCCAAAATGAAAGAATGCTATTATTGTGGATCATGATCCAGCCTAAAAAATCATGAAAAAAGTGCACCCGTACAAACTAGTCTACTCAGGAGAGTCAGAAGAAATGTTCTCATGTCAGTGCTGTAATTAGATTTTTGGTTTCAATTTGTCTTTGTACTTTTGTCAGCATGATAAGAAAACCACAGATCCCATTTCCCAACCTCAACAGGATACAGATATTAAAGCGCTGAGGTTCAGCAGATATCTGACACTGATCCAATACGGACTTCCTCACAGTAACGGAACCAGAACTGCAGGTTCTGTCGGTTCCTGTTCGGACCAGTTCTTGTTTTTTTTGTGAGCGTGAGCTGGAACGACGCCCACAGTATCTGAAAACGAGGCGGATAAAACTTTTCGAATAGCTGAGCGTGGAAGCCAGCGGAGCAGCAGGGCCGAACCGTTCACCAGGCCCACACCCTGTTTTCCTCACGAGGCTCCACACCCTGTAACGAACTGCCTGTCTCAACAACAGGTCAAATTAGAGCTCGATCTAAAATCAGCTCAGGCTGCTGTTTACAATCCTCACTGAGGATCAGCTCAGGCTTTCCGTCCTATAAATATAATTACTACAACTGGAGAACGCGAGTCGAATCGAGATGCTACCTCGGCGATGCCGGCTCTGACGGAGGCTCGTATCTGTCGTCCCCCACCACCGCCACGACACCTCGAAGAAACCAGCGATGGCAGATCGGTTTACAGGCCTCCCCTCGCCATCGCGGCACCTCAGAACAACACCCCTCCCCCATAACGCACAAACTCCACTGACTCGTGAAGAGAGCAGGCAGAGGGGGAAAAGACGGGCGCTTCATGGCTTTTGTTCTTCCTATAGCACCGCAGTAAAAGAGACAGGCCTGCCGTCATCAATCCATCAGAGGAGGAACTCCTGAAAAGCCTATCATCACACTTTTCAGTGTGTCACTACAAAAAAAAGGAAATGTGATTTAAAATGGAGTAGTTGAGCTGAGAGGGGTCACATGGCTCTAAACGGTCATGGCCCTTCAAACTCTGCCGGGATTCAGCAGCTCCTATAGAAGAATACAAATCAGGACGCCAAGGAAGGAACGTCGAGACGGCGGGCCAAAATATCAACTCATCAACGTGCGACGTTTATCAAATTCAGCAAGACGCTTTAGTACATGTTTTAACCCCGCTTCACAGAGCCAAAAGAAAGACGCCCAGGTTGTACCGCCACGTTATCAATCCCCAGATCAGATCTGTAGAAGGCGGTGTGTGAGATAACAGTGGGTGATCTGGCCAAAAAAATTAAAGATCCAAACTTTTTAGGTTCGAACCCAATCCACGATACTATCAGGATTGTTTTTCATGGTGGTTTTTAATGGACCGCAGCAGCTAAACTGAACAATAAAAATCCACAAAAGAACAGAAATAAGAGAGCACTTTTAAAGCAAACTTTAATAGAGTGCACTTCAACAAAATGTAAACAGTTTCAAAGATAATTGAAGTCCACCAAGTATACTAATAATACAGTGGAACCTCGGAACTTGAACTCTTCTTTATTCAAAAAAAATTCAGACATCATATGACCCGTTTGAAATTTGTTTGCCTCCAAATTCGAACAAAAATGACAACTTTGAACATCGGTAAAACCTGTACGCATATGATCCAGGCTCAGGGTGTGTCTGAAAGATATTCCGACTTCAAACAAATACGAACAGCCTTCTGGAAACAATGACGTTCATATTCCGAGGTTCTACTGCAGAATTTCTGCTAAATATATTGCCGCCGCTGCTTCAGAACGCTATAAATGTCAGGAAATCACAAAACTCTTTCACAGAGGAAGGCAGACGGTCTTTTCTGTAAACAAACAAATGCTTAAGACCAAGTTATACCCAGTGTATTCTCCTACCTTCCCCCAAGGATGATACGGACAAAGCACAGCTTCATAGTGACTGCCGGTTTATTTTGTAGTCCAGCAATACACTAAAAGAAGAAGAAGTCTGCATGACTTACGGCCTTTTCCTCCCAGAGTCCGATTTTTACGAAGAAAAAAAAAAAGCACAGCAAGTTTTTAAAAAGAACACACGTATATTAACCTTCACATAGAGTCCAAAACCAACGGACTGCAACGCTGCGAAAAATGTTTAATCGAAGCCTGTTCTCATTTCTGGGTTGTTCAGATGCATTACAATCAGGCTGACCAATCAGAGGTCGGTTGCCGGGCAGAACAGCTCATCAAGAGCTTATAGGACGAGCAACACACTGACTCTAAAAACATGGATATTAAAGAGAAGATCTGGTGGAATAGAACTGAAAGGCTGGAGAATGATGGTGATAAAGCTCACAGTGACTGGATGGAACAGTTTGATTATTTATCTAAGAGTATTCTGATCTGTTCATGATCACAAAAACACAAACTAGAGCTTCCTGCCTTCTTCACTTGTCTTTGGTTTTTTTAAATGGACGACGTGAAAAGGACATGGGATATTATTGAGTTAATCGTGTATCTGAAGTCTTGAACAGAGAAGCGCCTGGTTGTTAAAATACCTTGGGTTGCCATGTTTCAGCGCAAGTGACAAAAGCGTTTAACACGACCATTCTGGCGATCTCTCCATGTTAATGCGTAGACTTTTTAATCGTTAATGACCATCATGTCTCCCTCATCTGGCCCTCTGGTCAGCAAACCGAGCGATCACACCATACAGACGGGTCACGTCAACCCCTGCCTGATAAGCTTCAGCTGCTGCTGCACACACACAGAGGAAATGACGTGACCCCCAAAAATACTCCGAACAGCATGAAGGAAATCGAACGGTCATCCTAAACCCTGCTGTACATTTTATGGAGCTGTTTTTCAAAAATGCCGCCTGTAATTAAAGAGGACCAGCGACAAACTTAAACAGACTTGTGCTTCATTATCCAGCCCACTAAACACATGTTCAGAGGAAACACAAAATTCTGTGGTAGGTTTAATTCACTCCATGGGTTTATTACAGACGCAACACTGCATTACTTCCTATATTTCCCAGAACGGACAATCCAGTGGACACCAGCTACAATGGTGCCTTCAGGGTGGGTCAGGCATCACAAACGCAGCGACCGCTACAGATCCCTGCGAGGGATTGGTGCCCAAATTAGTGCGTGTCTTATGGGAAATGTATAGTTTCCTGAGGTTTTGCTAACAACGTGATGAAAACCAGCCATTAAAACCAAAACAAATAACTGGTATTAAAACAGATTAAGAACCACGGCATCTAAATTCCCGCTACAACTTATGAGCTATGTTAATACAACCACCCACTATCCAAATCACCAACCCACTACAAAAAAAGGACAGAGAAAGGGTTAATGTCAAGGTGAGCAAAAGAGCGAAGACGACCGTGTCAGAGCCAACAAATGAAGCTTGAGAAACAAAAGAACAAACAAACTGACAAACACCCACTTCAGACAAATAGTTTGAGTAACAGAGGACATGACTAAGAAAATGAGGGACAGGTAAGAGGAATCAACGCGGCTGTGTTTGGGACCAACTGGTTTTAGGCACATGACAGCACGGGAAAGTCAATTAAAGTGCAATTAAAATTTATTTTTACAGTAAGAAAAATAAGATCATTCCATTCATTGTCAATCAGTGCATCACTAATCTTAACAAATAATGACCGGAAAATACACAAACAGAGTACAGAGGAATGTCGAAAAGGGGCGAAGCCTGTGCCAATCAGGGAGCCAGTACACATCACTGATAATGATACGTGAAAAGAGGGCTACCCCTATTCAAATATCCACTATCCAAAACCTTTGATAACAATGTCCAAAAAAGGTTTCCACTTGATGATCGGGCATCTGGGTGGAATATTCCTGAGAGAGGGGAGGCTGGTCGTCTCCCAGTGCTCCAAACAGTGCCCACTACAGGCCCTAAAACTGACAAGTAATTAGTAGATTCCAGCCTGCTGTGTTTGTGGGAATTAGGGGCACAGGTTGCCCACAATGTGGACAATCCCTGAATAATTCTCACCCCCCTCGAACCCATACCCAAAGAGCGAGACATCACCAAACTGAGCGAGTAGTCCGCAGTCCTTCATCACCATAACCTATAATAAATCCGTGTACACAATTTGCTGCATTTTTTAAAAATCCGATTTCATTATTAGAGGCAAACCTATTAGAGGTGGGAATTGGAAAGGACTTCACGATACGATTATATCACGATATATTGCGATATTCCTAAATTGCGATAATTCACTGAAAATATAAAAATATCTGAAATACAAGTTCCAGTGTACGATCTGAGTCGTCTTAATCCATCACATCTCACTGATAATTCAGCAAACAAACTGAGTCAAAACACTGTCCTGCGACACCTACAGGAGCGGAGATTGTAGTTTATACCGCATTTAAATTGTTTTTTTCCTTCCTTCAAATAAATCCCTATTTTGAGCTGAAAATCGATGTAGTATATCGTGAAAATAAATATCGCGATATATTGCTGTATCGATTTCTTAGCACAGCCCTATTACCCATGACCAGTCAGAACCACAAAAGTGACTCAGCAAATGCTGAGGGTCGAATCTATTGGCTTTAGATACTGCTATAAATGATAGAAAGGTCATTTGTGCCTGTTTAATAGCCAGAGCACCGTTTCCTAACCCCGATTTATACCACGATTGGTTTCTTCTTAAGCTCCGTGTGCGGCAGAAATAAATGCTGCAGCCAAGACTGTTACTAGATCACACTATCGATATCACATCACCCAGGCCTGGATCTAATTACAGATCAGGACTTAACGTCTGATGATTATGATGATGAGCGCCATAATGATGGCAGGAGGCTTATAATAAGGGCCCTGTTGCTGTTACTCTGTAATTCTCATTTCAATCAGGTTTATGAGATGAAGTGAAAACAGGCTGTCTGTGAGCCGAGGAAATGAGTTTCTGTTCTCAGAGCCTCGAGTGGTTAGATCACACTCGTTCACATCACCTGGACCGCCTCGAAAAAGCGGAAGCACTTCCTGTAAGTCCGACCACGTTCATAACTAACGCTGAGTCACTACGACATGTCCGATCAGAGCCACACGCAGCAGTCGTGCTCAGTCGCAGGCTGTACCGGTTATGTTACGTTTAAGCAATCAGGGAATTAGGATTCAATAGGATTTGCAAGAAGTACTGGGTCATGCCATCTTAAGTTTAAGAGCACGCCTCAGTCTTTGAGGAACGACGCGAATGCTTACAACTGATATGATCGTACAATCCAAGCAATTGAGGGTAAACGACCGGGCTCAAGGATCTAAGTGGCAGCTTGGCAGCACTGAGATGTGAACCCTCAACCTTCTCAACCTTCAAAATCCACAACCTGAAGTGCTCGACCCCAGAATGCTGTTTAGAAAATAAAGAAGAAAAGCTGCTGAGTTGATTTGAATCTAAATCTATGAGGATGCAGTTTTGGAATCATCAAACTACTAAAGCCCTATTCGGACTGGATTAGTTGATCAGGAAAATGAATAAAAATACAGAGCGATACCGTTTACATTTAAACATTACAAGGTAATACTTTATCCTGTAGCTGATACTAAAATCCCATTTTTCATATTTAATCTCCTCTCATGCTCTCTCTGGTTGATAAGAGAATGCTCAAAACCCAGTCCGGGTCATCAGGTGGGACAGCGGTCTAATACACTAGCCCACCATCGCTATCACTGAGGTTCGAGACCCGGCGCTGCCTTCCCGCCAAGTAGGGTATCACATACAGGCACGATTTAGTGGAGGGACTGTCCCGTGATGAACTGGTTGCTCGTTGGTTGCTTTGGGAATGTCTTTGATTGACATGTGTGAACCCCCCAATTTTTTTTCCCTCAACTCACGGCGTCATCTGCCCACAAAGTCACAGCACCGATTAAGGCCTAAAACAATCAGTACTGAAATCAAATCACAGAGCAGCTCCTGTAAAAGAGGAGATTAGTCCAGAACCCCATGTAAATGTAATCCTGTCTGAATAGGGCTTAAGGTTCCCCCAACCTGCTTCTTCGCTCTCTAAGAAAAACTTACGGCTGAGCCTTGCGTAGCCAGTATGCCCTAAACACCCGTTCCAGTCTTCTGACGAATATAGGAGTTCACCACTGGCCTGAGGACCAATGATGGGATGGAACATTCAAGGGTTATTGTTTCAGGGGTCTTTATAGCACCCAAGTCCACAATTCTTAGTGTCCCAGAACTGGCACTATTGTGCCACGGTTTAACCCCCAATTGTAAGACTGTAGCTGGTGTAACTCCCTCTGGAAGATCGTCTGCTAAACAACGTAGATGTAATGACTTAAGGCGCTTTCGCACTGGAAGGACTTTTTCATAGTTCTTAGAACTGTGCCTCCTTTCTTGCGTGTTTGCACCGCAAGAACTGGGAATGATCGTAGTTCTTAGAACCCTGTGAATAGGGACTTTTTAGCTCCTACTTCCAGGCAAGTTCTTTTCTCAGCGCATAGGATCCCTGAGCGACATAAGTATGCAGTGATTATAAGTGATAAGCAGTGATTGGTCCAGACTCAACCATTATTTTTAAATATACTTGTACTCCTTAGCCGTATAAACAACAGATCTTCGTACAAAAAATGAGAAAAAAAAAAAAAAACTGACAAATGGACCGACAGTGAAATCCACGCTGAGCCGATATGTGACAGAGGAGGCACAACACCTAAAGTTTTCATTTGAGTCGACTAAGCACAGCTCATTTCAGCGTCACACGGCGTTCACGTTGGTGGTGCGAATGCAAACCAAAAACAGCACTTCAACAACTGTAATTCTCCGGAGAGCTCTGCCGGTTGAGCTCCTCAGACTGTTTTGGTGCAAAACTGCGAAAGCGGCTCATATGGGCCCATACCCAAATACGCAATTCCACCACTATAGAGACCCAGGTTTGAGTCCGAATGAGTCACGTGCAGACATGATCGGCTGCATCTGAAGTATGGGACCTCAATCGAGAAAGGTCCTGCCCAGCCCTGCGAAGGACTGGCATACCGCCCAGGCGACCAGGACACGCTTATGCCTGTGCCCTGTGTTCCTCAGGATCCTGATCAAGAGTGGAATGTAATATAGTATAAGTAATGTATTTATTGAGGTCTAATGACATTAAACACTCAGAGGGTCCACAGTTCATGGACCATGAAGAAAAAGTACTATAAATAAATTGAGTTTTTTCATAAAACTGTGAATAATAACGCTAAGGAACAAAATGAGTCCGGTTTGTGAAAACTTTGGTCTAAAATCCATTGGTTACTATAGTAACAACAAAAGAAGTGGAACCAGTTCCAGTACCAGTGTTTCCCAAATGACTGATGCTCAGCATTTATACTTATAAGAATATTAATTTCCGATAAAGCAGAAACTTTACTTTCCATTACAGAACTGTAGAGAATTCGAACTTTTGCTGTGTGGATGTACCTGTAGTAATAAACATCACTCTTCCCAGCGCTGAGTCCTGACTTCCGGATCACCTCTTCTTTCTTCCAGCCCGGTGGCAGAGCCGGACAGTCGATCCTCTTCCTCTCCATAATCATTTATTTCACTTCGCCGAGTCGAAATACAAGTTTAAATCCGACGACGTGAGGCAGAGGTCGGAGCTTATGGCCCCGGAGATGCGGACTGATTGGCTGCTAAAGCTAGCTCTGACTGTTAGCCTTTAGGAACTAAGGCTTAATGACAGATCACCAGTTTAATCCAGCACGCGCCCCCCAAAACGAGCCGTTACGTCAAACGGACCAAGTTTTATCAGCTTTAATTAACGGCTTTATTAACTTCTTCTGCTTAGCTTTAACTTCACAGAGCGGCGTGAAGAGCTGAACGTAACGCCAGCAGTGAGACCGAGCTGTGACGCTGTGAAATTACAGAGCTTCCCCAGCAGCGCCTGGGAACGGCTCAGAGTTACAAACCACGCCCAGGTCACACACCGCCCTGCCCACATCGCGCACCGTATCGCACAACACCCCATTACATCACACAGACCACGCCCATGCAGTAAAAACCACACCTACCAATCTCTCTCTCTCTCCCTCTCTCCCTCTCTCTCTCTGCCTCACACACACACACACACACACACACACAACAATTCCCATGTATTTCTCAAAAAACACTTCTGTGTAAACACAAGGCCCCGCCCATATACCTCATGACACCGTTCGTATTAAACAAACCACGCCCCCAGCATGCAGGTATCACACAAATCCCTATCATACAAACCACGCCCATATTACATTCTGCACCTTCCATATCACACAAACCACGCCCACAATATACAATAACTCATGCTATCTTCAAGTTGTTCGGAGTTCGGAGGTCGAAGTTACGACATGATGTACGTTCAAGTGTTTTTTGTCGGGTGGTGACGCCAAAAGAAAACTTTTGTTTGTACTACCTCTGTTTTTGTATAGGCAAAACCAGCAAGTTTATTTAGCCTTACTTGAAGAGAATGAAGCGAACAGGACACGAATTAGATGAGTAATATTTTATATTATATAATATTATTTTGTTGTAATTCCTCATTAACATCAGTGCAAGTTGGACAAAATGTATACAAGCTTAAACTGTACAGTTAACATGCAAAACTACTGGTAGTAAACTAAAACTTTACCGTTTACTGTAGTAGCAGCATCCATGCTGGCAGCCGCCATGACGTTTCGTTACTGACACGCCCCCAACTCGGAAAGTCGGGGTTTATCGAAAGATCCGAGTTTCCCACTGGTAAATACGACATTGCAGTGATGTTTATGTGATCTCATCTCGTAAATACGATATTTCCAACACCACTTGAAGGTAGCATCAGCATAGCTATGACACAAATCTCCATCTACATCACACAAACCACGCCCATGTTCTACAAACCACGCCTATTACATAACTCAGCATCCATATAACACAAATCCCCGTTTATATCACACAAACCACGATAACCCTAACCCACAATATATAAACCACGCCCCATCATATAACGTAGAATACACATATATATACATATATATGCACATTTGACTCAAACCACGCCCATATTACACAATCTATACATACACAACACAATCCACACTCATATTTCACAACGTATACAGGCACAACACAAACCACGCCCATATTCAACAATCTATACATACACAACACAAATGACACCCATATTACACAATCTACATGTACACAACACAAACCACGCCCATACTACACAGCCTATACATAGGCAATACAACCAACTCCTGTATTACACAACTTACACATACACAACAAAAACCACACCCATATTACACAATCTATACATACACAACACAAACCACGCCCATATTACACAATCTGTACATACTCAACACAAACCACACCCATATTACACAATCTATACATACACAACACAAATCACACCCATATTACACAATCTATACATACACAACACAAACCACACCCATATCACACAATCTATACATACACAACACAAACCATGCCCATATTACACAATCTATACATACACAACACAAACCACGCCCATATTACACAATCTATACATACACAACACAAACCACGCCCATATTACACAATCTATACATACACAACACAAACCACACCCATATTTTTGCAATCATACATATATGAAACAAACCACGCCCACATTACACCATCTATACATACACAACACAAATGACACCCATATTACACAATCTACATGTACACAACACAAACCACGCCCATACTACACAGCCTATACATAGGCAATACAACCAACACCCGTATTACACAACTTACACATACACAACAAAAACCACACCCATATTACACAATCTATACATACACAACACAAACCACACCCATATTACACAGCCTATACATAGGAAACACAAACCACGCCCATATTACACAAACCACACCCCTACAACAAAACTATAACATATGCAAACAATACACAGTCCATACACACAAATCCCACACAGACACAGGGAGAGCATGCACGCAACAGCATTGACCGCTGATTAGTATAAAACATCTGAGGAGCTTTTTCGTGGTGGTCAAGGGGGGAGCAACGATCCCTCTAGAGCACAGGGCAGAGGTGCCAGTCCATTGCAGGGCTGGGTTGGGGTCGCAGTGACCAACCCCGGCCCCAGACCAACCTCCAGTCCCTCAGACACACTCATCACTCGGTGCTGCAAATGTGCGGCTGATTGACTGGTGTCCCATGCAGGGCATGCTTACATCCGCACCCGTGTCTCCCGCCGATAGTTGTTGGACCACCATGATCCTGACCAGGAACAGTGGGATGAAACGTAAATAAACAGATTATGTCCAGTCGCTATATTTAATATGGAATATATCCAAACACACACAGCAGTAGTATTGGTGCTGTACAGCTTCAGGTACCTCGGTTTGGTCCCGTCCTGTATGTGTGGAGTTTGGTATGTTCTTCTGTTCTCTCTCTTGGTTTGCTCTGGGTTTATTAACCTCCAAAAACGTGACATTAACTGGACTGGACATTAACTGGACTCTAAACGGCTCCCGGTTTTGAGTGAGTAATCGAGTGATGCCTGCCCAGGATTAAGCGGATAAAAGAGTGAATGCTGTGAGTGAATAATTTACATCGTATTTGTGTATGATTTGCAGTGATGATTTTAGGGGTGATTAAGAGACGGATACCCTGTTCCAATGCATAGCTTGTATAAAATATCTTACACTCTGCCTATATGACTTTATTAAGTGTTAAAGATCCCAAATATGTGATTTTATGACCGTCCAGTACGGAGCAAAAATATATTTAATGACATTTTGTAATTTGAATTTGTCTCCCTCTAGCGGTGTCCAGTATAATTATCTCACTACCGTAAGCAATAATGTCAAGACCAAGTTCAAATCTAAACCTCCTGAACTTGCTGGACTTGCAGAGTTAAAAATGGCGTCACTAAAAGCTATAAGGATGTACAGTGTCCCATTCTTCAAAAACAGAAACAATTAAAACAATTACATTTTCAGACCGTAGATATTTTTAAGGATTTTGTTCATGTCTATTTAAACCCCTGGCATTGAGAAAGTATTCAGCCAAATTTCAATTACATCTACGCTACTGTGCAAAAGTCTTAGGCCACCATTACATTTATTGTTTTAACAATGCTATAATGACCATGTATAATATATAGTCGACAAATGGAACCAAAATTTTCAAACTTGGATTCCTCACTCCATAATTCTCTTTTCCACTGATTTTCATTCACATCTTTGTGAGCTTTAGCATATTTTAGGTTTTTCACTCTGTCCTCCTTCCAAAAAGTGGATTCTTGGTACACACACAGACAGGAGCAAATAGTTAACGATGTTGCATCACAGCTTCAGAGATCCCGGTTCAGTCCTGACCTCGGACTCCGGTTCCATGTGCTGCTGGAAACGGCACTTTCATAAACCCCACCGAGTATTTATGGAGGCACTAGAAGACAGAGAAAGCCGAGCTTTCAGTAACGCCACAACTTTGGAAAATTGCGGAATCCTGTTGGATAACATGGATCAACAGATTTTACTTCTATAGGTCAATGCAGCTGAAATGCATGGTGTAATTACAAAAAAGGAAGAATATACCAAACAGTAATGGATCCTGAAATATGTCTTTAAACATTTCACTCAGGTTGTTATGCTGATTATATGACTGTGGTGGCCTAGCGGGTAAGGTACTGGACTATGGACCAGAAGGTCCAAGGTTCAAATCCCACTTTCAAATACCAAGGTTCAAATCCCACTGTTGGGTTCTTGAGCAAGTCCCTTAACCCACAATTACTTGGATTGTAAGATTGTAGCAATTCTAAGTCGCTCTCGATAAGGGCGTCTGCTAAATGCCTAGCGGGTAAGGTACTGGACTATGGACCAGAAGGTCCAAGGTTCAAATCCCACTTCTGCCAAGCTGCCACTGTTGGGTCCTTGAGCAAGGCCCTTAACCCACAATTGCTTGGATTGTGAGATTGTAAGTCGCTCTGGATAAGGGCGTCTGCTATATGCTGTAAATGTAAATATGATTTGTAATTAAAAACACCGTGTAACTTTCGAGAAAATGCAAAATAGAAGCATTATTACTAGTGGTTTCAGACTTGCTCCACAGTTTGTTTATAGAAATACTGTATGTATATAAATCTAGAATAACACAAATACAAACATTATTTAAAATTATTTTAATCACAACCTCTTAATAAAGCAGAAATCCTCACGGATGTCATTAAAGCGCTCAATAGAGACTCCGTGTTGCGTGTTTATCAACTGGGAACATGGACGTTGTGTGCAAAATGAGGCGTTAACATTTCAAAGAGGAGCATGGGCTGATCCCAAATATATCCCTATCTTTCACTAAAGTGCACTATAAACCTTTAGACCTATACGGACCATATAGTGCACTTATTATTACATATTAGGTATTTGGAATACAGCCACAGGGGACTGGCGTATAACGTAATGACGTAGGCAGGATCCGAGAGTCTCTTGATGCAATCAGCTGTAAGTGGAACGGAGTCGCGGAGTTTCGGTGAAGCTGGAGGAATTTAATCCGAGCGGTTATTAAATCACAACGGTTACACCGGAGCTTTATCTGGATGAAACGGTTGAGGTAAATCGGATTTTTGTTATCATATAAGCATCCGGTTAAATGTAGAATCAAAGTAACGTAGCGCTAGTTATCCTGCAGCTAACAGCTTAGCTAATGGTCTTTCTGCGCTGTGCGTAATAGTCGCGTTAATTAAACAAAATCGGTCATTTATCGTTTAATTCCAAGCCTTAAATGTTCATTCTAACTTTCTGACTTCGTGACAATCTTCACAGCAGGTACTATTTTGGTTAAAGTCCTGTTTGGTAGTGTACACTGTGTGGGGTGTGAATTGGGATACAGCCCGTATCTGTTTTACCTGTGCAGCAAATCAGAAGAGAAAAGAGGAAGATTTAAAAGTTTATGAAGCGGTTTAGCACCAATAACATGGAGTTCTTTACTGATAAACCCTCATTAAGTCAAGGCACAGCCCCTTGTTCGTGTTCTGGATCATGTTCTTGCTCCTTTATGCAACTTCTTGTTTTACTCCCGATTTTTCGTAGTCAGTAGGTCCAAACTGTTTGTAGTTCAATTTCTGTACAGGACTTTGTCCCTGGAGCTCTGTCGATCATACAGGTGGTCTTTTGCGAATTTGGTCCCCGTTTTCTTTCTTGCAGTAAAACAATGAATCGTTTCAACCTCCTTTGTTGAAGGTGTCCTCTTTGCAGGATGATCACTAGCAAGGTGACTTGGGTGTTTGGGAAATGCATTTGTTGCCTTGAGTTATTAACTGTTAACCCTACGCTTATTAGAAGCTCGCCTGAAATGTTTCAGTCTGAGCTCTATTTACCTGGGCGCCTCTGTAACCTCCACCTCCAGTTTCGTGTTATTCATTGGAAACCCTGTCTCAGTTTGTTGTGGTGGTGGTGTGTTATTAGTTCGGGCAAGACCTTGCATTGAACCTCTAAAAGTGTCACATGGAGTCCCTCCAGTGTTCAGGTCACCCCATACTGCTGCCAGTGTTTGTCCAGTCATAACAGGTCGTTAATTAGAAGGGTGTCTCCATACTTTCAGCCACATACATCTGTGTTTTGTCCATCCTTCAGCCTTAAAGTGCACCTTTAAACCCCGAGTTGAGGACAGCATGGCCAGCGCTCCTCCTCAGGCGTCAAGCTCCTCGGCCAACGATGGCACAGCCACCGGCTCCAGTGGGCAAACCCCGGGTGAGAACAGCAGCCAGGACAGCACGTTCGAGTGCAACATCTGCCTGGACACTTCCAAGGATGCGGTCATCAGCTTGTGTGGCCATCTGTTTTGGTAAGAACCATCACACGAGCTTAACAACTATTATGTTTGGGTCTGCTTGGGTCAGTGCATTGTGGGTAATGTAGTGCCTAGGAATTTAGGAAAAGGAGTTACAAAAGGGTATACTGAACACACTGGGACATGCCTTCTATTTGTCTGTCTCTGTTGGGCCATTTGGGCATCCTCTATGCTTTATAATGGCATTACCTTATACCTATCAGCTGTTTATATTCATAGCAAACACATCCTTCAGCATCCTTGCATTTCGCTCAGCGTTTCAGGGGCGAGGCCATTACTCAGCTTTTTTTTTTAGTAATGTTTTGTTTACAAGTTGTGATCATAAATACAGCTCCCATGGCTCATGGTAAGAGCCAGCTGCTGGAAAAAGCAGTTACGGATTCTCCAGATCCTCCCTCAAGACCCTGAAAAGGATGCAAAATAGCAATTCATTGTGTGATGATAACCTGAAAGATTTGACGTGCTTGTGCTTTGTTTTTTTTTTTTCCATGCTGCTGACTCACAGTTGGCCCTGCTTGCATCAGGTACGTTTGTGTTTATACCCTTTATTCTCTCTCTCTTTCACTCTGTGTTTCTACCCTCGGTTACCTTTTCTGTCTCTAACCCCCCAGTGGTTGGAAACGAGGCCGAACAGACAGGTGTGTCCGGTATGTAAAGCAGGAATCAGCCGAGACAAAGTGATCCCGCTGTACGGGCGGGGCAGCACGGGCCAGCAGGACCCCAGGTAAAGCCTGTGCTCTAAATTCAGACCAGACAGGCTCCTGAAGGGCGAACAGTACCTGCACTGAACCACTCTCCTGCTTTTTAGAGAGAGAACTCCACCCAGACCACAGGGCCAGAGACCTGAACCCGAGAACCGCGGGGTAAGTATCGACATTAAGGACCAATCAACAGCCAGACGCTACACGTACGCAGCTAAAGACGCCACACGTACGCAGTTGAAACACCGCGAGCCTCGTTGCACTAGCCCTAAGTGATGAAACGATTACGCGAGCGTAGGCAGGCAGCGTAACACCAGCCCATTAGTAATTCATTAATAAAGGCGCTCACCCTGACTCCCAAAGGGACTCATTAAGAGGCGTCTCCTGAGACAGAAGCGGGACCGAGCTTTTTGTCGCCCTCTCAGGTAATGACAACACCTGCCGTCTGAGGTTGCATCACGTTTCGCCGCGTCTTTTCTTCTCCTCCGTTTCACCGGCTGTCTGTTTAAACTCTCACGCGAGCGATGCGTTCTGAAATGACCTGACTTCACAACATGGTGTTAGACTTGGCAGTGGCTTCTCTTTGTCTGAACCACAAAAACATACTTAATATTCTTAGTACTTTTTTAGGAGGAGTGCACTGGGTTTGCTATTAAACTGCACAGTTACACCGCGCTAGTGCGGCGTTTGATGGAATCTGCGGTCATGCAGTCACTAATAAAGCCGTACAATAGGGTATTCCAAATCTGTTCCCTATTGTCTTGGTGATATTCGTTGTGAAGTAGTGTAGAGGGTAGTATTTAAGAGACCGTTTGGGACACAGCCCCAGAAGTACAGGTGCCTCACATGGGAGCAAGTGGCAAATGCAGGAGCACATTTTCTTACTTCTTGCTCATTTTCTGACCAGTGAAATGTTAGGAACATGAAATGCTTTAGATTTTGCAATTTTATGTTTGCTCTCTAGTGTGTAGTGCGTGGGAAATAGTGATGAAGGGACCATTTTGGACATAACCCATAAGTACCGGCTTCACATAGGCAGGCATTGAAGTGTGTGTGTGTGTGTGTATATGTGTATATGTATGTGTGTGTGTGTATATATATACTGGTCCTTCTCAAAAAATTAGCATATTGTGATAAAGTTAATTCTTTTCCGTAATGTAATGATAAAAATTAAACTTTCATATATTTTAGATTCATTGCACACCAACTGAAATATTTCAAGTCTTTTATTGTTTTAATTACTGATGATTTTGGCATACAGCTCACGAAAACCCAAAATTCCTATTTCACAAAATTAGCATATCATGAAAAGGTTCTCTAAACGAGCTATTAACCTAATTATCTGAATCAACGAATTAACTCTAAACACCTGCAAAAGATTCCTGAGGCTTTTGAAAACTCCCAGCCTGATTCATTACTCAAAACCGCAATCATGGGTAAGACTGCCGACCTGACTGCTGTCCAGAAGGCCATCATTGACACCCTCAAGCAAGAGGGTAAGACACAGAAAGAAATGTCTGAACGAATAGGCTGTTCCCAGAGTGCTGTGTCAAGGCACCTCAGTGGGAAGTCTGTGGGAAGGAAAAAGTGTGGCAGAAAACGCTGCACAAACGAGAAGAGGTGACCGGACCCTGAGAAGGATTGTGGAGAAGAGCCGATTCCAGACCTTGGGGGACCTGCGGAAGCAGTGGACTGAGTCTGGAGTAGAAACATCCAGTGCCACCATGCACAGGCGTGTGCAGGAAATGGGCTACAGGTGCTGCATTCCCCAGGTCAAGCCACTTTTGAACCAGAAACAGTGGCAGAAGCGCCTGACCTGGGCTACAGAGAAGCAGCACTGGACTGTTGCTCAGTGGTCCAAAGTACTTTTTTCGGATGAAAGCAAATTTTGCATGTCATTCGAAAATCAAGGTGCCAGAGTCTGGAGGAAGACTGGGGAGAAGGAAATGCCAAAATGTCTGAAGTCCAGTGTCAAGTACCCACAGTCAGTGATGTTCTGGGGTGCCATGTCAGCTGCTGTGTTGGTCCACTATGTTTTATCAAAGGCAGGGTCAATGCATCTAGCTATCAGGAGATTTTGGAGCACTTCTGCTGAAGAGCTTTATGGAGATGAAGAGTTCATTTTTCAGCACGACCTGGCACCTGCTCACAGTTCCAAAACCACTGGTAAATGGTTTACTGACCATGGTATTACTGTGCTCAATTGGCCTGCCAACTCTCCTGACCTGAACCCGATAGAGAATCTGTGGGATATTGTGAAGAGAAAGTTGAGACGCGCAAGACCCAACACTCTGGATGAGCTTAAGGCCGCTATGAAGCATCCTGGGCCTCCATAACACCTCAGCAGTGCCACAGGCTGATTGCCTCCATGCCACGCCGCATTGAAGCAGTCATTTCTGCAAAAGGATTCCCGACCAAGTATTGAGTGCATAAATGAACATAATAATCTGAAGGTTGACTTTTTTGTATTAAAAACACTTTTCTTTTATTGGTCGGATGAAATATGCTAATTTTGTGAGATGTTGGGTTTTCATGAGCTGTATGCCAAAATCATCAGTATTAAAACAAGAAAAGACTTGAAATATTTCAGTTGGTGTGCAATGAATCTAAAATATATGAAAGTTAAATTTTTATCATTACATTACGGAAAAGAATTAACTTTATCACAATATGCTAATTTTTTTAGAAGGACCAGTGTGTGTGTGTGTATGTATGTATATGTGTATATATATATATATATGTGTATATATATATATATATATATATATATATATATATATATAAAATATCATTTACATACGTTTCCTGCATTTGTATTGGAATGACCTTACTTGTCGTTAAGCAGTGTACGTTTGTTGCTGTAGGGATTTCAAGGGTTTGGTTTCGGAGACGGCGGGTTCCAGATGTCCTTCGGTATTGGCGCGTTTCCTTTCGGCATTTTTGCGACGGCTTTCAACATCAACGACGGACGACCCCCTCCAGGTAACGAATCCCTCGTACACCTGTAACGCTGATTTACTACGATAAACGTATTAGAACTTCATTAGTTAAGATCCGGATTTCTGTGTTGGTGACTGCCAGTGTATTCTGATCTTGGCACGGCGTAGAACATGAGGCACCGCAGACCAATGCCGGATCCTCCTCCCTAGTATGAAGCATGGTTGAGGAGCACCGGCGATGAGCCGAAATGCACAGATTTAAAATAGATTTGCTCGGTTGGAGCAAAAGGAACTCACTAGCTCTAACTGTAGTGACTTGCTGGGTTCGAGTCCTGGCACAACTGGTCTTATCTGGGGAAAGGGATATCAAGCGGGGGATTGGTTTCTGAGCCCCGTCCAGGGTATGTGCCCACCTGTGCAATGGGCTGTGTAAAAAAAACATGGAAGAAAAAACATTTGAAATGGGGAGTAAACTACCATCTCCGCTCCTGTAGGTGGCGCAGTGCAGTGTTTTGATGTAATTTGTCCGCTGAATTATTGTGATGGATTAAGACGACTCAGGCCATACATTGTAACTTGTATTTCAGCTGTCTTTATATTTTCAGTGTGGAATATCGCAATGTATCATGATATGATCGTATCGTGAAGTCCTTTCTAATACCCACCCCTAGTCCATTCCAGGATAGGCTCTTGATTTTTGATGCCTGAGGGGAGGGAAGTTCAGACAACCATAATTTGCCCATCATTACAACACCACCAATGACGCATTGTAGTATCATAGAAAAGACATGCATGTAGGCTACAAAGTGGCATGTGCCAGCCCATGACCATGCTTTAAAAAAGTCAAGTCTGGAACAGGTCATGCCAGATTGGGAGGCCAAAAGTGTTTGACTTTTTACTTTTCTTCCTTAAAGCCTTGTTCATGCACTGTTCTTTAAGGAGCTGTCTATTGAAACTGCATCTCTCTCTTCTCAGCAGCTCCTGGGACGCCCCAGCACATGGACGAGCAGTTCCTGTCCCGCCTCTTCCTGTTTGTGGCGCTCGTCATCATGTTCTGGCTTCTGATCGCGTAAACCTTTTCGATCGTCGTGTCAGGATCCGATCTGCGTCTCTGTAAGGAATCCTAATCATAAACAATGACGAAGCTTTCACCCCCGGAACCATGTTGTACAAACAAAACGAAAGCCGCTGGACGTTTGGTTGTGGGTTCGGCTGATCTGGAGCGGGCGCGCGGGGTCTCTCTCGGAGAAATGGGATGCAGCGGTGACCAAGCAGCTGTACATCTGGTTTCCTGGATTGTTCTTCACCCAGATGTGTAATTTTAAATAAAACTCTTAGTCTCATTTCTCTTAAAGGACAAATCCTGTGTTCTCTTTCTAATTCCATTATGCTGGGATTTTTATACCACAGTGAGACATGGTGCTCAGATTTCTTTCTGTAGAGCTTTTTACAAAGCCCAAACTGAGCAAGCCCTGGGTGACAGTGGCAAGGAAAAACTCCCTAAATTTTATAATGAAGAAAACTTGGAGGACAAGACTCAAAAAGGGACCAGAACTCCTGTGGCTTAGGTGTTATAGGAAAGAATGAAACTGTTACCTAATTAATAAGATTACAGTAATATGTTAAATAAACAGAAGCTAGATAAATATCTACACAGAATGTATATTAAAATATGCATAGCGGCATAATTTAGTCGGGTGCTCGCCAGCCTTGATGTAGCTTTGGATCCTTATGACAAGAAAGAAAAGCCTTCCAACACCCAATGAGTAATTGTAATCCTAGACTAAAAACCCAGACTCGACCCTTTTTGTGCCAAATTGAGGGGCTGGTATGTGACCATTCGCCAGATGAATGGGAGGCATGCAAAAAAAGTTGGATATTTGTATTTAGTTTTTACTGCAATATTTTAGATGGGTAAAATCCTGTCACCGTAGAGCTGTATTATCAGCTATTCTGCTGTCCGTCACTAGAGGGAGACAAAAATAGCAGTTAATTAAAAACTATCCGTCTCCCTCTAGTGGCCGCACAGCAGAATAGCTGGTATAAGAGCTTGCAAACCCTAAATGGAGAAACGCGAATATAAACCAATAACTGGTTATGAGGAACAAGTCCGAAAGCCAGGCTCTGTCATGGTAGGGGGAAGGTTCACGGCCCTTGATAAAGGTAAGTTACACTTCTGTGCGCAGCATTAATGTAGAAAAGTACAGTGAGATTTTAGAGCAACATAATCTGCCACCAAGATGACATTTTCCAGGGATGTCCATGCATCAACATGACAAATCAGAAAACGTTAGGACTGAAATATGGAAATTCCTTCCAGTCTTTTTGAGGTTCATTATTTTTAAAGATTTCAATCATTTTCTCACACATTTGATGACAAACTGGAGATCCTCTCCTATCTTTGTTCCTCAAAGACTATCCCATCATTAGTTTTTTTTACCTCATTACTAGCCCTAAATTGCCTCCGTCCCAACTTTTTTTGAAATGTGTTGCAGGCCTGAAATGCAGGAATGGATGTTTAACAAATGAAATGAAGCATGAAATATCTTGGGGTCTGCGATGAAATATAAGTCAAAGTAAACGTAAGGAACGCTATATAGCATCCCAACATTTTCTGACTGGGGATTGTACATGGTCCAAAATAAACGACTACCTTAAGGCTCCATGACCAATTTATTTTCTGTTTACAATCATAGTTGCGTTGCATCGTACATCATTTCCTCTTCCCTCTTTTAGAGTCATAGCTACTAAATATCTTGCAGTGCATGTATGCGAGTCTCTCTGCGAGGGAGCGCCGGAGCAGCGGGAACCACTCCCAGTGTGGTACCTCCACTACCGTGTACCCCGCCAGCGCTAGCTGCCTTCTCTTCATGGCATGGAGCCCGAGCAGCTGGTGCGTCCTGTAACAGTAGTGGTTCCTACTGGTCACCTGAACCGCGAGCCGGACCGGCGAGGTGACCTGGCTCGGGAGGGAAGGGCGAACCCGTGATTTTGTCAGATCACGCATCAGGTCGTCCGTCAGGTCCACTCCGACGTTCCAGACGCTCTCTCTTTCAGTGGTTGCCTCCACCGGCCGCAGAACAGGGAGCTGCGTGGATGCCGGAGACATTTCCGAGGGTATTTTTCTGCCACTGGTGAGCTGAGCCAACAGGTCGTCGGTTAGAGTTACGCCGGCGTGTCGTCCGTCCCACCCCTGAGGCCAAAAGGTGTCCGGAACGGAGCTGACGTGGGGTTCGGATGAAACAGGCAGAGGTTGTCCGCCGGCATCTAAGTGCACTTCGAGATCGATGGAGCGCATGTGCGGCAGGATCATTCCCTTGCGCACGAACCCCGTCCCTCCCAAGAGCTCCTGCAGCGCTGCCTCTGCTTCCAAAACTTCCGGTTTCAGACACAGTTCGGTCCGGGCGAAGTCCCACAGTTGCTTTGTCACTTCTTCCCTGGTCGCCAGGCTCAGTCGTGGCCCGGTCCAGCTTGGTAGCTCCAGTTCCACCGTTCCATCCAGGGTGAAAAGGTCCTTTTTCAGATCAAACGTACTCGTGACTTGGTTGCTGAATTCGGGGCTTAGGACCAGGCTGAGCAAGTCATGAGGGAACTGGGATACGAACGCCAAGCCGAGCAGAGCCGTCAGGAGGTGTTCGGGATAACTTCGGAATTCAGACTGGCGTTCACGCAGGGCTTCTGTGAGGCGAGGGTGAAGGCTGGGGCACTTGCTGGGAAGGATCCCCAAATTACCGAAAGCCCACAGAAGCTTAGCGGCATCTTTGCTCCGATAGGAAGAGGCGTGGTGAGGCAGGTATTCGGCAACGGAAAGAAGAATGCTATCGTCCCGATAGTGCAGGGCGGAGCAGGTCAGCGCGACATGCATCAATCCCTGGACGGCCATCTGCGGGGCACGGCGCGGTACCTCGATGCTCAGGGCCTCCAACCAAGGGAGATGATCCAGGTGGCAGAATCTCATCAGCTTCAGGACGTTAACCATGCCAAAGTCGCTAATTTCCCGGACCACAGAACAGGCCTGGTCCACAATCCGGCGCGCCGTTCTCTCCGAAACGGAGCTCTGGGTCTTAAACAAGCCCAAACACACCGCACCCACTTCCTCACCCTTGAGCTGGTCCAGATGGCGCATTAGAACGCCCTCTAGAGATGGGAGTAAATACGCAGGGCACTGCCTGCTCTCCCCGAGTACGTACACGAACTGGACCAGCTCTGCCACACCCATTTCGTCGAAATGCTTGTTCACGTGGTCACACAACATCTCGACGTACTGTGGGACCGACCGGCCCAGGCATCGCCACAGGTCGGCCACGAGCAGCATCTGGTGCAGATCCATCTCGCCGAGCCGCCGGATGAACTCCGCCTCGTACAATCCAAGCATGCCGTGAGAGTGCGGCAAGCCGAGCCTCACAAAAGCTCTCAAGGTCTCCACCAACTGCGGAACTGTGAAGCTTGGCAGGTTCTCCACACTGTGTCGCAGCAGCATCGAGAACCGCATGCTCCCTGTGACCATGGGTGCCTGCTCCGGTTCCAAGCGTCCCAGCTCACAAAGGGAATGAGCTACGCCCGAGGCTTGAGAGTTTTCCCTCCTCAGGGTCGCTTGGTGAAGCAGGAACAAGCCGTCCTTGACCGGAAGGGCAGGGGGACGCCGGGACGCGTCATGGCTCACGCTCCGGTACTCGGGTCTGCACCTCTGAAAGGCTCGTGTGTCTCGTTTTAGAGTATCCTCAGAATTAGCCTCGCTGTTACTCCCCAAACTGAGCCGGGTGCTTTTGGAACTTGATAAGCTTCGTGACAAGTTGACGCTGTACTGATCACGCCGCTGTCTAAAAGCTTCCTCCTGATTTGCCGAACGTCTCTGGTGGGCGGAGCTCTCTGAACGAGACTGGTAATACACTGAAGGATTGTACACCAGCATGCATTGCTCTGCAGTGCCTCCGGTGGACGGCTGTTGAACTGCTTCGCTCTCTTCCTCATTATTCCAGCTTGAGGAGAGCCGCTCGGCGAGGTAGGCAAGTCTACAGGGAGAACGGGCACAGAGACGCAGCGCCACAGCCTGGCGCAACAGCACCCGCACAGACATCTACATGAAAAAAGTAGAAGATACTGAATCTCCATTTTACCATAGAGTGGAAAAAATAAAAAAGTTCCAAAAACAATCACAATACCTCTTCAAAATCCTTATTCTATCACATTACACACTGATAATATAAATCTTTTTGATTAAATCTTACTATATTATAACCCTCAGCATCAAACTGAACATAACGTTTACAAAATTCTGATTATGCAGCTTGCTCTCATTTCTCAGATCAGATTAAGGCCTAGAAATCGGATTAAGAAATCCAATAAAGATGGATTTTATCTCAGTAATCTGATTTCCCAGAGCAGGTATCCCATTACTCTGAATTCAATTGGTTTTCTCAGTCTGCACATGCACTCATTCCACTGTTAGTAATTCATGGTAACACAATTATTCACCATGGTTGGAAAACTGCTTTCAGAAGACCTCCAGGATAAAGTTGTAAAACACAAGCCTGTATGGCAGGATGGCAAGAAATGAGTCTACAATGTGGTAAAACGTTTTCTGGTTAGATGAGACCAAGACTGAACATTTAAGACTGAACTCCAAACATGGCACACTACTGAAAATAAACTATACCTAATGTGAAGCGTGGTGGTGGTAGCATTATGTTGTGGGGGTGTTTTTCCTTGCCAGGGACTCCAGTTGGTCATAACTGAAGGGGAAATGGATCATTTCCCAGTACACCAAAATTTCCAGAAATTTCAGGAAAACCTGAAGAGCCAAAAACGGGCAGGTGGTTCACCAGCATTATACACACTGCCAATAATACTTAAGGCTTGAGGATAGGATACGTAAAATAAGGCATATTAGTTCTAATCACTACACCCTCTTCATAACTGGATATAACCTCAAATCTAATGCAAACAAGTCTTCGTTCGTCCTAATAATTATATTATAGACAGTACAATACAGATGTAAACATAATCACACTTACCCTCTATGCAGATTTCAATCCATTAAAGTATTTTACATCCAAAATATTGCAATACTGATTTCTGACTAGGTCAAACAGCACTACATGTGCGCTTCCATCCGTTCAGAGAGGCGTCACCACTCACATGCTATGGTGGCTTCCGTTGGACAGTTGGAAGTGTCCCAAATCACGCCGTATTCACTATGTAGTGCACTATATGTAGCCCATGAATATGTCAAATCTAGACTCGGAACGCTTAATAAAACCATGAATTGAACTTAGTTTAGTTAATTTGAGCTAATTTAGCGCAAGGGAATGCGAATCCGAGTACTTATTATACAGTTTGTAGTTTGTAAGGAATAGGGAGCACAGGGTGATTTGGGACACACAGGCGTTACCAAGCAATTCGTCACAGGTGGTGTAGGACGTGTATTTCTTAAAGATAAATTGATAGGCTTCGCACACGTTCTCAATTAGGATTTATTTTACGAAATATTTCTGAACCAGCCAAAGTTGTATGCGACGATATACACGACAGTTCCTGAAATATATAATTATTTCATTTTTGTAGTCCATTTTTACGAACGACAAATCCCGACAGCACTGCGAATGTCTTTAGGCAAATTAAAGCTAGCGCTTTCATCCGGGTAACTGGCATTCACCCTTCCCAATTAGCCATATAGGTAGCTAGCTCGATCAAGATGTCTGTTATCAAGCACTAAACTATTGCTTTTATCCTAAATAAACACAAGCCAAAGAGAAATAACTGGCCCAGTAGATGGAATATTCATGAGGTAGTTTGCCAAATATCGTAGATTAGGCACTGACACGGTAGCTCAGTTGGAGCGCGGGTGCCATGGGAGTTGTAGTTATTAGACTGATTGTACTTCGATAAGTCGTAAAAACGATTGTAAGTTAAGCAGAAAAGAGCACGGTAATTAGACAGGTCGTTATGCTACAATTTGTAAAACCAAAAGTCAATAGAAAGGCCTTATTTTGCAAAAAAGCTTTATGTAAAAGGGCTAGTGAGATTAGCGACCATGAAAATGTTTACATCCTGTACATTTTTAACATTTAAGATATAGGCCTTTATTTGTAGGTGATTTTCAATTTAGAATTCAGTCATTCAGCCCTGTAACGTTCAAATATGTACAGAAAATCTTTCAGACTCAATCAACTGCATGCGAATTAACAAAGGAATAACTCCATGTTTAATTTATTTTATTCACATCTTTATTAATTGAATTCATATTTGCTAAGATATGCTTTTTTTCCAAGCGAATTTGAAGCATAAAAAATCAGAATGAAAACTGTGGTGGTAGTTCGTCCTCCCTTCAGTCAGTGTGAGACAGGAAAATCATCATCATCATCATCGTCATCATCATTGGGGGCTCACATGTGTTCCCACAACACGTAATGGCCGATCAAAATCGATAAAGATTTAAATATATTATATTATATTCCTATATCGATAGTTTGAAAAATAAAAGCTGACATGTCAGTCTCATTAATTCACAAAAGTATTCACTCGCAATAGCTCGGTATATTTGGATAGAATAGATATGTACACATAAATAACAATGATATTTACATGCAGTCGACTGCCCCTTTGTCTCTACCAAGAACACAGCAGGACACAACAGAATTACATAGCAGCAAATGTGGCCAAAGACAGTAGAGGGGTGGCGTACGTCTAAAGCTTTGTAGGTTATGTCTTGCTTAACACCTGGTGTCATAAAGCTACAAACGATTGGGCCTCAGTTCTCAGAAATCTCAGACATCTCACAGTTATTAAAATAATAAATATTAGTGTGTTGTTTAAGAAAAATGTTGCTGTGTTAGGCGAGTCGACAGTTAGCAGTGCCAACTATAGAAGTTTATATCACAATAATTGCTGAACTTATATATAATATACTCCCCGATCAGCAAAAATCCCAGTCTATAGGAAATTTTCATCAGAATCCATGGAGGTATTACACACTATTAGGTACGTTTCAGTCACAGGTCCTTTTTGTCCAGTGAGTATATTATCACAATATTGTAAGGATGCGTCATTTAATAAAATAATAATTACACAGGTGTATTTTATGAAGAGATTAAGAAATGTGAGGTTGTACTGCAGAAACTTATTGACCTTCCAAATGTAGCTTAATAGATTGCAGTAGAGTGCAATAAATACTGTGATATTTGAGAAATGAAAACGTAAAATGTACCTAGATTATTTGTCATAACCTTGGTTACCCACCATTATCAAGGGCGCTGATAATTCTGGAGATGTCTGTATATTGGACACAAGATAAAAGTATTTGAAAATTTCCCATTTGCGTTTGAGTGGCACTTCATTAGCCGACCAACGAGGTGACTGGGCTTTGGGTCACAGCTGTGACTACAGATTGGAGTTTTGTTTACCGAAATGTCTTCTGAGGGCAGTGTTAAACACAACTGGTTGTGAATACAGAGTCGGCGTGGTTATAAAAACTTTGAATGCGGCGAAAAACTTTAACTTCTTTGAAAGCAAGCAGCAATAGCACTTAAATTTTTATTGAGCCATTTTTATCAGGTTGAACGTGTCAGAGTTTTTATAACCACAACCCCTCCGTGTTCTGATTGGTCGCCTCACAGAACCAATCGTATGTAATACTTCCCTCAGAAGGTATTTCCATAAATAAAACTCCAACGAGCTGTGACTGAGGAAGAGGAGGCTGGATGGGGGAATCATCCCCGGTGCTGTAACAGCAACCCTTGCAAGCGCCCTGGTGGACTTGAGTTTGAAGTTGACGCGCTACACAAGATATGAGAAACTCTGAGACTAGGAAGATCCTTGGCGAGGCAGAAACTCATAAACAGAGCAACAAACAGAACAGCAAGGAGCCAGCAATCAGTCCCTGAATGCTGAGACATTTAACCTGGCAGAACGAGACAGAACAGAGATCCGGAGAAATGGAACAATCCAGGACCTTAAACCTGGTAAAACATGGAACATTGACCCAGTGGAACTGGACTGGGTTTCTACTGCTGAGCAACTGTTTGAAGGTCTTGACTCCATCGTGTTCTGCTGTGTTAAAAGTCCCGGGTTTTGTCTGCATGGGTACTCTGCGTTCCGTCCAGATCTGGATCTGGTTCTGTCTGTCTTTTTGTTCCCGAGTTTCAGTCTCAGAGTTAATGTGTCTCATGGCAGGGTCTATAGTCGAAGGTGCTTCATGTGCGTCATGCAAATTATAACAAATATTAATGCCAATTGTTGCATCGCTACAGTATTTTTTTTTTCAACAATTGCTACACAATTTATTAAACCTTTATGCAATTGTTAAGTTCATATTTTTTTTTACCTAAAACCAAAACTAAACTCAGATCATCTGAAACTGATCTTGTGTGAGCCGTATAAGCGAATACCAGAACTGAGCTAACTTGCGGTAAAACATCGACCCGCGACCGACAGCTTTGTGACAAAAGGTGTTAATATATATATTTTTTTTGTTCAAAAAATGCTACTTCTGTGTCCACCTCGGTCCACACGTCTCCGGCTCAGTCTTGATCCAGACTACACACGAGCTAATCCCTTTGACAAGCACACGATTGACATTTCAGTCTTTATATCCCAGTCAGCTATGGCGACGAAGCCTGCGTACACGGCGCACTTCAAAACATCACTTCAATCTACTGCATATTATATATATTTTTTTTAAATGTCAAATCTTCTAAATGATACTTTCAGAAAGTATTCGCTGACACATATTCTTTTTGGAAGAAGGTAAGGTCCCGTTCGAACAGAATCAGTTCGTTAGCGCCGTTTCCGCGCGCTACTTTCCGATTGCCCTCTTAGCTTGTTTTTTGGCTCAGCCGCTCCTCAATTCTCCGCTAACTAGCAGCTTCATAAACCAAACATCGTTCAGCAGACGTTGTTCAAACGCACGCACACACATACACACTCTCACGCTCACACACACACCTCTGCTGAAACCAAAGCAAAGTGCATTAACCTATTTTGAATACCTCTCACTCTCTAATATACTCTACGTTGTTTGGAAACATGGAATAAGAAACGTGAAAAGGAACGCTCTGCAAGTAGGCTTCAGCTCAACAACCATCAGGTCCTCCGCCGCTGCTGGGCCCGTCAGAGCAGGAGGGATGAGGCTCGATCCTATGCAACACACCGGGCCGACGCTAACCGTTTCCTTCGCTGTTCTAGCACATAAACGTTTGGTCCTTCGTTTCTAAAGAAGAAACACTGGTGTGATATGGATAAGCACCATAATCAAGCGAGCACCAGGTCTCCATCGGAGTAAAACCGGGTCTTCAGCTCTTACAGACGCAACGCCGCTTTGTTTCTGTTGTTTGCTGTGGGTTTTACTGCTAACATTAAAGGTGCAGTCAGCAATTTCTTTAATTTGGTTTCAAACTCAAATCTAAATCTAAACAGAGTGGCACAGTGCTCTAATACCAGCCAAACACTGCAGGGATCCAGGACCTTACATACAGACAATGATTGCCTGTGTCAGAGGGAGGGAGGGTCGGTCGTGGATCATTCCTTGCTGCAGCAACAGTGACCTGATGGACTGGCATTCCTCACTGTGCCCTGTGTTCTCCAAGGGTAGGCACCAACACCCCCATGACCCTGATCAGAATAAAAAAAGAATGATTGTAGATCAGTTCATAAATGGATTGTAATATTTGCAATCCAATTCTGTGGACGGGCACCAGTCCATCAATGGGCACACGAACACACACTCACTCAAACTGGGGACACTGTAGAGATGCCTAACGCATGTCTTTGGAATGTGGGAGAAAACCAGAGTACCCAGACATGGGGAGAACATGCAAACATCATGCAGGCTGCCGCCAGGCAACTCGGAAACCCAAGTCCCTGGAGTTGTGAGGTGACGCCAAATTGCAGTGGTACAATTATTCATTTTCTATACTTGCTTAATTCAGTGGATGGTCACAGGAGTTATGGGGTATATCTGGCAGCACAGGGCACAAGGTGCCAGAAATGCTGAAGTTACTTTGGATATAAATTTATTTAAAGGGACGTGTCCTCGAATTTTGTAATTAGCTCATAAAACATGATTGAAAATCCCGTCAATTGCTGACCCACCTTTAAGAGAAATGGTTTCTAACCAGCACGATTAATACTGCGTCAGCGATTGGGAGCATCAAGAGCTGGCACCAGGTAGACTCTCCTGCCATGACGTCACCCTGGTTCTAAACAGTCTAGCCTTAAACGTGGATTACTAATGCCAGGTCCTTCCCCTTGGCTACAGACTCAGGGCCAGCTCTTCTTACCCACAAACCAGCCATGCCAACCCTTTCCGAAATACAAAACCATCCCTATAAGGCCACATGATTGTATCATAGGTGCTTCACCCCTCAACCCTGACGTCTACCTCATTCAGCAGGGCATCCTTGGACTGTTCTGGACACGATTTTCATTTCGGGCGGGTTTGTACTTTAACGCTATTGTATCTGGTGCTTTAAGTTTCTTGTACTGCATCAAACAGCGAGGTCACATTCGCTGGTGTCAGATCTCCGTCGACTCGATCCTCTCAAGACGAGTGGGAACGGGCCAAGGGGGTGCCAGCTGGTGCAGAGCGGGCACATTCTTCTCGTCAACTGGAGGAGTCGGGGAGGTGATCGATACGGTCACGGGCACCGACGTGGGAACCTCGAGGCCAGCGGCAGGAGGGGAAGTCGGCGTAACCGGTGACGCCAGGCTCGGAACGGCTAGCTGCGCCCCGAGCTGATCGACGCGTTCCTCCAGCGCCTGGTTCTTCTGCAGCATCTCCACGTAGCTGAGCTGCAGCTGCGCCTGGTACTTGAGCACCCGCTCTTTTTCCCCCTGCCAGGTTTGCCGCTCGTGGGCGAAGGTGAGTGCTTGGCGTTCGCGCTGCTGCCGCTCCATGCGCAACTCACCCTGAAGCAACTCCAGCTGCCGCCGCAGGTCTCCTGCTTCCTGGCGCTGCACCTTGGAGTCGTCGCTCTGCAGGCTGAGCAGTGGGTCCGGGGCGGGTAACGCAGGCAGAGGGGGCAACGACGGAACAGGGGGCAGCGCAGGGAGGGAAGGGAGAGAGGTGGGAGTTTCCGGCGGGCTCAAAGGCGACAGGAGGCGCTCGCGACTGCGCGACAGCACCAGCTGGCCCATTTCGGCCAGGGTGGACTCCGGGGTGCGAGTGTTAGCGGTGCTGTTAAGCTCACTCAAGGCTTTCTTTAACCCGGCAACCTCCATCTCAAACGCACTCAGCTTGTCTCTAAGAACGGTGACCTGCAGGGGGACAAATCCAGAGACACGGTGTGAGGGCACCAGTCTGTCGCAGGGCATGCACACACACTTTAGAGATGCCAGTTGACCTAATGCAAATCTTTGGAATGTGAAAGGAAATGCTGGAGGAGTACCCGGCAGGAGGAAAGCCATGCAGACATAGAGCAAACATGCAAGTTCCATACTGGCAGGGGCTGAACCAGGACTCGAACCCGGGTCTTTGGAGATGTGAGGTGACAGCTAACCCCTACACCACCATGCCAGTCCAAAGCATGGCGTTTTACCAATGCGAAGGTCTGGGGCCTAACCGGGATTTGACTAGGCACAGGCAGAGGTATAGGGTTTCGAACCCAGGCCCTCAGAAGCTTCCATTTGGCTTCACACTCTGAGCTCTTTCTACTCACAAACCAGCCATGCCAACCCCTTCTAAAATACCTTCCTATAATGCCACCCAAAGTACCACAGATGCCTCACCCCCTCAGCCCTGATGCCAGCCTCTCTAAAAGGCTCAGGTTTGGGTCAAAGAGATAGTTCGGCCAAAAATGAAACGTAAACATCTCTTTTCCCCATATGCAGTCGATCAGCAAAGGCCTGTTCAGTGTCTGAGTTGCCCGGCACCGGGCACGCCTCGGCGGATTGGCGACACCGGTGGGAAAACTGTGTAAATTTGATTTTTGGCCGAACCGCTCCTTTAAGTCAGCACCTCAGCCAGCATTGCCTGCAGTTCTGCCTCGCAGCGCTCCAGCTCCAGCGTCTTGGTGCAGAAGGACTCCTTCAGGCTGATCTCAGCCTGCTCCCGTTCCCTCAGCTGGGCTTTCAGCTCCTTCAGCTGGTTCCGCAAGGCCACCATCTCGCCGGCGCGCTGGGTCACCTCGCCCTGACTCTCCCTCAGCTGCTGCTTCAGCAGGGATATCTCACCTGCCTTCTGACACACCTGGAGAAGAAAGGACAGTGGACGATGGAGGGAGGATGTTAAAATCAGGTGGGTGAAATACTTTCTCATTGAAGACCAATCTAAGGCTCTCCATACATTCATTCCCTGTTCGCTACATAATGCACTACTTAGGGTGTCAGCCATTTTGTAGTGCTGTCCTGGAGAGTGGACTACAATACCCATAATGCACCATAAATCTAGTGTACAACTGATACACATTAGTTCCACACACACATCTCACAATGTGTAGAGATTTGTAGTCCTTATCCTCTGGTTAGCCTTTTACTTCTTGTTAGTGCTAGGCATTTAGTTAGCCCATGGTTAGAGTTTGGTAACCTTTAGACTTTTGTTAGCCCATAGCCACTGGTTAGCCTTTAGCCTTTTGTTAGCACTTAGACTTTGATAGCTCATTGTTAAGCTTTTGGTAATCCTTTGCCTCTTGTTAGCACTTACGTTTTTTGTTAGACCATTGTTAGCCTTTTGGTAACTCTTGTACTTTTGTTAGCACTTAGGCTTCTGTTAGATTATAGCCCTTTATTAACACTTAGCCTTTTGTTAACATTACCTTCTTGTTAGCACCTATTGTTCTGTTGTTAGTATTTAGCCTCTTGTTAGCACATACCCATTTGTTCGCCTTTAGTCCTCCTGTTAGCCAACTGTTAGCATTTGTTAAATCCCTTGATAGCCTATCATTAGCCTTTGTAGGCTGTTATCTTCTTGTTAGCCTTTAGCTCATCTTAGCCTTTAGCCCCTTGTTATTTCTTAGCACCTGGTTTAGGTTTATATTTTATCTTAGTAACTTTAATATTTTACTTTTTGCATTTGCTTTTTGTTCTTTTGTTGTTCTATGACTTTTTATTTCTCATTTAACTTGCTGGTTTTATGTTTTTATGTTTTCTGTTGCTTGTAGAGTGTCTCTGATTATATTTAAAGGTGCATATTAATACAATATTATTATTATTATTATTATTATTATTATTATTATTATTATATTAGCTTATGTTCACATTTTGTTAGCAATTGGTATCTTAGCATTTAGTTCCCTTTTAGTCCTTAGCATTTTTTTAGTATTAAAGTTAGTTTGTGCTGATGGTATTGCTAGCATTTTTACACACTGTTGATGTTTCATTAGTTATAATTAGTGAGTAAGGGAACGAATTCAGACACAGCTCATATCTTTGATGGCAAGTGTTAATGCTAAACTTGTCGTTCCTAACTAGCAGTACTGGTCTGAACTCTTCTTTTAACCTCTGTCCTCTCACCTCCCACTTGGTCTCCTCCAGTTTGGGCAGGAGGTCGGCCTGCTCCTTCCTGTAGTCCAGGCACTTCTTCTCGAGTTCCTCGCGCTGGGCCAGGAGTAATGTCATCTCGTCCTGGAGCCTGCGCTTGTCCTGCTGTAGGCGGCTGATTTGAGCCTGCAGAGCCTGCTGAGAGCGCTGGGCACGGCGGGTCACCTGCTGCAGGCGGCCCGCGTAGTTCTGCCTCAGCTCCTCCATCTCGCGCTCCCACACTCGCTGCTTTTCCTCAAAAACCTGCACGATGGCGGCCTCGCTCTGGTCTAGGTTCCGCCGCATGTGCAGCACCTACGGTTGAGGAAAGGGCAGAACATCGGGTGAGGTACGATGACCAAATTGAAAAGCTGCCACAAATTCTGTCAATTCAACAAGGGGAACCTGGAACGCAAGCGGACCTCTTTCCTCACCTCTTGCTCTCTCTCCCACAGGCGGTCCTCTAGGTCACGAATGACATCATCAGAGGATGGCGAGGGCCGCAGGGGTGCTGGGGCATCACTCAGATGGCTGAGACGCTGGTAAGATGACGAACTCTTGCCCGAAGATGAGTGGCCGCTGTCTGAGGCACTCAGGCCGTTCTGGTAGCCCGGCTTGTCTGACTTATCCAAGGCGGTCGTGGCAGTGCCCAGTCGGTTAATGTGGCTGGTGGAGGCGCTGAGGGGCCCAAGGGCATGCGGAGGTCCGTAGCCCGAGCTAGTGCCAGCGTACGTGGGCAGGCTGGTCAAAGAGTTCCTGCCAGAGTCCGACAGAGTGCCCGGCCCACCGCGCATGCCTCCACCGGAGTGTGTACCTCGGCTGTTAGAACTTTCCTCATCCTGGAGGACTCTCGAGGTACCCTGCCCTCCCCTCTCACCTCCACTGCTGCCCGGCGTGCCCCCCCCTGCACCCACACTTGCTTGAAGTGGGCACACCAGGTTCTGCATGGAATGAAAGCTCTTGGGTACCACAGGTTTGAAGGCAGAGGGACGAACCAAAGCATCAGGGTCCTAACAGATTAGAACAGATTTGATTGCATACGTAACATTTAATATGACTGATTTATAAAACGCTTAATTAGCTTGTAATCAGACACACTGAAATATTAGGACAATTTATTTAAAAACCCTTATTTAAAAAAAATGTACCTTCCCCTCGGTGTTCAGGCCGTGCTGTACCTGTGCTTGCTCCAGCTTGCCAGAGATGGGCAGGATGTTGGGGGGGTTGTGGTTGTCCGTCTTGGCTTTGCCCTTGTCCTTGTGCTGCTGCTGCGTTGGTGCTTGGTGGCTGCTGTTCTTGTTGTCATTGTTGTTGTTGTTGAAAATTATGCTGTTCCCACACAGATCCAGACTCTCGCCTCGCCGGTGGCCTGGCTCGCTCCTGACCGGGCCATTGGAGAAAGGAGCATTCGAGAGCAGCCGCTCCCCGTTGGCGACGTGCTGCCGACTGGCATTGTGAGAAGCGCACGCACGCTCGGAGTGCTCGTTGGCGGTGACCCCTGCCGTCTTGGTGGCCGGCTGCGGCAGACGGTCTGCGCTGAAGCTGCGGTCGTCCAGGCGCCGGCGGACGGAGTTTGGGGGCAG
Organism: Ancistrus triradiatus; assembly: GCA_025084515.1. Classification (NCBI taxonomy): domain Eukaryota; kingdom Metazoa; phylum Chordata; class Actinopteri; order Siluriformes; family Loricariidae; genus Ancistrus; species Ancistrus triradiatus. Next base: position 189,608 of record JAJAGP010000795.1, on the reverse strand, counting down.
CGCGGGCGCCAGAGGCCCATTGGGGGTGGTCCGCGTGCCCACACTGCGCATGGTGATGGCCCGCTGGCTGGAGGCTCCGCTGCCCACGCTGCCCATACCAGGAGCTCTGAGCCCCTCACTCAGCCGCCCACAGCACCAGCGGCCCGGGGCAGGCGAGGTGGCCAGGCTGGGCCACAGCTACACACACTGCATGAGAACAAGAAGTTTGAATCAGAACGTGTCAGGTCCAGATAAACAATCTGGTGGTTAAACCTCAAATATTAGGCCCTAATACCCTTCTTTAGGGGTCATAACAAAATATGTAAAATATGTTGTTAATATTTTCGAGTTATTTATAAAGACGTCCCCTCCAGGTTTTATTCCCACATTTTACTGGTCAGGGTCATAGTGGGGTGCCTCTCCCAGAAAACACTGACCTTGCTAGAAGGAAGCACCGAGATTCAAACCTGGGAAGTTTCTCTGCAGGGAAGTTAAATATAACATTTCTGCAAACTGGCTAGTGAGGGTGTTTAGGAAGGTCTCGATCCGAATAAGCATCCAGTGTGCATTTCCAAAGTGCAGTTCTCTAATATTTGTTTTTTTATTTGGGGAGTCATGTGCCAGGCACAGACCCAGTCACACTGCAGGGGCACATGCCCCATGGGAAAAAACATGGGAAAATGGAAGCCAAAAACAACAACTTAAATGTTTTCTCCAATATAGCACTGCTGTTGTAGGTTTGCACAAAGTGACAGAGACAACTTCCCCGTATTAGCAGATTTATCAAAAGATAAATGTTAGAAAATCTCGAAAATCTCTATAGGTGTTCTTTTACAGAATTTCATCAGCTGATGTGTCTTTGCAAGAGGGTTCGAGCGGCTGTGTAAACTTAGAGTTTTAAAAAGCAAGTTTCTTACAGCCTCTGCAATTTGGAGCAGCAAAAGAGCAACTGTTGAAATAGTATTATGTTGATATAATATCAGTTCAACATGATTTAAGATTTATTGTCATAAAGTTCACGTTTAAGTTGTACTATCAAAGAACAGGAATCTATCAAAGTCTGCTCTTCACGACACACGTTTGTGGAAGTGTATCATGGCACAAACAAAGGAGATTTCTGAGGAGCTCAGAAAAAAAGTTGTTGATGCTCATCAGGCTGGAAAAGGTTACAAAACCATCTCTAGAGAATTTGGACTCCACCAATCCACAGTCAGACAGATTGTGTACTAATGGAGGCAATTCAAGACCATTGTTACCGTCCCCAGGAGTGGCCAACCAACAAAGATCACTCCAAGAGCAAGGCATGTAATAGTTGATGAGGTCACAAAGGACCCCAGGGTAACTTCTAAGCAACTGAAGGCCTCTCTCACATTAGCTAATGTTAATGTTCACCATCAGAAGAACACTGAACAACAATGGTGTGCATGGCAGGGTTGCAAGGAGAAAGTCACTGCTCTCCAAAAAACAACATTGCTGCTTGTCTGCCGTTTGCTAAAGATCACGTGGACCACCAGAAGGCTATTGGAAGAATGGTTTTGTGGACGGATGAGACCAAAATAGAAACTTTTGGTTTAAAAAGAAAAGCGTTATGTTTGGAGAAAGGGAAAAACACTGCATTCCAGCCATAAGAAAACTTTATGCCCATCTGTGAAACATGGTGGTGGGTAGTGTCATGGTTGGGCCTGTTTTTGCTGCATCTGGGCCAGGATGGCTTGCCATCATTGATGGAACATGAATTCTGAATTAGATCAGAGAATTCTAAAGGAAAAAAAATGTCAGAACATCTGAACTGAATCTCAAGAGAAGGTGGGTCATGCAGCAAGACAACGACCCTAAGCACACAAGCCGTTCTACCAAAGAATGGTTAAAGAAGAATAAAGTTCATGTTTTGGAATGGCCAAGTCAAAGTCCTGACCTTAATCCAATTGAAATGTTGTGGAAGGACCTGAAGCGAGCAGCTAATGTGAGGAAACCCACCAACATCCCAGAGCTGAAGCTGTTCTGTATGGAGGAATGGGCTAAAATTCCTCCAAGCTGGTGTGCAGGACTGATCAACAGTTACAGGAAACGTTTAGTTGCAGTTATTGCTGCACAGGGGGGTCACACCAGATACAAACCAAAGGCTCACATACTTTTGCCACTCACTTATATGTAACATTGGATCATTTTCCTCAATAAATAAATGACCAAGTATAATATAAAGTATAAAAGTCTCATTTGTTTAACTGAATTCTCTTTATCTACTTTTCAGACTTATGTGAAAATCTGATGATGTTTTTAGTCGTATGTTTGCAAAAATATCGGGTTCACAGACTTTCAAGCACCACTTTAACTGTTTATTATATAGACAATAAACACAAATATACTGATTGATATGCTTTAATTTAGTAAAAAGGGTTTATTTCCATTCAGCAAATAAAACAGGTCTGATTTATAAGGCAGGCTGTTACTAAGATACACTATTCTACCAACAGAAGAAAATCAGACTGAGATCCCGGTGTTTTAACCAAAGTCTGGGATCCCGTTATAATTTCCATTCCTCGACTAGTCATTTTAAAATTGATTATATGAAGCTCTTAATGTTAATCTTATCAGTCAGAAATGTTAAAGTTAGAGTTCTAGATCATCAGCAGATCGGGTGGGTTAAGAGCTGGACTTAACAGATCCATGAATGAACCTCCGATCAGCCGTGGATGGTGTTTAATGAAAGCGCTGAGTTTAACACCAGCAAACGACGTCTTTAAGAAAAAATAAACAACGGAGCTGATGGAACCGACGAAACTCCCCCTTTATCCTTCTGACTGATCCATAAAAACGTAGAAGCTGTTACTAAAACTGATCTTCAGTGTCGTTGCTCTTCGGCCGAGCTATGAATACATTTAGAGCCCAGGACGTTTGACTTACTGTACTGACTTCGTTTCTCTTGCTTTAGAGGTCAAATCCAAATCCTTATCAGGCTGGTCATTAGCAGCTTCATCGTCCAAATTTAAATTGAAACGTTTTCAAAGCCAAATATATTTTATAAACTCATTTTAATTGATTTAGGCAGCCGTTTACTTGTTTAATTAGAACATTGCTGCTTTGTTATGGCTGGCGTTGTCGCTAGGTTAAGTGTATATGTTGCAGATTAATACTTGATGGGCTTTGGTCACAGAGCCACTATCACACCTCTCAGCCTATGATATAATGAATATTGTGGAATGTTTAAATGTGTAATAGACGGATACTCTATTCAGGAAAGTGTGGAAAAGATACTTGGTGTCGGGTTATTCAGATCAACTTCAGTGGTAAGAAAGATGGTAGCTATCAATAGAAAAGTTATCTTAAATCTAAAATGTTATTGATCCCTTATTAGGTGGGTGCTGGCCATTTTCACTTTGGAGTTGCTGTGATTGTATTGGGCTGGTCTAGAAAACGTCCAGGGCTGAATTTAGTTCCCAGTCAAGTACTATTTCCTCCAAAAAGTCTGTCATATCCTCGTATCCGGACACACCGATGGTAGATATGATCCTCCTTCAAGTGTTGTATTAATAATCCTACCTAACAGCACACGGAGAGCAGCTGAAGATGCAGTGGCTGGTTTTGTGCATCTTGCAGGAACCACATGCCAGCTCTCAATCTGCCGATCGTGTAACGTATAGAATGACAATAGGACGAAAAACAAATTAAGTGTGAGACAGATTAATACTTCTCTAAACCCCTGTAAATCACTTTCTACTGTACGGACAGAATTCAGCAAACCCTGTTTCGAACCAGTCAGTTTGATCAGACCTCTAGTGAATAGTGTAGATGCGATGGACAGAGACCAGGGTGCAAACCTGTGGACTATTCCTGTAAAAGCTGCACTGTGTGTTACCATGTGCCATCTTAGGAAGCGGCGGCGTGAGTGAATGCAGTAGCCTGGTATTTCCAGCAGGGGTGCTGCATTGGATTGGCAGTGGCACGTGCCTCCACTACCTCTCTCTGCTACAGTCGCTCACTCACACGCATTACATCATCACTCGCACACACACACACACATCTCTATAATTCCCTCCTACAGTTCATCTGAGCGGCTGTGATAATGATGTTGACCGCGATACACATGCACGGCGGATGTAAGACCTTTAGTCGCGCTCGGATGTCTGAGCTAGATGCTGTTCTCCTTCTGTCATTCACTAAAGCATCTACGATGTTACGGATACAAACTTGGGGGCGCACATAAAGGTTGTACTGTGCAAGCACAAAGCACAAAGGCACAACAAGACATCAGGATGGTGGTGGTTTGACGGTTTGGCCTGCATGGAGAGACCGAGAGACAGAGCCCAGCCGTACTCAGTTTTATCTCTCCCCAGGCCCTCTTGCGTGCCCCTGCTGTGCAGAATCATCTCCATGGGCTTCAAATGAAACACCTGATCCTGATTCTCCAGCCCAGATATATGCATAAGTGTGTATGTGTGTGTGTGTGTGTGTGTGTGTGTGTGTATCCACAAGCATGCCATGCAGCATTTCAGGCTGTCAGTGCTCATCATCACACAGACGCTTACAAAGGACTTCCAGGCCTGACACTGGGACAGCATGCAGTGCAATAGCGAGCCATGAGCGCAGATGATGTAAGGTGATCATGTGTTCCCCAAGAACAGCAGATCTGCGCTCGTGGGTCCATTTCCAGCCGAGCAAAAAACGATGGCAGGAGGCAGCACAATGGAGAACAGCGAGGCAGGCAGTAGCAGTACCATCACACGGGCTGTTTTCGTTCCCTCTCCATCCACTTATACGCGGTGCATAATTACATAACGCGTTTGGGCCAAGCGTGAAAACCCGAGCCTCGTTGAACGCGTTTCTGCATCCTGCATCCTGATTGCAAAATAAATAAAAAATCCGCGCTAAATCAGATCCTCTCTCACGGTCATAAAAACGCGGACGCGCCTCGCGGTGAAGGCAACGCGCAAGCCGGCCAACGCGCATCATCAGGCGGATTCACGATGGCACCAACCGCGGGTGAATTTTCATGCGCTTTAACGCAGGAACGGAACGGCACCGAGAGCCGCGTTACGCATTACTTACTGATCGCAGCTGCGGCCGCGACTCCTCTCCTGCAGCCGCTCAGACCTCCGTGCGAGCTTACGGTATCCGATCCGCGGTGAGACGGGCAAAAAAAAAACAGATCCAAATGACGCGCACACACACACACGGACACACACGGACACGGACGGACACCGCTGGAGATGCTGGAGGATGAGGATGATGAGGTGATGGAGGTACAGAGCGTCAGCAGGCTCTCACACACACCCACCGACGCCCCGCCTACTTTGGCCAAAGACGAGCCCTCCCTCTTTTCTACGAAGTTCCCAATGCGCATGCGCCTTAGTTGGCTTTTATATTACTATTTTCATGCAGGGTGTATAATCAACTTAGCACAGTAGTTTTCATATTGTAGTAGTCAAGATCAAGACTTTTAGCAGTCGAGTCCATGACAAGACTGGGACGAGGAGAAGGTTTTTTCAACATACAAGAATAAAAATAAGAAATTGAGAAAAATTTCATTCATTTTACATTCATTGTCATTCATTATACATGATATATTCAGTATATTAATAAATAATAAATTAAATAAAAATGGGTTCCAACCCATCACAATGCCACGTGAATGCCCGGAAATTAATACTGATGAGATCTATAAATCTCCCCCAGGTAAACTCTGCTTATGTACCTGAAAAGAAAGCAGGACTCATCAGACCACACCACCTTCTTCCATCACTCCAAGCTCCAGTTCTGACACTCAGCCATTGTTGGCACTTTTGACGGTGAACAGCCTGGTGAGAGCTCTGACCAGTCTGCGATTAGGCGGTTCCGTACTCAGACGGGGGAGATACACTGTGTGTTGACATATTCCTCCAGTAACCAGCCTTAAACATTTCTGTACCTCAGTAGGTCTTCTGTCCATTCAGGAGAACATGAAAATCCACACAAGCAGTGAGGGCTGGGACTCAAACCTGAGTCTATGGAGTTGTGAGGCAACAGATGAATGAGCCGACAGTGTCCATAAAGTTCAGGCTTTATATGTGACAGAGGAGGTACAACACGATATGGAGACATTTAACAGAAATTCACCTGACATGTCACTTCAGCGTGACACAGGATTCTACTGCAGTGCAAATACAAACCAAAGGTGGTCCTGGAACGAATGTAGTTCTCATGGGAGCTCTGTGGGAGGTATTGTGTGTATGGAAACTTCCATTACTTAGCAAAAATATTTAGCTGGTGCACTTGTGTTTGTGAAAGGTACTATATAAAGTTAGATCATTATTATTAACATGATTGTGGATTGAGCGTATGAAAGATGTAACCATCACTCCAGCAACAACTGCACTTTAGCCTCCTCTGTCTGCACAGCACCAGAAAAACAAAAAGCAGAGCAAATACTCTGCGCCTCTGTCTCTGTCTGTCTCTCTCTCTCTATTAGCAAGAATAATCAGCTGAGGAGGGGAACAGAAAATAGCTCTTGCTGGTCATATGACCCAGCACAGCAGCTCTGCACAGGCTGAGAACTCACTACTTCATGCAGACCAACCAAACGTCTTTTAGTGGCTACAACAAACGCTTAATTTCTGGAAGCTTTGATGTCAGTGGTTTTCAGTTCTCCAGTACACACACACACACACACACACACACACACAAAACAAATAACGGGCAGTGAATAACAGAGGGAGCTGCGTCCAGGCGTTTAACCTTTCATTTGTGTGGCGTTCACCACAGCACAGGTTATCTCTCGCTCTTCCTGCCCCTTTCGCTTTTCTCTCTCCATTCACAAATTCACTGGTGACATCAACAATTTGTCAAGGTTACTATGGCGATGGTCTCCATCCAACTGGAGCGCAAGCTGGCGTCACATGACAGAGTGGCGAGGCACAAAGAGAGAGACACATGATCAGAAAGAGAGAGACGCTTACTTAACAGATCATCTCAGTTCAGTTGTACTTAACAAGAGCATCTCTAGAAGGTTTGTCCTTTGGGCATGACATTCTCTGTGGACCCCCTCGAGGGTCAAACCATAGGTGGGCCTCTCCAGATGCCCCAAATGAGAGATGCACAAAGCTGGATAAGTCTGCAGAAGCATTTTGAATCAAGATGTACATCAAGCTACATTACGACCTATGCAGCCCTGTTGCACCTGTAACGATCACACCAAAAGCACAACATGAGATGCACAAGACATCTTGTTTAAATACAAACTTGCTTAAGTGTCTGTTTAAGTATCCAATAAAAGACAAACTCACTTTCCATAACTGTAATCCACTTCAGGCTGCAACACGTCTTTAGAACGTTGGAGGAAACTGGAGCTCCCAACACGAAGAGAACATGCAAACTTCACACAGGCTGCAGCCTGTTCAGACTGTGTACCTGGGTTCCTATAGCTGTGGTGCAGCAACACTAATCACTGCCAAAGTGCCCCCCTTTCGAGGTAATCAGATCCATTTATGGAACAACATTCTGTGGACAGAAGGTTCTACAGTGCTGAACATTTTAGCCAGAAATGTAAAAAGCTATACTGGAGGATTATGACGTTGCTCACCAATATCAACTGTGAAGCACGGTGGAGGAGCATCGTGCTTTGAGGCTGCTCGATTGGCACATAGCCTGAGAAGCTTGCAGCCATTCAAAGAAGTATTACAGAGCAGAGCTTCATCACATGAAGCTTAATAGATGTTGGATGATACAACAAGAAAGCGAGTCCAGACCAGGTTACACCCTGATCCAATGATGTGGTGTGAGATCTTAAGTGGGGTGATCATGCAAGAAATTGCAGAAGTGTCTACAAGACGTCCTTGCACAAGTCTGGGCAGCAGCTACAGGAAATGGTGCTGCGAAAGCTGTTAAATACTAGGGCTGTAAAGAGTTCACTATGTCTTTAGTCTACTGTTATGACTTGAATGTTGAGCAAACCGCAAATATTGAGTAGTTTAAGTAGAATTATTCAACAGCTATACAACAGCATCGCTTCTTCACACAAAAACGGTATCACTCCGCGTTGCCAAGTCACCACAGGCTTTATGTACACATATATAATATACACATACCGCAATAACCCTAATAAATAACTACATTCTATCGTTTAATTCTTAATCAGTTTTATTTTTAAGTTTTAGTCCCTTTTTCTTTTAATCTTCGCGTATTTTCACTTTGTATTTAGCACCACCGTTACTTGGTAGTGTTATATAAACCTATTGCAGGGTAGCCTACCGTATCATACTTCTTCAGTACCACTCAGCGCACTCTCCGGTGAATAGTGTGCTCGTAATGTGTGCCTTTGGAAACATTTTTGCCACAAAGACGTACATAAATAAAGAAATAAAAAATAACATTATACTGAATGACGAGGGAGACAATATGCGTCCCATAACCAGTGTATTTGCTTAGAGCAAGAATCGCCATCTAGCGACCATTTTGTGTCAATTTGTGTAGTTTCTTGTCTGAAGACTTGGCGGTCTTTTGAGGCATTTTCAAGTAGGTAAATGCAGCACGGATTTTTATTAGTATTATTAGTAGGAAATCACAACGTTCAAAAGACCAGAGTTCGACATTTCTAGGTATATTCCGGTCAAACTGACATTGTGCTTATAGCGCTAAAGCTGGGTAGGTAATTGTTAGCATTGCATAGCAACACATTTGTTGTGGACCTACTTTTTTGGCCTAAGGTATTTGTTAGCATGAAAGCGTATTTAGTACGTATTTAGTTCAGATTTCAATGGTCATGTTGGTGAAGGTAATAAAGGAGATGAGGAAGTGATGGGCAGGTTTGGTGTTAAGGATAGGAACCTAGAAGGACAGATGGTGGTGGATTTTGCAAAGAGGATGGAAATGGCTGTGGTTAACACATA